>VXBW01001548.1:1661137-1791137 GCA_013400375.1 Thinocorus orbignyianus
AAAATGCCTCTGTGGGGGTTATTTTTTAAAAAACACTCTTTTTATTGTAAATAGAAGGTGTGTGGGGCGGGGGCGGCTGTTGGCGAGGAGTTGGGAAGCGAGCAGCAAAATGTAAGCCAGATTCCATGCCAAGTGTCACTACAGCGCAATTAAAAACCTTGTTATGTATAAATAATTCTCCTGGTAAAGCCATCAGGGAAAATTTGTGCGGTGCCGGAGTGTCACACTTTACAGAATGAGGAAAACGTGGTTTTTTTTTTTTTTTTTAAATACTTAAATTTTGCATAATGTGTAGTTTTTCCAGGTTTTTGCTTTTATTAAGCTCAAAAGGCCACATGAGGGGAGACTTGGTAGCGGAGGAAGCTGCTTAAAGAGACTTCACGAGAGGATCCCAACTTTTGGAAAAGTGTGCTGGGATGAATGAGACTTGGCAGGTCTGCAGGCATCTTTTGACACACGACTGTGTGATGACTGGAGTAGCAGACTGGAGGGAAGAAACCATTTGAGGTGCAAATGCATGCACTTCTAGGTGTTTTTTTAAAAAAGGAAGGGAAAGAGTTTGAAGCTTACTTTACGGTAGGGTTTCCCGGTGTGCGTGGCCGTGATTGAGAGTTCAGCCCAATAGTCAGGTGAAGATGAGAAGCAAATTTTAGTGTGGCTTGTAACGATGGTTTGGCATAATTAAATGGAGCTATTTTATTGGACTCTATTAACCTGGTTAACCTTAAATCTTAACCATGACAGGGTTTTCATGTAAAGAGCCTCCATACAGAGTACAATATTGAATTTTAATTGGAGCTTTCAAGACCTAATGTAGAGTTTATTCTTCTTGCTTCATCTATTTTTTTTTTTTCTTCTTGGAAATCTAGGCATAGTAAAATACACTGGGAGAATATTTTCTGGCATGTTTAAATGCTGTGAATCCAGATCACATAAATCAATTAAGGGCATGATTTCTTTAATGCAGTGCTAGTTTTGGGGGGGATTTACATACCTACTGCATTTAAAAAGGAGGAGACCACTCTCAGTAGCTCAATACCTTGGTCTTGACAAACTTTCTCAAGAGTTTCCCAGTATGGAGAGGGAATTATTATGCCCATTATTAACTGGATCAGTCATCAGCAGTGTGGATACACCAGGAAGCAAACCTGCTGTCCAGCTCACGGTTTTGGTGCCTCACAGATATGTTATAGAATTCTTCTGTCTGATAATAGATACATGATTTGAGTTCTCCTGTGGTGATGGTGTTATAGCTACTGTCAGTTGTTGTGCTTGGTGAAGTGCAGTGAAGTCCTGTGAAGGCAAGAACAGCACAGGATGGGTTTGTCCTGTCCCACAGAGTTTAGCCTGAGTGAGGGGGCAGCGTTTGACACATGAGCTGCTAATACAATCCCAGCAGACAGCTTCCAAATTTCAGGCTTTTTGGCATTTGCTGCGAGTTAACCACCTGCTGATTAACCCTTGTGGATAACTCTTGCATGAGGACCAGAACCAAGCGTGACCGGTTCTGTTGTGGAAGTCATGTGTGTAGCTTGCAGAGTGCCTGTTACAGCTGAACCGTGTCACTTTTGCTGCTAAGTCACTTAGACTCTAGTGGAAAAGTTATACAACTTCCTTAATGTTGTTTTAAAACTAAAATATAGGCGTATTTTAAAGACCTGTTTGGCTGGAGGCCCGTTTTTGAGTGGCCGGTAAAAGTAATAAACTGTCCTCAAACATTTCTGCTCAATAAAATTTGAGAATATGAAAACAAAAAGTTTCTGGGTTAGCTTTTTATAAGTGTTTTCTGCACCCTACGACTGCAGCGTTTGACATTGCCTGTAGCTCAAAGAAGAGCCCCGTGCCTTGAGTATTTTAGGTCTCTGGTCCAGTCTATGCCATGGGCTTCTGTTATTTTCCATTTTGATGGGAATGGTGGAGGTTTGTGGTCTCTGACCAGTATCTTGCACTGGTGAAAGTGTCTGAAATTTCAAGGTGAAATAGCCAGCACTTTACCAGTATACTTTTTTCCTCCCCCACTTAGGGCTTCTGGAATAAACTGAGCAAAAAAGTGAATGGCTGCTGTTAAGTTGTGACACACCAAGTGCTTCCTGATATAGAGATGCCCGGAGGTTTTAGAAGCATTTGCTGCGTTTATATTCCTTACTGTTTGTGTGGACAGTTAAAATCTAACTCATAAAAAAAGATAGAAAATATTCTACCTTGTTTGGCTTCACAAGATCCGGCTATGTTTGTACAACACAGTTCTGTATTGTTCAGGCTGGGAAAGCCACTGAGATAAGATGATTCTCCTCCTGCAGTTGATAAGCAAATATTTAATGTAGAATATTCTCTTGTTTTAGCTCTTTCAGTTGCAAGGAGGAGGCCATGTCTCAAGACTTGATCTAATTCAGTTAAAGAACTGCTTCTTCTGTATAAATTGGATCCTAAACTGTGTGCTCAGAAGAAACATGTGACACATTAATTTCTGAACTGATTTGTGTTCTGTTGTTAGGAGGTAATGCTGAGAATATATTTCAAGGTTACATTTTCAGGGATGTTGGCATAAATAATGGGTCTTAATTTTGACTGCTGCATTTGAGTGCCTCTGTGCATTGGAGACACAAACCATTATGTAGGGAGAGCAGTAAGGAAAACAGGGCCTTGCCAGCTTGAAAATAACGTCTCATTTGTCTGGGACTAGTTGTGTAACTTACTCATAGAATCATAGAATCACAGAATGGTTAGAGTTGGAAGGGACCTTAAAGATCAAGTTCCCACCCCCCTGCCATGGGCATGGACACCTCTCCCTAGAGCAGGTTGCTCCAAGCCCCATCCAACCTGGCCTGAAACACTTCCAGGGATGGGGCATCCACAATTTCCCTGGGCAACCTGTTCCAGTGCCTCACCACCCTCACAGGAAAGAACTTCTTCCTAAGATCTAATCTAAATCTCCCCTCTTCCAATTTAAAACCATTACCCCTTGTAATTTTTTTAAGAAAAAATAGAGAACAAAATATCTCTATATGTATATGCAAAGTTCTTAAGAATATGTGCAGCAGGCTTTTTAGAAACAAGTTAGCTACTGTGTTGGGTTTTTTTCCTTTTCCATTTGTATGTGAGAAATATTCTCTACCAAGTTTGTAAAGCAGGAAAATCATAATCTTTGGTGGCAGAATTGTTAACGAGAGGCTCCGGAGAGCCTGCACCCCCCCCTACCTCCTGCCATCAGTGAGTTGTGGGAAAGTGGTGCCTTCGTGCTGGAAGGACACGTACCCTGGTGTGAATTTCACTTCTCAATGGATATATATCAAAGTATGTCTTAAATGTACACCTTAGCTGGCCATATTGCTGTACGTCAGATGTGAAAGTAAAAATAAATGTGTGAAGTACCAGACAGAGTATGAAATCTAAATCTGAAAATCATGTCTCCAAACAGTCTATTATCCAAAATCCCGGACCCCATATATATGCCTATATGTGAGCGTATATATATGTGTGCTTTATTTTTGAGCCACAGTATTTCCTGTAGGCAAGAAATCAAAGATCTTTTCAAGTTATAAATGACAATAAGTAGGGAAGCCAATATTTCACATTGCTGGTATTTTGGGTATGAGTAGCTCTTTGATCTCCAACTGAGAACTGGAGGAATGTCTAAAATTAACAGGGAAATATATAAAATTAAGGATGAAATGCAGAATGTGGAAGAAAGCAAGCAAGGCCAGGCACTAAATGAGGTTTGTTTTTTTTTCTCCTGAATAATTATTTGTTAAGGTGAAGAAACAGAATGAACACAATCAGTTCAGGCACGTAAATCCCAAAGTAAGCTCGTGCTGTGTAAGCAACTTTGATTTAGATATTTGGTGTGTTTAGGTTTACCTATAGTCAAACATGTGCAGAATTTGATACATATGTGATTAGAGGAAGCTTTCTTGTTGGCACTTCAGATGCAGCTGGATGTAGTATCACCCTCATTATTAATTATACTGAATTGTTGACAAGAAGTTATGTTAGGTTGAAGAGAAAAAGAATTTGCTCAGTTTTGTGTCTGAAAACATCTTTACTTATAGTGCCTTATACAACAGTGTGGCCAGTGTGGCTTGACATGCTGTTTTCCAGTTTTCTTCCAAGATTATTTTTGGTCAGTCTTGTTTGTGCAACAGGTTGTCCATGGTCCAAGTATGATATTGCCATAAATATTGTGGGAAGGTTTTCTTTGTGGAGGTACATCAGTGGTCCGTAAAACCCAAAAAACTACTTTGGCCTTGACTCTGGCAACAGCAAACTTGTGGTGATTGCTGTCCTGATGAATAAAATACTATGCAAAGTGTAAGATTTCTTTCATAATCACTATTAGAAGTTGTCATGTAGCAAAACCCCCTGACTCCAACACCTTTTAAGTTCATGCCTAACTAGTTAGATTTAGATTTAATATGAGGCAGTCTTCTGTTCCTTCTCTGGGATGGAAGATTGACTTGGTTGACATTCCATGGTGAGCATTTATTTGCCCTGGTGGAATTTGGTGGTCAAGTGTGTTGGAATGAAGCATGAAGACCTCACTGTTGCCATTCAGTATTTGTCTCAATCTGAAAAGGCAAAGAGAAGCTTCACCTTCAGAGAACTGGGAATTCTGAAAACTCAGCATGAAGTGATGAGCTAGAGCAGTGATGTGACTGTAGGGGCAGAATATTTGGGAGAAAGAATGGTGAAGATAAGACTAGCCCTTAGAAAAAAATGCCTTCTTCCTGTTCTTTGCAGCCAGATTAGAAGAGGAAAAAAAAAGAAAAGCCTTGGAGCTGCTCATTAATGACATTATTTTGGATTATTTGACCATAGGTTTCATAGTGTGAAATTGAATTTTCATTACAGAGTGACACCTTGGTAAATAAGAGGAATAAGACTCATGCTGCATTGTGAAAATAAGGTGTGGTTTTTTTTTTTACAAATATCTTGCCTGCTGCATGTAATTAAAAAAGTGCTTTCTTAGAAGCACCATAATTACCATCATTTAAAAATTAAAATCTTTTAATTGAAGTACAGATCCTCATTTCACCTGCTGTTCATCATCATATTTCATATATATCTTTCTGCTTTGATATTTACTTTACATGCAAATGTTGAACATACTGTGTCTTTCGTACTCCAGTTGGTTTCAAGGTGTGTGCAGAGGATGTGCTATAGGATGATTTTGCAAGATAATTCTGTGTTTTGTGATTTCCCAGTTAAAAGTGGTGCCGTTCACCTTATTTGTCTATTGAATTACAGTTTAATCTGGTAAATTTCTGGCTATAACTTTGTGTGTAGGTCGAGATACAATCAAGTTCTCCAAATAAAACACCTTCCTGTTGGTCTTAGGGAATACCTTCTTGTCATGATCTTGCTTTAAGAAAATTTTAATGAAAAATATATGCTTTTTGTTATTAAGTCAGTTTCCTCTTTCGTCGGGATTTAAATGTAGAGGCAGGGTTTATGGGGTTGACTGTAGAGTGGTGCTGGCCTAATTAGTCATTATTTCTGATAAGGAATAAAAAGTTTGTCCTTCTTGTGCCTAAA
The DNA here is from genome assembly GCA_013400375.1 of Thinocorus orbignyianus. Classification (NCBI taxonomy): domain Eukaryota; kingdom Metazoa; phylum Chordata; class Aves; order Ciconiiformes; family Thinocoridae; genus Thinocorus; species Thinocorus orbignyianus. The sequence goes on from VXBW01001548.1 coordinate 1,666,670, forward strand.
ACTAATAGTTCGCTTTGTATTTAATCTGTAGGTCTTCTAAAACCCAAATTGTTGTGCTAGTAAGTGCAAAATGTGCAGCTTTCAAGTTCTTACAATATTATTTGGCATGTTGTTGTGGGGAGTCATTCAGGTTTTTCATTGATAGTTAAATTTACTAACGTAGGTCATCTCTCTGTTGGAGAATGTATATTGATATATATCCTTTTAACAAAAAGTGTATTTTTTTGAAGGAATATTTAAAGTAGCTGAACTGGAACATGCCATAGCAATTTTGGAATTGAATATGGCTTTTCTGCTAGTGTCTCTTCAAGGATTAACTATGAAGTGCTGCAGTGCTTTGTGAAACTACTAATACCTATAACAAGTTTTTGCAAAGAGTTTTAGGATTATCGGTGTGATGTGTTCACCATGGGCCTGAGCGATGTCTCTCACAGGGTTCTTTTGTTGCCTTCATTGAGAGAAATTCCCAGTAATTGGTATTTCACCCAGAAGTGACCCAGGTGACTTAGGGAATTCCACCACCTTCAGCATCCCTGTGCATGTGGAATGCCTTTCTTAATCAGGCTTAGGGGAGGGGGGGGAGCAATCAGCACAGGAATGATTATAAAAACCTGTCTTTTTTTAAAAAAGAAAAGAAGAATAAAATGAGCAGGGGTATGGGACATGAATATTCCTCCATGCCTTAGCCTTGTCCTTGTCAGACCACAGCTTCTGCCACTCTTCAGCATCTCTAATGACCACAGGACACTTGCTAAAGCAGAAAAGCTACTTTGCATGTGCCACTTTATGAATCCATTTCATGATTAAACTTTTAAAAGTCACAAGCCCCAACATGCAATTGCAGTTTCATGGTAGCTGTGACATTATTTTACGATTCATGCTGTGAATTTCATTCTATAGTAAAATGAGTATTATATTGGCCTTTTAAGTTGGTTGTTGGTGGAGAATAGGGAAGCTCCACTTTGAGCATCTGTGTGCAATCTTGGCGACAAGTAGGACCCTCTGGAAAGCCGTTACTGTTGGGGCAGAACTAATCATTCCATGTGAAATTGTATAAGGAGAATTAGCTCTGACTCTACCTCATTTCCTTTCATACCACTGTGAAAATAAGCTGAGAAATGTCAAACCTTCCCTCCTTATTTAAGTACTTTATTAAATACTCCTTTTTATTAAGGCTTATTTATTGTAGGTGCTAGAAACAAAAATAACTACCTGTGTTTCTAGGTATCGAGGGATGTACATCCTTGACCAATTTGGCAGTTTTGATTTCCTTCTCAGGACTGGATTCCTGGGATCACTTGCTGTTGCCTTCTCTGACTTTATTTCCCTGGTGGATCGTTCAGAGTACTTCATATTTAAGGTAGTGTGCTTGATGTGATAAAAAATTGTCAATCACAGCCTGCCTTGGCTATTTAGAAAAAAAGAGATATCAAAAGCCTGCTTGGAGCTCTGAGGAGCAGCAGAGTCACCTGCTGATTTGCCTGGCAGGAGCCTAAACTCCTCCAGCCTTTAGGTCTAGAAAAGAAAACACCAATCTCTGGAGGTCATCCACTTTACTCTAAGGCTCTGTACTGTACATCTGAGTATGTAGTGTTCGTGGTAAAGCCAGATAGATAAGTATAGGTAGTTTCTGACACTTTACCAGGTCTTAAAAACAACCAGTGGAAATTTGTGTAACCCCTCCATAACCTAGTCTGTTGTTTAACTATCCCTAGAGGTAGAATGTTTCTTTGAATACTATTCTGTTTTTTTCCTTTAACCTGTTCAGCTTATTGTTTGTGTGGGTTTTTTTTTAATCTATTTTGAAGCTTGAACCCTTTTTCCTTACTCATCTTTTTCTGAACTCAGCAGCCCATTTTCCTTTAACTTTCTCTGATGGCTTAGGTTTTTCTTTTTAGTTTTTCTAGTTGTTTATTCAGAGCTGAATATAATATACAACCTTAGTCTGTGTTGGTGATGAATCTTTTCCATATGATGTTCTTGTTAATACATACTTGAACTAATTTTTCACTTTGTATTAAATTCCATATTAACCCCCAGCTTAAGTTTTGCTGTTACTTGCTTTTTTTACTTAGAATTGAAAAAACAAAAAGTAAGACTAACTCTTCTTCCCATAATGCTTGCAGCCCTTTCCAGGTAGCTACAAAATTTTGCAAGGAATAAATGAAACATGAAATAATCCTGCACTGAAAATGCTGTTCATGTGACAAGGTGAGGGCTAAGAGGAGGACATGTATGATAGTTGGAGTCCTGCAGAGCTGTACCTTCATGCACACCCAGCCCTTGTTGTTCTCTCACTCCTTCATTGTCTTTGGAGCCATTTACTCATCTCCCTTGGGTCCATCTGTGTTCCTCTTGTACTGGGGAGACTGGAACTAGATGAATAAGTTCATCTTGTAGCTGCTGGGGTACACAGAATGATACAGGGTTGGAAGGGATCTCTGGAGATCTAGTCCAACCCTCCTGCCTAAGCAGGTCCACCCAGAGCAGGTAGCACAGGAACGTGTCCAGCTGAGTTTTGGATGTCTCCAGAGATGGAGACTCCACCACCTCTCTCAAGGGTTTATGGAGAGAATTTTCAGTGAGATAAGAGAAGAAACCCAAAAGCTTGGAGAATGTTTACATGGGTATGCACACCTGAGTGGGTGGTGGTGCAGATCCTTGGAGTGGTGCTTAAAATTGCCTGTAATTAATTGGATAAATATACATGTGCACGCTTCTGTGTCTGAGCAACTTGAGATGCATCTGTATGCAAACGGTGTTTCTTTGTGGCTGCTGGCTCAGCACTTGAAAAAAGTATCTTTGATCAAACGGATCTTATTTGAATTACGTGTTACTTTGTGAATTGTGTAGACAAGGGAGGGAGGGGAAGAAAGTGTATCTCTGTTTTCAAACCTTTTCTTTCATGCTATTGGTTTGGAACAAGATCTGCAGGTGTTTTTCTTTTGTGTGAAGTGTTTTGATATACCTGATGTGATCAGAAATTTTACCTTATCCTCTGTGTTGGCATTTCCAACTCAGAGATGCTTCTAAGATAGTTGGAAAGTAGCAAGGACCATGGTTTACATGTAAGGCTTTTCTCTGTGTCTTGATTAGCTGCAGTCCTATCTGCCTTCTGTTTTCAGGATTTCTGGGATTCCAGAAGCAGAATTGCTGCAGATAAGACATGTTCTATAAGGTTTTAAAATGCTTTTGCTTAAATTGTAAAGCTCTTTGTTATTAGGCCCATGGGAAGCACATCTCCTATAGTACAGCCAAATTGGTATCATTGTTAAATACTTCTCAGACTCTCCAGTGGTAACTCTTCTCCATGTTGGTGGTGATTGGGAAGAAGAGCTTCTCTGTTTGCCTCTGCATATTGATTAGCTGAGTATGTGGCCTCAAGACTTAGTTGTGCATGTTATTTTCTGACTTGGAAGCTATGATGGCATCCAAACAAGAGTTTATAGAGGGTTTTTCACCTTTTTCCTTAACTCGAACTCTCCATTGGTAAAATTTGGGGCTTCCAACTTGAGATCTTCATTAGAAAGCAATCTAGAAGAATAGGAAGAAAACCCCAAAGCCCTGCCATCAGACAAATAAAAATTCCTTTCCTTTAATGATTCTCCCCTTTGCCAGCTCTGTTCTTGCAGAGTGGGTCATTGCCCTTGGCTTACTCTCAGTCCAACAAACACTGGTTTCTGGGTTGCATAAAATTCTGTATGTTCCTCTCTGGGTTAAGAAAGCTCTGCCCTTTTCCATCATCTCTGAGCAGCAGTCATATGTCTGCTTTCTGATCTCAGGACCCTCCTGCTTCCATCGGGGCTCCCTGCTTATTGTGCTTCACCTCTGCTGTTGCCTCCTGCTCTCCAGGGCTGTGTCAGGTGAGATGTGCTTAATTTTTTTTTCCTTTCCCCTTCCAGAAGAGCTCCTTTGGCCCCTTGTGCAGCTGGCAGGAAGAGGTGGCCTTTCTCTGTTTCAGCTACAACCTTTTTGAAAGGACTTCTCTTAACGCAGCACACGGCAGGGATATCAGGTATGCTCTGTGGGAGTTCAACAGGAAAAAAAACTTCAGAAATGGAAAGGTACACTGCTATAAATTAACAAATACGTTCTGCAGAAGAAACAGCCTGTAAGTAATAGATTAAAAAGAGGAACTGGATGAAACATGGAGCCAACTTCCAAATGAGAAAAGCAGGTGGTTTGTGTTATTTCCTCCATGCTTAGGTTTTATGTTGGTGTCATCATAACAATACGTGACAAATGAATATGCTTTTCTCTGTGATGTTTAAAATTTGATTACCTGAATATTTATGTTGTTCAGTGCTTAAGAATAGTTAAAGAATTTTGTTCTTCACTGGATTGTATGTAGAGTGATTTTGGAAGTTGAACAGTGTATTTCATTGCAGACTATCCTAAAATAAAGCATCCAAACGATTAAGAACTTGATGTTACATTTAAAAATGTAAACTTTGAAAATGTAGTTATTCTGTTCAAGGTGTGTGCTCTCTTCTGTTTTCTAGCATTAATTACAGAGGTTTGAAATTATCAGTTTTGTGTAAAAGGAAGGGCTTTTTATTTGAATGTGGCTGTTGAAATAAATTACCAGTACAAGAAAACATTCTACTAATAAATGAGGGATGCCTGGAGTTGGCTCTCCTAACTGAGACAATTTAATTCATCCATCATCAGGGATGATGTTTCTTAGCAACACAAAGTATTTTCACCCGGGGCACTTTCACAAACTTTCACATTTTTCTTCAAATGCAGCCTTGGTGGTATTTTATATGACCTGAAGTTCGTCCATCTGTCCTGAAGCTCCCAATACTTTTCTGTTCCCTCCAATGATCAAATGATCTGATATGTTTTGGGGTTTTTTTTCAGCTTAGTAATACACAAGTTGACTAGAGAATCATTTCGCATGTCAAATTTTTCCAAAGGGTTCTGGGAAATTATTTGTGGCTCTGGATAGCAAAGCTCAAAGTTATTGAAAATGTGTTATAGTTTCATAATAAAACAGATAAAAAAAATATTGGCTTGGGAGCTAACTAAATGCTTTCTGATAGCCGTAGCCTCCAGGGGGATACTTGGATCATTTGTAATAAAGGGATATCTTTGATATCTTTTGGTGAATTGACTAGTATTCTGTTTGGATCATAATTTATGAAAAAACTGGCTCGATACACAGTGTTACATTATCAAATTGTTTGGGTGTAAGAATTGCCTTAATGTATGGCCGGGGTTTTCGATGTTTATTCTTTTAATGTGGTCCATGAACTCAGAAGAAGCTGTTGATACATTACGACTCAACTTTGATTTCTTGCTTTCCATTTTTTATTTTTTTAACATGTGTGAACATCTTTAATCAGTGTAGTTGCAGCCCAGAGTTACTGGGGAGAATTGGCTTAAGAAACCCCTTCAGGTACATAGCAAGTGTTGCTCAGTTCTGAAACCAAACGTCTTCCAAATGTGATGTATTACTTTGCTTTGAGAAATAATATATTTTGTTTTGAATTTTTGGTAAACTGCTCCCAAAACTTACGTAGTTCTGTTATTTGAATAGTGACTGAGCCTCTGCTTCTGTCTTGCTTTGAGAAGGAAAGTGTTAGTGGTTATAGGATGAAAGGTTCTTTATCAGCAGCGTGTGGTGATAAGTGTTTGAGAAATACTGTGATGAGTTAACGGTACTCAGTTTATTTCACAAAGAAGGTGTACAGAAACCTTTTTAAATAGTGGGAAAACAAATTACAGAAATACTGGTTTGATTCTTTGTAACTCAAAAATCTGGTGTTGCAGTTCATGTCATCTTAGCTTTTTTTATTGCATTTTCATATGTGTGTAAAGCTTTTGTGCGTACAGATATGTGTAAAAAGTGAAACAATAGTGGGATTGAAATTAATAGTGCAGTTATACAGAGGTTTAATTGATGGTGTTTGAGATTGCATCAAGGGGGTATTTGGGGAGTCCTGAGAGTTGTCAGCAAAGTCCGCGCTCGCTTTGCTGTTGAACTGGATGGTTTTCTGTAAGGATGACATCTCAAGTGATTCCTGTGTGATTTAAAGCTCCATAGTCCTGGGACACTATGTCCAAGCTTGGACTTCATGTTTAACATCATCTTTGTTGCAGTGTAGGTGTTTCATACCCTGGTGTTAGTGTCTAGCATCTTCTGATATCTCCAGGTGTTTCCTTAGAGTCCTCTGCAGAATCCCCAAAGTTTGAGAATCATCTTCTTTTGTTATCTCATAGCAAACAGTATTCTGAAGTAAGAAGGAAAAAAAAATCTTAGGAAAAAGCTTTAGTAGCAACAGGGGCTTTAACCTTTAAAGTATCAAGTGTCAGGCCTTTGAAAACAGCAGCGGTCATGTCTGTCTGATGTTTTCTTACCTGTAAGTTTGAGCCACAGCAGCTTGCAGAAAGGTCAGGGCTCTGTCTTCTCCCCTTTGTGCAAGACTTTGTTGCATGTGGTGACAGGCTCCGTTTTCACTTCTGCCTTTGAATCCTGGGATTGTCTGGGATGCTCCTGAATCAGTTGTGGACTCTCCTTGATGATAGAAAACTCATTGCTGACTGACTTTAAAGCTGATAATATATTTTTCAGAAAGTCAGATCTAAAAGACTTTTAAATATTGGAATCTCTTTATAATTGAGACTGTTTTTCCAGTAGTCTTTGTATGTACAACCTGTTCAGTAAGAAACCAAACCTCCTAAATATTCTGCAGAAATTAGTCTAAAATCTTGCTTTAAGGTGCACTGGATCTTAAAGCTGCTTAACACACATTAGAAATATCCACTCTCAGATATAAGAACAGTTTGATTTTGGGGAAGGCTTCCTTTAGGGTAGAGAAATGAAGAATTCCATAAGATTCACCAGCAAAATCCAGCTCTCTGCTGTTAGTACTGGCAGCAGCATGAGTGGACATGCTTCTGTCTAAGATGGGGAAGAGGAGGGAGGGCTTCTACTAAGTTCCCTTTACTTGCGTGCATTTTTATATAGCAGAATGATTACTTTGGATAGACAAAGAGTAAGAAAACATCACCCAACTGCTATACTGAAGACAAAATTCATTATAGAATCATAGAATGGTTAGAGTTGGAAGGGCCCTTTAAAGATCATCAGGTTCCACCCCCCCTGCCACAGGCAGGGACACCTCTCCCTAGAGCAGGTTGCTCCAAGCCCCATCCAGCCTGGCCTTAAACACTTCCAGGGATGGGGCATCAACAGCTTCCCTGGGCAACCTGTTCCGGTGCCTCACCACCCTCACAGGAAAGAACTTCTTCCTAAGATCTCATCTAAATCTCCCCTCTTCCAATTTAAAACCATTCCCCCTCGTCCTGTCACTAGACTTCCTGACCAAGAGTCCCTCCCCAGCTCTCCTGGAGCTCCCTTCAGATCCTGGAAGGCTGCTCTCAGGTCTCCCCGGAGCCTTCTCTTCTCCAGGCTGAACAGCCCCAGCTCTCTCAGCCTGTCCTCATAGGAGAGGTGCTCCATCCCTCTAATTATGAAATGTTTCTTTTGAATCACAGCCTCTCCAGCCCCACTTTGGTCCTTCTCATACCCCTCCTCCCTCTTTTTCGGATGGGGTTTCTGCTCATATTCTATGAAACTTCCTTTAGCTAAGTAGAAAGGTATAAAAAATTGATGAAAATTATCTTTTTGAAGGTAGTAAAAGGTCTGGAGTAAGCCTGGTAAATAGATAGGAACAACTTGTAATGAGGAACACACAGGAGTGTCACAACTGTTGTAGATTTTCAAAAACTACTTTTCATCTTCAGCCATCCATGATTCAGATAAAGAACGTTCCCTTTATGGCCTGCAGCACAAAACAAGTTGTACTTTGCTAGCTTTTGGTTAAAGCAATAAATGTATTATTTGGATTTTTAGGAAAGACAACTTGAAAACGTGCTATATTTAGGATTTAGTCTTGAAGTTATAAGAATAACTAGTGGGGTTTTTTGCTGCTGTTACATCTTTTAATGTTCGTGTGCAAGGAATGACGTGATCAGAGTTGTCACTGGGAACGCTTAGTTTTTCATGCAGAGTATTTTTGGGCAGCTCCTATTTGGATGAACATGGGATGGAATGTAAAGGAACTAGTCTAAGAAATGACCATTTATGTTAAAAGGTCACAGATTATAATTATTTGGGTGTTCTTTCTGCAGTTAATCCGTGCAAAAATGGAAAAGGTGAGTGCAGACCAGTAAGGCTTAAGTGTTTCTCAAGGTGGTAGCTTGGCTTTGGGGTTCTTATTGTTTAAATTGGACTAGATGATCTCCAGAGGTCCCTTCCAACCCCATATCATTCTGTGGTTCTGTAAAGTAGCTGTGTCCTTTTGGGGACTTGTAATAAAATCATTTGGTTCCTAATTAGGACTTTGAGGCACATTTGTGAATGAGAAGTCAAATGTCTTCCTGTGCACATGGTCCTGTTCTGTGTTGTGTATAACTCGTGATGTGGGAGAGCTTTCATAAAAGCAACTGGATGTGGTTCTGTTCAGTCTGTCTCTAGTACACCAAGCTACTCTGTGTCAATGGAAATCATAAATTCTCTGTTAACAAGCTTTATTTCCAGACAAGGAGTGGAACCAGAAGGTGTTTTGGGGTAATTGGATGTTTAATCTCTACACATTATTTTTCTAAGTCTCCATTCTGAGTGTGTTTCTCTGGCCCTGACTCCTCATGAGATGATCTACTGGAAGGTCCTCTTCCAAGCAGGTCATTGTGCTGAGCAGGTTATGGAGAGTAATGGATGTGGGAGAGGTTGAGCCTCAATGATGTTGTTTTGATCTGTGTGATGGAGAAGGACCTCAGTTCTGATGAGAACCTTCTGTTGTGCCTCAGTAGTACAGAATGAAAGAGATGAATGTTTCATGATGTTTGAGCAACCTGGTCTAGTGGGAGGTGTCCCTGCCCATGGAAAGGGGGTTGGAATTCAATGATATTTGAGGTCTCTTCCAACTTCAACCATTCTATGATTCTATGTCTCAGCTGGTAGTCCCTGGGGTCAGAAGTGTAACTGGGTCCTTAAACCCCTAGTCATTCGAGAGGTGTGGAGAGAAAATGCTCTTCCTAACTTGCTCTCAAAAGATTGTAAGATCAAATTTAGAGTAGTAGTGGTTGCCAACGGTGGCTGCCTACAGATAATATGGTTTTGTTCTTGCCCTCCTGGCTGTAGCTGTGTCGCTCATTTCCAAAAATTGCACTGCATGAAAGGTCAGAGGGTGAAAACTTCTTATATTTTCAGCGTCTTAGTGTGAGCCTTCAATTCCCACCCTTCCTCTCCCAAGCTTTTAATATCCTAATAACCACTTTTCCACATGAAACTTGATTACAGTTTTTCATAACTCTTGTTTTCATCAGTTAACTGTCATCGGCCAGGGAAGTCAAGCTCTGATTCAGTGATACCTTTGTACTGACAATATATGAGGATGCTTATTTCCATGTTAAAGTCTTTTACAAACTCTGGAAGTTTCCTGTATTTCCTTGGCAGAATTTTTTTTGTTGGTGCTCCTTAAAAATGCTGTGATGCTCTGGCCCCTACCCCTTGAATCTTCTTCTCTGGAAATGCCACATGTTCTCCTTTATTTTGAGAGCTGGCAGTTATTATGCCTTATTCAAAGGAAGCAATTTTATTCTTAACACAATCTCAAAATGTAAAAACAAAACATTGAATTTTACTCAAATAGCTTTTGATTGGGGGAGGGGGGGTCAGGAATCTCTTATCTTCAGATCATTCAGGAATTTAAGTCAGAATACTGTGTTCTGCTAACTTTTGGAAGCTTTATGTAAACTTTTAAAGCCTGTTGGATTTTTTTTTTTAGTCATCTTTCAATTTAAAGTTTGTTATATTTGCATGGACTTCTGTAGACTGTGGGATTTACAAGCCTGGGCCAGGCTTCCTTTTCCAGCACTTGGTGGTGTAGTATCAGGTAGCATAAAGTGACTTGACTGATCTGATTCAAGACAAATTTAATCTACAGGTCTTCTCCTTCCCATAAATAATATATATATTACTCAGTATTGCTATTTTGTAATGAGAACTGATATAAATAATCAGTTTTTTCCTGTGTAAGGAAATAATGGTGGTGTGTTAGATTGCCTACTTTGTTGTAGACCAAAACTTGGATTAAGGTGCTGGGTCCTGCACTTGGGTCATACCAACCCCTTGCAGTGCTACAGACTTGGAGCAGAGTGACTGGAGCTGCCTGGCAGAGAAGGATCTGAGGATGTTGGTCGACTGTTGTCTGAACGTGAGCCAACAGTGTGCCCAGATGACCAAGAAGGCCAACAGCATGTTGGCCTGTATCAGGAAAAGCTTGGTGAGTAGGACTTGGGAGGTGATCATCCCCCTGTGCTGGTGAGGCCCCATCTTGAGTACTGTGTCCAGTTTTGGACCCCTTAGCACAAAAAAAGACATTGAGGTGTTGGAGCAGGTCCAGGAAAGGGCAACAGAGCTGGTGAAGGGCCTTGAGAACAAGTGTTATGAGGAGAGGCTGAGGGAGTTGGGGTTCATCAGCCTGGAGAAGAGGAAGCTGAGAGCTTCTTGCTCTCTACAACTCACTGAAAAGAGAGTGTAGCTGGGAGAGATTGGTCTCTTCTCCCAAGACACAAGTGATAAAACTAGAGGAAATGGCCTCAAGTTGCTCCAGGGGAGGTTCAGATTGGATATTAGGAACAATTTTGACATGGAAAGGGGTCTTAAGCTTCGGAATTGGCTGCCCAGGGAAGTGGTTGAGGCACCATTCCGGGAGGTATTTAAAAGATGGCTTGATACAGTGCTTAGGGGTGTGGTTGAGCGATGGATTTTTATCAGAGTTAAGTTGATGGCTGGACTAGATGATCTTAGGTCCCTTCCAACCTAGACAATTCTATGATCCTGTGATCCTAAACACATTTTTAGAGCATTGCATGGAAACTGCAGAGGCTTAGATGCTGCAGTATGAGGTTTTGGGCTTAGATTTTGTATTGTAGAAGAGGACTATCACTCCACAGGAGAAGTCTGTCTCTCTCCATGGCACAGGTAGCATAACTTGTGGCAAAATTAGACAACATGGGTCAGGCAGTTAGCACTCTGCACCTTCCTTTTCCCATCCATACCGTGTACTTTAGCATTTGGGATTTTTCATTCAGAGCAGGCTACAGCAGAGCTTGTTTGATGGATTGCAGTTTGTCACATGAGCATAATACTTTGAGAATATGAGCAATGACTGGGCCATTGGGTGGCTTCTTTCTGATTCAGTAAGGAAGCCTTCTATTATAAATGAGTCTCAAAGACAAGACACTGGTATTTATTTATGAAAAACAAAGTATAGAGCCTTCTGAAATAGGCGCAATGGAATCCCAGTTACACAAAGAGGAAGAATCTGAGTAGTTGTGCATTGAGTGTTAATGATCTGTAAGTCATATGAAAGGTTGACCTTTGCAGGGCCTTTTTTTTTTCCTCTGAAGTAAAGAGGCTGATCTGTTTCTCCCACTGCTGGAAGGGTAGGGGCAGATTGGGTTGATCTTATTTTTTTCAGCAGGACTATCGCAGGGAATGATAGAGCCAGTTGCTGAGATTGCAAAGGACTGTGCAGCCCCAGGCATCTTTAACTATGTGTGAAGACTGATTCTGTTTAATGCAAAAAAAAAAGTAAAATAAATACAAAATGCCTAAGTTTAGACTGAGCAGTGATTCAGGTCAGGGAAAATGGGATCTTTGCTATCGACTTTAAATGGATCTGTGAGACTTTCATATGATGGTTCATATAAATCAAAGTGAATGGGTGTTAGATTACACATTCATCATTGTGATTATCACTTGATCTGTATGTGTAACCTGGTAAGCATTTGCTGGTATTATTTTTAACTATAAAGATGATATTAGAACACTGTATTATTAATATTGTTTAATTTATTATCCCTGGAAGTGTTTAAGGCCAGGCTGGATGGGGCTTGAAGCAACCTGCTCTAAGGAGAGGTGTCCCTGCCCATGGCAGGGGGCTTGGAACTTGATGATCTTTAAGGTCCCTTCCAACTCTAACCATTCTATGATTCTATGATTATGGTGGTCTAAAGCTCTACAACTTGAAGAGTCTGAGACAGACCCATGGATGATTAAGAGCATATACATTCTGCATGGGGAATCTGTGGTTTGTTTTGTTTTATTCTACATCTGGGGATGTAGTTACCCTGATATAAAGAATGCTTTTTATGGCAGTAAGAGCCTATTTAAGTCTATTTTCCATCCAACATAAATGTATTTAAAATATGTTGTGATAGATGTTGAAATGCTTTCTTGGGGTCAAAAACATTCTGCTTGTGTGACTTTAGCTTAAGCCAGTTTTCTGTTTCCAGCCTTTTAATTGTTCTGTAATCTGTGATGCACAAAATGTTAAATGTGTCCAGTCTCATTATGCCCTGGGAGCTGGTGTGTGAGTCGGGTTTTGGGATCTGGAGCTGGGACTTTGGCCTGTTCACACTTGTTTTAAAGACTGAATTCTGTTAGATCCTCTTGCCTCTGTCAAAACTTTCCCAAAGAAGGTCTCAAGAATATTTTATAGCAACCAAATAAGAGACTGAGGCATTGCCTTTAAGCATTTTAAATTTTAAAATCCATTGAAGGGATATGCTTGGGGTCACTTCTTGGAACTGAAAGATCTAGAGAAATCTTGATGATTTGAGGTATGGTCAATGATATCGTAGAGGTGCTGCAGAAAGTGGGAAGAAGTTTAAAATATTGTGTGTGTTTGTGGACCAACTCTCCTCCCTTGGCCTGTTGGAGCTGCTGAATGGGTGAAAAGATGTGAGAGTACTTGGATGGAATTGATGGTTTGTGGTATGATACCAGTGTACATTTGTGTGTGAGGTGGATATCTGGTGGGATGGGATCATGATGTTAGTGTTCCTTGTCCTTGTGCAGGGGCTGAGGGTCTGCCAAGGTTGCAAGTGAAGTACTTGACTTGAAAGACTTGTGTTGGGATATACACTCAAATATATTTTTTTTATCCTGGGTTGCATCAAAAGAAGTGTGAGCAGCAGGTCACAGGAGGTGATTCTCCCCCTCTACTCTGCGCTTGTGAGACCCCACCTGGAGTCCTGTGTCCAGTTCTGGAGTCCTCAACATAGAAAGGACATGGAACTGTTGGAACAGGTCCAGCGCAGGGCCACCAAGATGATCAGAGGGATGGAGCACCTCTGCTGTGAGGACAGGCTGAGAGAGCTGGGGCTGTTCAGCCTGGAGAAGAGAAGGCTCCAGGGAGACCTGAGAGCAGCCTTCCAGGATCTGAAGGGAGCCTACAGGAGAGCTGGGGAGGGACTCTTGGTCAGGAAGTCTAGTGACAGGACGAGGGGGAATGGTTTTAAATTGGAAGAGGGGAGATTGAGATGAGATCTTAGGAAGAAGTTCTTTGCTGTGAGGGTGGTGAGGCGCTGGAACAGGTTGCCCAGGGAAGTTGTTGATGCCCCATCCCTGGAAGTGTTTAAGGCCAGGTTGGATGGGGCTTGGAGCAACCTGCTCTAGGGAGAGGTGTCCCTGCCCATGGCAGGGGGATTGGAACTTGATGATCTTTAAGGTCCCTTCCAACTCTGACCATTCTGTGATACTATATTTTATTTCACCAGTCTTTTATGCATAAGTTGTTTCCCCTCCTGGACCAATCAGCCTGGAACCTAACAGAAGACCTTGTAAGTGTGGAATCACTGTTTTATTTTCTTTCCATTTGTGTTTTAAATGAGACCAGTCACTAGTTTTATCAGATTATCATGCATCTTACACAGCCATTCCTGCTGCTTGTCATCCTCTGCTCTCCCTGCCCTTACATTACTGTGGGCACTGGATCTGCACTTGATTTAAAGTCAATTAAAGATATCAACACTAACAGAGCTCTGATAGAAAGTCTCTCATTGCTTAGTGTATTTTTTTGACTCATGAGCTTAGGAAAGCTGATCCTAAATGTGACTGTTTTTTGCTGGTGGTTTGTTTTTTTGAGGGGAAAAAAAAATCCACATATTCTCATTGTTAGTGGAAACTCTGGATGAGAACCTCAAAGAGGGAACAACTGGAGGTTGTCCACAGTGTGTTTGGTCAAGAAAAGAAGCAGTTTAAGGAATGTTGACGTGTGGTTCTTGATGCAGAACAAAAAGCTTCCGTGTGCCTAATATATTGGAAAACATTTGTTCCAAGAGCATGTCTTCCTTGTGCAAAATTTGCCCCTGTGGTGTTATTAAGGTCAGAATCCTTGTAGGTTATCTCATACACACTGAACGTGATGCCTGAGGTCAGCTTTGGCTTGTGAATACAACTTGAAAGAATGTTTTGTCCTCTTTTGTGCTGTTAAAAAGGATCTATATAAGTTGTTTGTTTAGAAACTTATTTACTCCTGCTCTTCCTGGACTTGTCTTCGTTTCCTGATTAGAAAAGACCAGTTGTAAATGAAACATTGTGTCCTGCTTAACAAATAAAGTTTGTGGATATAGTTCTTAATGTGTATACATACACTCATTGACTGGTTCTCTTTTAAGTGAATTCGTTTTAATTTTTTAGGGAAATGTTTACTGTTCTGGATGTTTAGGCAGACTCCTCTCTTCTTTACTAAACCTTCGTGTGGAAAAAAAATACGTTGTCAATTTTGTGATGAATAAATGTTGTCTTATTAATTAGGAATATTTAGAGTAAGACTGATTTAGGGAGGAATTATCAAAATGTTGTCACAGAAATAAATCCAACTCAGCTTCTGGATCCAAGGGGGCAAGTTCACATGTCCCTGTAGTTCTTTGAATATCCTGGCTTGACTCCTTACTACTGAAAAGGTCTCTGTACTTCATCAAGCTCATGGAGAATCAGCGTTTTTCTCCTGTATTATTTCTTGATGGCTTTTTCATTAATCCTACAAAAGCACTGGGCTGCTTAATGGAGTCGGAATAAAACTAATGCATTTTCAGGAAGTCTTCCAGTGTGTCATGTTTGCTCTCTGCCTCTCACTTAGGCGCTAATCAATTAACTGCTTTTGATTCCAGTCATTTCTCAGGTTAGATCTCAGCCATACGTGGACGGATGGTGTACTCTGTAAATTAGGTGTGAAACGGTTGGAGAAAAGCACAAGCTGGTGCTGCACGGAGCCAAGTCGGCTTTGGCCAGACTTTATTTGAGCTTGTGAGTGGTACTGCGTGTCTGGCAGGGCTAGAGCTGAGCTGGTCTGGTAGAAAACTGCTCAGATGGTCATTTTCTACCTGTATTTTTATATCTGTCTTGTTCTTTGAGCTTTCTGTCATGGGGGCTGTCGTGTTCCTGCAGCTCTGGGTGATGAAGAGGTGACTTGCTTTCTTCCTGCTGCTCAAGTTGTAGCACAGCTTTGTGATGCTAAGCCTCATTTGATGAATATAACTTTTTTTTTTTGGTTTTATCAAGTGGAAAAGTGTTTAAGCTCAGTGCTCTGGGTGGTGAGGAGATGGGGTTGTTTGGAGGATCATACTGAGATGTGAACACCTCAGGAAGCAGCAAAGTCCTGCAGATTCTACCCACCTTGTCCACAGCACCTCACTATCCATCAGGGTAAAGGAGAAAGGAAGCAGGTTGTTTGGGACCCCACAAAACAGTTTAACTCTTAGTGGCTTCTCCTTTCAAATTTATATATTCAGCTCGTTTTTGCTGTAATTTTCTTGATCTGTTTTGTCCTGGCTTGAGAAGACAATCAAGATTCACAATTTTGATTATAAATAGGGTAGATAGAGAGTATTTCAACAAAAATTTGTCTAAAATTTATAGGTTACAGTTAATGATTATTATATAGATAGTGAAGAAAATTTAACTAATGTTTCTTGTTTTTTCTTGTATTTTAAAATTAGATTTATTATAGGTATGACAGACATTATTATGACAGTGTTGCAGCTTAGAGTGACTGTTCCCTGGAGGTCAACGTCTGCTGGAGATGTTCAGTATGATCAGAGATGGAACTGAACTTGATGTAATTGTTTATTGAAAGAAAACTGTATCTGTTATGCAAATGAAGAAGAAAAGAAAGAGTAAGTCATCAGAAGCAAAGGTGCTGCTGCCTCCACTCTTCCAGTAAAGAACTCCCAGCTACTGGAAACCCAGTTTTGGCAGATAGTAGATGCCGAGGATGGAGAGCTGGGAGAAGCAATATCTCAACTTTTAGATGTTTTTCCCAAAGATCTTCTGCCCACTCTGAAGTCCATTGTATGAAAGCAAGGGCTAAGATCTATTCGCTCCATTCAGCAACCTGTAAGTTGTGCTCAAGCTGTAGGTTTTACAGGGTTTCTGATGCTCTGTCTGAGGGTAAGGTTGCTGTTATTATTTTTTTTCTTTAAATTTTATGAGGATTTTATATAATGATGTTCCTGTCATGCTTTTGGCTATGAATCAGCAAAGCATTTATGTGCCCGCTTTAATTGAAGCGTGGAGTTGTCTCGCTGTGCAAATGTTGAAGTCAGTGAGACTATTAATTAAAACTAAGTATCTACATAAGTGCTTTTTCTAAAAATAAGTTGCTTCCTAACAGCTTTGGGCCATATTTGGGGAGGAGGGGTTTATTTTTTTGCAAACTTTGAAAATATGTATATAATTCTCTCTGAATTGTATGATGGTAAAATGTAGCAGCAATAGCAGGCAGCAGAATGTTCATGGGATAGAGTGTGAACTCTCTGCCTCGTAAGATGTTACCTTAGTTGCTATTTATTTATATTTAAATAGAGTAAAACTATTAAAGTGGTGTCAAGGAGAACTTCAGGAGAAGTTTCTACTTAAACTACTCCCATACTGGGAGCACACAAGTTATAGTTCATCTTTCTTACTGAGTGCCTGGTTACAACTCTCATTTTCTTGTGTTGAGAAATACCTACTGTTTAGAGCAGCACTGCTCAGTGTGAGGCTTCTGAGCTAGTTGTGGTGTGTGGCATTTATATTTTTGATTTGTAGTGAAAAACATAAGTAGGAATACTCAGCTGTGGGGTTTTTTTCCACTATGTATTTGAGTTTACTGTACAAATTACCTGGTTTATTAATTCTCACAGTACCTTGGTGAAGTGGTGTACTTCTGTCTCACAAGTCTGGCTCTTCACCATGCTCACTTTATCACGCTAGCCTGTTACCTTGTCATAGAATCATANCCAGAACTGGACACAGGACTCCAGGTGGGGTCTCACAAGCGCAGAGTAGAGGGGGAGAATCACCTCCCGTGCTTTCTTTCTCTTCTCAAATTTCTTTAAAAAATAGACTTCTTTTTACGAGCCCTAGTACTCTCCACCTGCAGCAAACCCCAAATTAATAGCAGAGGGAAGAAATCACTGCAAACACAGGAAAGAGGAAGATGTTTCAAGCTGCTGGTACGGTCAGATTTCTGATTGCACCTCTGCCATCTCTTGCAGCTCTGATTTTTAAGATCTTTCAGACCTGACTCTTTCCAGGTGTGTATGTAATAAACCACTGACCACATTCTTCTGCAGGAAACATTAAGAGATGTTGCTGCATGTGATGGGAGCTGGGAAGAAAGACTGTTTCCCTGAGGTCATGCAGATACTTAGTGAGATGCAGAATTAGAGCTCAGGTATTTTCTGACCAGGAGATGATGCTTCTGAGGCACTTCAGTGTGATGTGTGTTGATATCCCCCAAGCTGTTTGGTTTCTTTTACTGCTGCAGTTCTCAGTCTTTTATCATTCTCATTTATCGTTCATTCTTCTATTAGTAGCAGAAACTGAGAATCACGCTTGCATGTGAACATAGTTCAGATTCTTGCTGAAAATCACGTGGTTTAGTCTAAAAGTGGGGCTTGGAAGGTTCCTAGTTTAAGTCATTAATATTGGGGGGGGAGAGGGAGTTGAGTTTTAGTGTCAGTGCTAAAAATTTCTGTAAAGCACCGTCAACTATAAACACAAGGCAAAATTTACATTGTTTGGGGAGAAATACCAAAGTTGCCGTCTTTACTGTGAGCAAGTCAATGGCTCTTTATTGCTTTTTAAATTTGATTTCATTGTGGTGTGGTGAGCTTTTCAATAAACATAGTGGTTTCATTTATATAACGCTGGAATTATTGTTAATGCAGGGTTTCATACGGCGAGTTACGTGTGTGATATTGTGTCCAGTGGGATCCTGCATCACAAAATTTGCATAGTTATAGTGCTGGTGACATCGTATCTCATACAAAGAACCTGGGGACCTGATACAATATCAGTAAAACTGTCTCCTAGGTATGATTCAAACAGTTTTATTAGCAACATATGGGGTATGAAGGAGCCACAGAGGGTAGTTTGGAGTGTAAGGGTGCTGGCCTATCTTTTTCAGCCTGTAATTATATCAGTCCTCTTCTATGGCATTATTTGTTGCTGCTCTGGGATTGCTGAAAAATAACTACTAATATGGTGACACAAAGGATCAGAATAAATTATAATTGTTGACTTTACAAGAAATTCATTGGCAAAAAGGCTTACTGTCCTAAGCTCGGGTGTCGTTTCTGGTTCAGCCAGAGCTAAGCTCCATATACCAAATACATTTTCAAAAGTCTCAAAGATTTTCCAGCAATCGTATCCTGTTGCATTGGATGCTTCTGTGAGCTGACAGATACGAGGAAGAAACTTGTTTTGGCTGCGTTGTAGTTTTTAATCTTAAACTCAGAGAGTGCATTTTGTTTAATTGATGCTAGGATATTGAACTCTTGTTCCCCAAATGAAGCACATTGTAATTAGTCATCTTCAAATAGAGTTCATAATTTAAATGTTTTGACATTAAACCCTAGCTAAAATATAACCAGAAGATGTGTAGTAGTGCTCTGTTCAATTATACTTCTAAAAATTGTGATATATTAAAAAAATATTTCTATATATTGTAAATAAAAACTTTGGAGGTTTAATGTTTTTGTGTTGTACTAATTGGCCACTGATGAGCAAAAAGTTTTTATGTTTAAAAGGGCAAAAAGGATGTTGCAGTGGGTTTAGCCCAGGACAAAATAAAGTGAAGGTTAGCTTGGACTTTCATCAGTGAAGGCTTAAAAGCTAAAAAAATATAATATAATTAATGCTGGTCGCTATGGTTTTGTGGTAGAAGGCTTTGTGAGACAAAACTGATGTATTTTTTTAATAGGATTGTGTGTCTGGCCTATATTGCTATATAAAACTAATTTCTTTGAAGGCATTAAATCATTACAACACAAAATTTTGATAGAAAAACCTGGATTATATTGAGCTGAGACACAGAAAAGATTAAAAGTGTCCTGTTGCTTAAGGTGTAACTTCTAATGTGATGAGAAAGATCTACATTTAGTGGGTCTCTCATGTTCTTATGGCCAAGTTCCATGTAATCAGCAATTTTTTCGGTGATTTACATCTGTTGTATTCTTCAGATGGCACAAAGAATAGAGGAGTGATATATCCACAGTCAGTCATGTCACTCAGTCATCAGAATTGAGTAAAAATATAGTTGGTACAAAAAATTTAGGTTGGAAAACCTTGTTTTGGGCATATGGACATGATATGAAGAGATACAGGGGGAGCTGAGACAATTTTGCCTCCTGATGAGAAGGTTCAGGGGCACCAACTGGAACATGAGAAATTCCATTTAAACACAAGAGGTTGTTTTTCACTGAGAGTGGTCAAACACTGGAACAAGTTGCCCAGAGAGTCTGTGGGGTCTCCATCTATGGAGATACTCGGAACTTGATGTGATCCTAGGAAACCTGGTATGGTTGACCCTGGTTTGAATGAAGGATTTGGACTAGTCAGTCTCTGGAGGTCCTTTCCAACCTCATCCATCTCTGATTCTGTGACTTGAAGGACTTGGGGCTGTGATTATCTGTTGTGATTATAATCATGTAGCAAAAGAGCTAGTGCAGTCTGTGTGTATAAAGAAAAAAGAGACCATGAAGTAGACAAACGTGTAAAATCTTACATTAATTTACACAGCCCTGCAAGATTGCCATTAATATATAGTCTTGAATTCTGGTGGAGTGTTTTCCTCACATGCTTAGGGTAATAGTGGTGACCATCTGCTGTAGAGAGGACCTTTAATTGCAGTTCAGGTTGGTGGTGTTTTGGGGGAAAGGAGGCAATGCCCACCCGGCTTCTCCACTATAGGATTTGATCAAGTGAACCTGCCTACTCCTGATGGTCAATGGGCATAGATGACTGTGGACTCTCCTGTCTTTTGCCTTCAGCTCAAGTAAAATCTGGTTTTTGCAGAGATTTCCAGTCCAGTTCTGGGCGCCCTCATTCAAGAACGACATGGAACTGCTGGAGAGGGTACAGCAAAGGGCTATGGAGATGATTAGGGGACTAGAGCATCCTTCTTATGAGGAAAGGCTGAAGGACTTGGGTCTTCTTAGTCTGGAAAACAGAACACTGAGGAGGGATCTTATCAATGCTTATAAATATTTTGAGTGAGTGTCAAGAGGAAGGGACCAGACTTTTTTTCAGTGGTGCCCAGAGACAGGACAAGAGGTAATAGGCATAAATTTGAACATAAGTAGTTCCATCTAAACATGAGGAGAAATTTCTTTACTTGGAGAGTGACAGGGCTCTGGAAGAGGGTGCCCAAAGTGGTGGTGGAGTGTCTGTCTCTGGAGTTACCCTTTTCTGGCAGGGATGTTGGACTACAGGATCTCCAGAGGTCCCTTCCCACCCCATATCATTCTGTCATTCTGTGATTACTAGACTAAGGGAGGTATTTGGGATAAATATTTGGATGATGTAGTATTGGGTAATGTTTTGATGAAGCTTCTTAGCCTAAAACAGTTGGGAAGTTAGACCAGATGAGCTCATATCCTTTTTCCTTTTCTCCCCTCAACTTTGTTCAGATTTAAGAACACTATGACAGTTGGGAGAATTGCACTTTATCATCTCTCTGTTGGACTGAAGCAGATAGAATGGATGGGAAAAAGTGCAGCTCACCACTGAGATCCTTAGACAAGATGCCTGGAATGCTTTGTTGAAGACGTCTAAAGCAGCTCAGCCTTGTTATTTTACTGCTCCCAGTTTTGGATGCAGGTAATGATACTTCTAATAAAGATGTTTCTGAATTGAAAAAGGAAAGGTGTGTAGTTATTTCTCAATTTGACAGACAGAAAACAATAAGACACAGGAGTTAAGTGGCTTGTGGCCAATAATTCAATGTTGAGTCAGGATCCAGAGCTCCCTGCTGTCACAGTGTGGTGTCTCTCCTCATGGGTCACTCTGTCCATGCAGGATATCGTCATTTCCAGCACAAGTTTGGTACTTTATCTTCATCTTACATTTTGGGAGAGGGTACTCTTAATTGTTTGTGAAGATGCTGCCTTTCAGAAGATGGTTAATGGATCAAGTTAAACAACTTTTCTTGTCTCTCCATATGATGCTTGTTTGAGCAGACAGTGGGAACTACAGTAAGGACTTCAGCGTGTGCAACCTGGGGACAGCTTTTCTTCATCTGCTTGGTTGTGTGGTGGCACTAACTGGCCCTGTAAAGAAAAGGACACTTACCTCTCACACCCAGCTTGGTGGGTACAGAATTCCTGGTGCTCAGTAGATATCTACTAACAATTTTGACTGTGCTTACCCCTAAAACAATGATAGAGTTCACACCGTGTTTCCAAGTATATGATATGTCTGATGAGGTTACAGATTTTGGGAATCAAAGGAATTTTTCCTTCGAGGCAGGATTAGCACCATGCTCTCCGACTTCTCTTTTTCTCTCTTTTAATCAAAACCTGGATTCACACGGTTGCAGCAGAGGTGGGAAATGTTAAGATCAGGAATGAGGTATGTCTGGTAGCAATTGCACTGTACTTGTAATTCAAGGAGCCTGGATTCGTATGACTGTACCCGAGGGACACATCTGAGAGATGGGCAGGCCTTACAGCCAAATAGTAAGAGACCAACCAAATATATTCAGCTGTTCAGATACTTGTTCCCCATTTACCACCCAACCTCTTCCCCCAAAGAATGAAAATGTGTGGAAACTAATGGTAGTCAACTGTGAAGTGAATCTGTATTTTATACTTTTGGTGGGGAGAACTAGTTTTCCTCACCCTGAGAATTAATAAATGTGGTTGTATCTTCAAATGTAAAAGGTATTATAAATAAAATGAATAACTGATCACTTTTTTGTGAATTTTGCATGGAGTGGATGTATCAGTCAGTATTTTAAAGGGGGAACCCCAGTTCCCAGTCTCTCTAACTCACGTAAATCAGCAGGGATTGACCTGTTTTAAGGAAGACTCTGTGCTTTTCTGCAGTAAAACTGCTCTAAAACTGCACTGTTTGAGGAAACAAGTTGGCGTGACAAAGGATATGTCAGTACCATTCCTTCTTCCTTCCCCTTTCTTTTCCAGTGACTTCAGAACCTCTACTAAATCTAACAGAGGAGTGATAATCTTAAAGGTTTTAAGCTCCTATGTGTTAAGTTAAAATATGTGCTCAACTAATGAAAAGACAATATTATGGGCTGCAACAAGGGAAGGGCTGCAGTGGAAGCCCAGGAGAGTCAGCAGAGAATTCAAGTATTTCTCTTGTTGTCTTGCTTATATTGACACATATTTCTTCTGCTGTCCTGACTGATTTGTTGATTTGACTCTCCGAGGCAGAACTAGGCTGTAATTGTACATCTTAAAAGAAAATCTTAAAATCTGGAAGTCTCCATAGCATGGTGGTGGTTAAAACTTTACAGTCCGTTTATTCTAATGAAGCTTTTATTGGCTTGTTTGATGCTTGGGATACTCTTTTCCTCCCTCATCTTGCCATTTCCTTACAGGAGTTATTTTTATTCTTTGCATCTAGTTTTTTCAGGGAATTTTTGTTTTTGAATTATAGAAAGTGTCTTGTTAGACTGTTTTTCAGCTGCTTTTTACTGTGAAGATGTTGGGTTTTCCCTATCATTCTTCACTCAATCTCTTTATTCCTGTAGTAGTATTATTATAAATAAGTGTTTAGGGAGTAAGTAAATTGTGTAAGAGGGATCTCTGGAGATCATCTAGTCCACCCTCCCCCCCTGCTAAGACCCAGGAAAAATTCTAGTCTTCCATTGTTCGTTCAGAATGCTATTCTAGAAGCTTAATTTTTGCCTGAATTATGAAAATGTAGCACTTTAAAATCTGAGGAATGTGTTCTAGTGCAAAACAAAATGCTATCCTGTGTAAAAATGATAGCAGCAATGAGTATGGCCACTTTTGAATCATGTGGTTAGGGCTGTGAAGGTATTTCAGAGCCTGAAACTAGAACCCCTTCTAGCACTTCCAGCTGGGTACCTGTAATTCACATCATCTTTTAAAAAAGGACTTCACCACAGGTTTGCAAAGCGTGGCTTGAGAAGCAAGTGTAGCAAATATCATGCTGCAGCTTGGTCTGGAAGTGGCTGAGGTGTGGGGGAAGTTTGCTGTGTCTCTTTTTTTTCAGAGAGGTGTAGCATGGGCTTTTCCCATGCAGAAGAAAAGGCAAGTGTAGAACGCAAGTACACACTCATATTTGTTTATTGATAGGTTGGTGTGGTCTTTTTCTGTTCTTCTTTTTCTCTTTTTCTTTCCTGACAAGATGAATTTGAATGTTACCTACTGGAAATTTCACAGGATTCTGGTAAACAGTTAATAATTATTTCGAGGTGATTTCCAGTATGCAGTCTCATTAACTCACTGTTTCATCATACTTTGTAATAGTATCTACTTCTTTTTTTTTCTTTTAATGAGACAAACCAGGGGTAGTTACTCAGCTGTTTGCTGGGAAACAGCAGCTGCATTGGTTCTGGCTGGATCCTGCACATGTGCTGCCAGTTCATCTCAGCCAAGGTGCTTGGTAGGACCCTGGTGTAGCCAGAATAGCATTTGCAGAAGTAAATCTTAAAATACTAATTTTTCTGTCTTGTTTTTGTAGCAATTGTTGTTGTTTGTGGGGAGTTTTTGTTGTTGTTGCTTTTGGCTTTTAGTTTTTCATGAGTAATGTCTGTGGAGCAGGACAACTCTAAGCGTGTTGTAGCTTTGTACATGGGCACAGTTACAAACAATGTAAAAATCTCAATTATGGTGGGCTCAAAGTATTCCAAGTCATAGAATGGTTGGAGTTGGAAGAGACCTTAAAGATCATGGAGTTCCACCCCCCCTGATGTGCACAGGGACACCTCCAGCTAGAGCAGATTGCTCAAATCCATATCAAGCCTGGCCTTGAACACTTCCAGGGATGGAGCAGCCACAGCTTCTCTGGGCAACCTGTTCCAGTGCCTCACCACCCTCATTGAAAGAATATTTTCCTAATATCTTATCTAAATCTCCCCTCTTCCAATTTAAAATTGTTTCCCTCCTGTCCTATCACTAGACTTCTTGACCAAGAGTCCCTCTCCAGCTCTCCTGGAGCTCCTTTCAGATCCTGGAAGGCTGCTCTAAGGTCTCCCCAGAGCCTCTTCTTCTCCAGGCTGAACAGCCCCAGCTCTCTCAGCCTGTCCTCATAGGAGAGGTGCTCCATCCCTCTGATCATCTTGGTGGCCTTTTGATGGACCCGTTCCACCAGGTCCATGTCCTTTCTATGTTGAGGACTCAAGAGCTGGACACAGGACTCCAGGTGGGATCTCACAAGTAGAGGGGGAGAATCACCTCCTGTGACCTGCTGGTCATGCTTCCTTTGATGCATGGATATGGGGCAGCATCCAAATGTAGATTTGTATGTATATTTTTACATATATACACACCTTCAGTCACTTAAAGGATATTTAACTTGCACTGGCTTAGAGACCCTGTAAGAAGGGTGCAGATGTGTAAGCAGCAGTAGGCTCACTGAGAACAAGGAGAGGCTTGTTTTACTCTTTTGTTTATGAAAAAGCAACTGAAAATGGAAACCTACAGCTTCCAAAAGTGGCAAATACCCAGATTTTTAGAAGGTTAAAGGATTCATGAAGTTGCTTTCTGGGTACCACTTACCCACATCAGGATACCAATATAATTTAAGTGATAAGAGTGAAAAGCTGAAGTAGCATCATTTTTGAGGGTGGGCATACACAGCCTGTGCAGAATCCCTGATCCTGGCTAACCCTGGGTATAAAAGTTTTATAATAAAACCTGGATTTGAAGTGTGATCACTTCAAAGCATCAAATGAGCTTGCCAGGCCAACTGGTTCATCTCGGTGTAGAATGGAAACGGGAAGCCTGAAGAGGAAATGGTGATTTAAAAGATGCTTTTATCTTTGTTCTGGAAGAAAGTAATATCTATTTTTTTTAAACTTATTGCAGAAAAACTGCATTTTGTTTCATGTTATAAATTTTTGGCAATTTAATGATGGTCCTAAAAATCTATAGGAGGCTGTACTGTTCTAAAAGCATTCGCCAAAAGCTAATTGCGTGTTCTGTGGTCAGCAAAAACTTACTGGTTTGTTGGTGTTGCATGTTTTTTTTTTTTTCTTCTGTAAGGCTATTGGCAGCTATAAAAGAGTTATGTATTCCTGTATCTTATGTGAAACTAATGAAAATGAAGTTATCATTGTGAAGCTTACGGTTTTGACAGCAAGAATGGCCCTTCGATCTCTGAAGGCTGCTGGATTCTCCCTACAAGCGGAAACCATAAACGTTTTATGGCACGAGATGAATTGCTGGGATCCAAACATAAATTTTTAGAAAGAGGAAAAAAAAAAATATATAAAATTGAGTGAATGTCTGCATCCTTGAGTTTCTTGAATTGCTGCAGGGAAGAAGAGCCATGTGGTATTTTGGGAACTTGTCTATATTCTTCCAGTGCATTACTGTAGGTGACTTGGATCAACTCTCTGTACAGGAGTATAACCTGATTTTTAGTAAAGTAGAGCTTTATGTTCAGCTTGTGTTGTCCAGACAGTCGAAAGATTTTGCCTAAACTACCAGATGAAGTATTTTGATGTGTTTAGTCACTGTAGGGGGAGCAGAGTCCAGGATCGTGGACCCAAACCACAATCTTGCAGTTTTCTTTTTGAACAGAAGTGGATCATGGAGCGAGAAGAGTATTTTTGTGTTCCTCCTTTGAAAATGAAAACAAAGGAGACTGACATCCTTTTACTTTCTCAGTCAAGTGTCACTCATCCTGAAGTTGTAATAATCAATTCAGAATGGCTACTTACGCTTCTTTACAAAAATTGGATGAAAGAACCTTGCAGATAAGTTGAAGACCACAAAAAAAAAAAGCTCATAACTTTAAACTGAATTAGTTGTTCCTTTGAATTGCTTGTTTTGAGTCATGTTGCCATAGGTATCAAAGCAGCTCACTATTATCATCTCTTTGTAAGGATTTCTGCTCTTTTTTTTTTTTATTTATTCACGTTTCAGCAAATCAAAGGATAAGTCTTCAGGCACGAAACGGAAGGTGTGTTGTTTTAAAGATATGCTAAACATACCTATAGTGAGTTGGTTGAGGTATTCTGAGTACCGGCGGCGGTGCAGATGCAGTGACACGGGATTTGCATATGGCAGCAAGGCAATTACATCCCGTGTGTTCTTGGAAAATGTTTATCTTGGTTGCTAAAGCTTTCTTCTGACTTTGGTGTTTTATCTCTGCCGGTGAGATTAAGGTAGCTCCGATACTGCCTCTTGCAACACTCCCAGCTTCCTCGTGGTGGTTGAAAGGACCGTACATGTGAGCTGCCAGTGAGTTTTAATAACATTCTACTTTATTTATGTTTATAGTAGAGTGATTTATGTTCAACTCTGCACTCACATTTTTGAGGCATCTATTGTGGGCTGTGTTATTAGGATTTTGATACCTTGAATGAAATCTCAATCATGGATTTGTGGAATTCATAGAATAGTTTGGGTTGGAGGGGACCTTAAAGACCGTTGAGTTCCACCTCCCCTCCCATGGGAAGGGACATCTCCCACTAGACCAGGTTGCTCAGAGTCCCATCTAGTTTGGCCTTGAACACCTCCTGGGATGGTGCAGTCTTCCGACATTTAAGGACTTGGTGGGGAAATCATAATTGGTTGGACGTATCTCCATGTAATAACGTACCAGTTATTATCAGTTCATTAATTTAGAGGTTATTTTGTTTCTAGACTTCGTGTTACATCATGGAACAAATGGAAGGAATTCATTAAGGCATCAAAGATAACTCTATACAAAAGCCTTGCTGTGCCACATGCATTAGGTCAACAAAGATGATGAAGGGATTGGAGCATTTCCCTGAAGAGGAAAGGCTGAGAGAGCTGGGACTCCAGCCTGGAGAAGAGAAGGCTGAGGGGAGACCTTATCAATGCTTATAAGTATCTGAAGGGTGGGTTGAAGGAGGATGGAGCCAGACTCTTTTCAGTGATTCCCAGTGACAGGACGATGGGCAACAGACACAAGCTGGAACATGGGAAGTTCCATTCCAATATGAGGAAAAGCTTTTCTGGGGTGAGGGTGGCAGAGCCCTGGACCAGGCTGCCCAGGGAGGGTGTGGAGTCCCCTTCTCTGGAGATTTTAAAGCCCCACCTGGATGCAGTCCTGAGTGATGTGCTCTGGGCAGCCCTGCTTTAGCAGGGGAGTTGAACTAGAAGATCTCTAGAGGTCCCTTCCAATTCTGATAATTCCATGATACTGAGATACTGTCTTGTGTACAGCTTTGTAGATGTGACTGACAGTAACTGAGATGTGAGCCAGTCCTCTGCCTGCTACTGCTGTCAGTCACAAAGTTCTTCCTACCACGATGATGGGGTTGTTCTATTTATGTCCCTGTAAGAACAGGTCAAGTGATGGAGGTACCACTTAAACAAGCAGGGCCCCCAACCCACTCACACAAGCAGTGCTGTTGGAACCTTATAGAATCATAGAATGGTTAGAGTTGGAAGGGCCCTTAAAGATCATCAAGTTCCAACACCCCTGCCGTGGGCAGGGACACCTCTCCCTAGAGAAGGTTGCTCCAAGCCCCATCCAGCCTGGCCTTAAACACTTCCAGGGATGGGGCATCAACGACTTCCCTGGGCAACCTGTTCCAGTGCCTCACCAGCCTCACAGCAAAGAACTTCCTCCTAATATCTCATCTAAATCTCCCCTCTTCCAATTTAAAACCCTTCCCCCTCGTCCTGTCACTACACTTCCTGACAAAGAGTCCCTCCCCCGCTCTCCTGGAGCTCCCTTCAGATCCTGGAAGGCTGCTATCAGATCTCCCCGGAGCCTTCTCTTCTCCAGGCTGAACAGTCCCAGCTCTCTCAGCCTTGTAGAGCTTCTTGTACCAAAAAAAAAAAAGGCCGGGGAGGCTATTTTGGTGCTGATCAGTATTGTTTTTACACTTGCATCTTTTAGTACTGTTTTTTTATTTAGTGTCATCTTGCTAAATAAAGGTTTAGTTAAGACTAAACTTGAAAGACGGGCTTTAAAGCTGTGTGCAGTGGCTGCTTTTCTTTTGAAGAAGTTGAATCTATTTACAGAATCTCACTACTGTTTCTGGCTAACTTCTTTGCAATGTTTTCTTTCAACTTTCGAAATTCATTAGCTCTAAACTGAGTGTAAAACATTTTCGGTTTTTGAATTGCTGTTTGATGCTATTTTTTTAGCAGCCTCTCATATCTGTGAATCTAAATTTTTTAAAAAAAGTCATTTAGTGAGGAAATAGTTAATAACAAAACATTACGAATAGTGTTTGAAGATGCTGTTAGTTTTGCTCAGGAAGTTCTAATTTTCTAGAGTTTGTGCTGCCTCATTATTTGTAATATTGAAACTGCTTCTTACCAGTTGTACCAGTTGCTTACATCGAGAAATGAAAGTAATGTTTACAATTCAGGGTGGAAAATCCTGTGTGAGGCCTTCGTGGGCCAAATTCTGCTTTGAAATAAAATGGTAAGAACCTAAGCTGTTGCTTTATTGTTTTAACAGGGTTGCAAAAGGATTCTTGATTTTTGGTTTTTTTTTTTTTTTTAATTTTTAAGTGTAGTGAAAAGATGCAACATGAGCAGTTCATGCACTTAAGTCAGGACCAAGATTCTCCAACATTGGTGGCTATTGCATCTCAGAACTTGATGTCAGCTGGTCAAAGATTGGGGTGAAAGAATTTGAAGGCGAGTACGTAAATTGGGTCTAGGAGCTGCACTGGTTATGCAGGGGGATGGTGTTATCCCCCCAGTTCTATTTTAGGGTCAGTTTTTGCTCTCTTGTTTCAAGGCTGGTTGACTTTTGATGGTCACTAAACTTCTTTTACTCTATCATCATTGGGTAATTGACCTTAACTGTCTTCTAGGTTTGAGTAATTATACTTTACCTACTTCAAAATTCACTCTGTGGTCTCTGAATAGCAGGCTAACTGTAACTTTTACTTCTAGTAGAGTCTTTTGCCATGACAGCATGTTTTGTGGGTTTTAATTGTCATTTTTCTAAAGGTTTTGCAACCTCTTGGTGTTCAATGTTTAGGGGTGAAGGAGCTGTAAGTTACTGTTGGCCCGGACTCTTAATCCAGTTTTGGTGGTCTTTAGGCTTCACTTAGATTGACTTCTGGCATCCAGGGGTTTTTCAGCTGTAGAGGAGTAGGACTAAAAGTAGCAGTGAGAGGAAGGTGGCACAAGGAGATGCCATCATGGTGTCTCCTCTTCAGCCACAGGATCGGTTCTTGGGGAACATAATTTAGAAGAGTCCTTGGCTTTTAATTATCATGTAGTACTTTCTCCATTTTCTTTGTAGGTGTAGCTGTTGGCAGAAGTAATCTGGATCGAGTGCTTCGTTTCATGTTTTTAATCACACTTCAGAGACAAACTATTTATCATCAAAGAGCCAATAGAAGTTTTTACTACTATATTTTTAACTACAGTGTGTTCTATGCACGTTAGTGCTAGGAAAATATTTTTTTAGGGAAAATAACAGGCAGCTCAGTGTCCTCCAACATTTCCCCACTCTACTCTAACAGATCCGCTTTTTAAATGACATCAATGCCAAAACAGCTGATTAAAATAAGGATAGCTTACAATTTAAATCTGCTGTTAAGGTAGAAGTTGTGCTAATAAGGCAAAAATCAAGTAGTTTCCATAAAAAGATACCGACTTGTGATTTTTGTGTGTTGTAAAACAGTGTATTTTTTGTTAAAAACCTGTCTCTGTTAATTTGTTTCTTAGTGGACAATATGAAATCACTATTTGTGAGTCACATGCAGTTTTATAACTGCTGCTGCTTTCCCAGTGCCATCTTCCAGAAGTGGCCGTGCCTTCTCTGTTGAATATAAAGCAGCTTGGCCAAGCTAGGA
The DNA here is from genome assembly GCA_013400375.1 of Thinocorus orbignyianus. Lineage (NCBI taxonomy): Eukaryota > Metazoa > Chordata > Aves > Ciconiiformes > Thinocoridae > Thinocorus > Thinocorus orbignyianus. The sequence goes on from VXBW01001548.1 coordinate 1,696,753, forward strand.
ACGCTTTGGAGGAGATCAGCGAGTTGTTATATTGAAAGACTTCAAGAGGCAATACATTAGGCAGAAAGCACCTGTAGAGCTCACCATACGTGCCCTTAAGCAAAAGATAATAATTAGTGGCTTGTATTCCCCTGCAAACCATCCCAAGTGTTGGTGTTTATGAATTGCAAAGATTGACTAGATGACTACGATGCCGACCGCCGGCCCCGAGCTGCTGGGGTTGTTTACGCCCCATCCTTTTTTAATGGCTCTATAAGATGTTTTGATGAGGGGCGTTTAGTCCGGAGGGAATTGCGTGCTGTAATCATACCTCCAGTGATTTAAACAAAAGTAAGGGTAGTCCTTCAAAACATTTAAAGTGTGAACTTCCACTTTGGCATTAATAATAACCGTCAGGAACATCTCTGAAAATGTCCTTGTATTCCTTTGTGATCTTCATGATGGTGCACTGGTGAGGCCTCACCTTGAGTCCTGTGTTCAGTTCTGGGCCCCTCACTACAAGAAAGTCACTGAAGTGCTGGAACATGTCCAGAGGAGAGCCACCAAGCTGGTGAGGGGTCTGGAGATCAAGTCCTGTGAGGAGAGGCTGAGGGAACTGGACATGTTTAGTCTGGAGAAGAGAAGGCTGAGGGGAGACCTCATTGCCCTCTACAGCGGAGGAGTTTGTAGAGAAGTGAGTGTTGGCCTCTTCTCCCTAGGGAATAATAGCAGAACCAGTGGAGATGGTCTGAAGTTGCAGCAGGGGAGGTTCAGATTAGATATTAGGAAGAATGACTTCTCTGAGAGGGTGGTCAGGCACTGGAACGGCCTGCCCAGGGAGGTGGTGGAGTCACCATCCCTGAAGGTATTGAAGAAACGTGTAGATGTGACATTTCAGGGCATGCTCTAGTGGCTGAGATGTAGGGGTTTTTGTGCGTGTATGGTTGGACTCGGTCACCTCAGGGGTCCTTTCCAACCGTGATGATGATTTTGATTCTTCATCTATTTTGTTGGGCCAAATGTGATTCAGTGCTTTCTCTTGCTCTTGTGGGATGATGGTTGTTACAGGTAGCAAAGTACCTGCTGGTAGGTGGCCAGTGGAGTGAGAAATTACCTAGAGTTTCTTAGTACCTACTTGACTAATTAGTTTCACATTTTCGTTGTCTTGCACTTCAGTCCAAAGAAAATACTTGACTTAGAATTGACTTTTTTCAGGATTCTGGAATTGAGAGTGGTGGTGCTGTGTTTCCTAAACCTGCAGTTGTAAGAACTATGTGATTTAAATAAAATAATAATTGCAAGAAATTTAAAGAATTGCAAGTTTACATGGTATAGTTGACTTTTTGATTAATTTGAACCATGTATGTTTTAGAGTGTGTATGTGAAGACTCCTGACAGTTTAACCATCAAAGAAATCTTGGCACTTCATGGTGTATGTCTGTAAATACGTCAAAACTGGAAGAACTTGAGGGTGGGAGGAAACACTTACAAATTCTTTTAGTTCATTTCAGTGAATTAAAAGAAGATATTAGGAAAAAAAATGAGATCATGTGAGTATATATTACCCGAACGATATAATTTAAATCCAAGCTCTCTCCAGTGAATTATAGGAGTGGGAAGAGTTTGTTAGTCATCACGGAAGGCAAAATGTCAAAATGACTAATTATGCTGTTTCCTGGCTGAGGAGATACGGTTAATTCCTGAGCAGCAGAACAGGTCTTTAAGAACTGTGGTAAGACTATCCCCAATATAAATATAGCTAATACTATTTCGGGTATAATTACATTAGTTGTCATGGCACCGTTTAGGAGATTACATCACGCTCTGCCTTCTGTGGGACAGTGCTGGTGGGGTCATGTAGATAGGAAATGTAAAGCTACATCATGTTTTGAACATGGAAACTCACCGTGTGTATGTTATATCTTGATTTTTCTTGTGACTACAGCCAAGATAATAAGAATATACAATATTTTGCTTGTGCCCAGTTGTTTGAGAGCTCACTGAAGGAATGTCTTCATAAAGAAATGTGTTTTCATTCTCCCTCGCTAAATAACAAGAATTTATTTAGATCCCAGGAGATGTTGTATCATGTGGTGATACCCTCCATCACAGCTCTTCAGTCAATCCCCTCCTCAGGTATCTTCTGAAAAGCTTTAATTGCAACCCATTATTACCAAAAAAAGTTAATTTCACCTGGAATTCTTCTCAGATGAGCACATGGGCAGGAGCTTTCTTGCTGGACTTTCCTCTGCTACTTCCCTGTTTCTGGTACTCTAGGTAAAATGAAGTGACTCTCGTTCTTTAAACAAATACACAGAATTCACTTCTTAATTTTTGGGGGGCTTAATTCCCTGTTTTCAAATATAACAACTTCTGTTCTGACCAGCTAAACGCAGCCAGGGCAACAGCCTGGTTTAATTCAGTCAAATGCAGTCCTGGTGCAGCACCTTGTTTTTCTTAAAAATAAATAAATAAATGATTGATGTACCATTTAATTTAGGTCCTGCTGGAAGTCCCATAGTTTGGTAGTTTTGCTAAAACTGAAGCATTTCTAGAGGCAGAAATTCTTTGTTTTACAGTAAGGGACAGCATGGGAGATTAGCTGAAACACGCCAATGATAAGAGTCTTACTAATATTATTTAATTTAGTTAAATTGGTGTTGCACAGTCATTAATTTTAAGAAAAAATAAAGAAAATCCACAAGTCAAGAGGTGCCGTGGTCTAGATATGCAAAATATAAATTGCAGGGAGAATAGCTAATGCATAGAATAGCCTGAACAGCAGTGGTGCCCATCCCAGTTCTATAAGAAAATGACATTTTGCAGTTGTGAAATGAGAAGGTCCCACCCAAAACCCATAAATGGGAATTTTCTTTTGATTATTATTATTATTTTTTTCTTCCTGTGAGAGGTGAGCAGTGGCTGCGTGGTGTTGCTACTTCTGTGAGAGTGGATTCATCCCTTTGCTATGCAAATTTTAAGTATACAAGGATTCAGTACTTTTATTTAAGAAATATGCCTGCAGGCTGTATTGGTAGGCTTTAGGGAGATATCTGGTTTGGTGTGAAATAAATAGTTGTTAAGAGATCACATGAATTTATGTCTTAGAAGATGAAAAGTGACGCTGTGAGCGGTTTGAGAGCCCCCTCCCTTTACCCGGGCCACCAGCTTGCCACTTGGTTTTGGTTTTTCAAAGAAACCTCACCGACCTCGTGGCAAATGGCAGGGGGTAGGGAAAAGGAGAGATGCATCATCTCACCCTAAAAATGCAAAAATTGAGTCTTGAATTTCAGACACCCGCCCCAGTACCAGCCCCTGGGAGTAAATTCTTGTTGGCCCTGGTCAAGGGAACAGTTGCTTTTGCTTGAGCTTCTCTCTTCAGAGCATTTGTGTGCTAATTTTCAATGAACGTATTTAAATGCCATAATTGAGGCTTATCTGAAGTCCTACACATCCAAGTTTTCCATGTTTTGAGTGAAATGAGAGGAAAAACCCCAAACCTCTGAATACATTTGAGTGAAAGACCTCTTTGGTGCTTGCAGTCGAGGCTGGAGATTTGTCTTGCTCAAGAAAACAAACTGGTTCCTTGAAAGCTATTTGCTGCTTAATGTGGGACACGTTTTAATACACAATTGCAAACTATAATACCAGTTTGATAAAATTTAGGCTGTAAGACTATTAGGCTAAGTCCAGCCCCTTCTTATTCTGTTACTGTCAAAATATATTCATCAGTTCCTCACTAAAGTATGAATTTCCCTCTTGGTATGCAGTGTCTTTACCCTTTCTTTCTCTCCTCCAGCTTCAACTTGCTTTCTGGGATGGTTTCTCTTCTGCTGCTGGCTTGGAAACGTTTATTCCTTTCCTATGAATAACTTTACCATCATTTATGGAGCTGTAGTGAGGAGACTTTTATGCCTTAATGATCTAAACAAAAGAAACTGGTTTGCTCGTTACCTTTCAGTAGAGACACTTTGGATTTCTCCTGCTTCTGACTTCAAGGTGTGACTCAGAAATGTAAATGCCTGAACTTTGAGTGTTTGTCTACACTCAGGCCATGTCCTTTAAAGTGAATAATTCTGATCTTTGTAGTGAGAAAGTTGTTGCACTGATTTAAATAGAGCTGTCCAAAATACACTGCACCTCTCTAGGTGGGATGGCAGCAGCTTTCCTCCTGTGCCTCCATGCTTCTCCTTTTTGTGCTTCCCCAAAATACTCTCCCTTCATCTTAAGTTTGTCATTATTAATTCTGGCCTATTGTTTTCATTGTGAGGGATTAGTAAAGATAAATCTTAGCTTCCCTAGCATTAACACTAGCTTATAGCTGTCATATTTATCTCCTGGTTAAACTAAACATTGCTGCTTTTTGTGGTTTTTTTTTGCCCTGTCACACTTCATTTGAAATAGTTAGCCTACCTAGAGCTTGGTAATGGGGTTTCCGGTGAGGAAATATGATTATATTATTTAATATTATATTTATTTATATTATATTTTCAAAAGTTTAACTTTGATGTTGTTTGCCTTTCCGGATTGTGGCTGCACACCTACCCTGAGAGTGCAGATACATGTGGGGATGTGTTTCTGGTGTTGGATGGTGGAGGAAAGGCGGTGGGAGACTTGGAACTCTTCAGCCTGAAGAAGAGAAGACTGAGAGGGTTCTCATTGATGCTCATCAATATCTAAAGGGTGGATGTCAAGACGATCGGGTCAGGCTCTTCTCAGTGGTGCCCTGTGACAGGACAAGGGGCAATGAGGCACAAACTGAATCCAGGAAATTCCATTTCAGTGTGAGGAAGAACAACTTTGCTTGCTTTGAGGGTGGCAGAGCACTGGAACAGGCTGTCCAGAGAGGGTGTGGAGTCTCCTTCTCCAGAGATATTCTAAACCCATCTGGATGAGTTGCTGAGCAACCTATTCTGCATGGCATTGCGCTTCCAGGGGGTTGGACAAGTTGATCCCTGAAGATCCCTTCTAACCCCTACCACTCTGTGAAGTCTGTGATTGCAACCAAAGAGACTGCTTTTTGGGTAGTCTTGAAACAATGGCCTTGTGTGGAGGAAAACATGAGGAAAAACTTCTTTGGGGTGAGGGTGCCAGAGCCCTGGACTGGGCTGTCCAGGGAGGGTGTGGAGTCCCCTTCTCTGGAGACCTGGATACAGTCCTGAGTGATGTGCTCAGGAGAGTGTGGGCATCCGAAGTGTGACAGGGAATGTGTGCCTGAATTTGATCTGATTTACCTTTTTCCCAGTGAATTTGAAACTGTTTTTTGTCCCTTTACATTTATAGAATAGAATCATAGAATTGTCTAGGTTGGAAGGGACCTTTAACATCATCTCGTCCAACCACAAACCTAACTGACAAAAACCATCGCTAAACCGTATCGCTAAGGATTTCATCTAGAGGCAGACAAATGAAGAAGAAAATTGAGTATTTTGTGGGAAGCATATGGAGGAGTCCTCCTAGGCCTGTTTTCATTATGTTTCAAAGCCCTTTGGACAGACTTCTGAAAAGCAGGATGTCTGGCAGGCTCCGGGATGGGGAAGAGCGAGGTGCCTGGCTGCTCTTCCTGGGCGTAAGGACAGCCTCCTTTGATCAGATGGAGAATTCTATTATCCAGTTCTTCTACAAATGTTCTTTTAAAGTCATAATCTGATCGGATAAACTCCTCAATAGCTTTTTTTTTGTTGTTTTGTTTTTTAAATAATAAAAATCGTTGTATTGAAATAGAAACACGACATGAAGTAAACTTACCTGTGTGTCCTGATCGGCTTTACTGCATTTTTCTGTTACCCAAAAAAGCATGTTTTTTATTATTTGGAAGAGAGGAAGAACAGAAAATGGTTTCTTAAAAGAAAGCTGCCTGTCTGCATCATGGACTTACATATGTGAGAGCTGATATTTTTTTACTGTGGCTTTTTCTTTAGTTACAGACTCTTCTTTAGCATTTACTTACTCAAGCCGCGTGCCTGTCCTCAGATTTTATCAGTTGTAACAAAGAGAACACAGATAATGACTAAAATAGAAGTTAGCAGGAAATTTGGGGTTCTTATTTTGTTTTTGAACACGACAAAATAGTTATACTTCATTTCTGTGTCCCAGTTCTCTTAGGTAGCAAATTTTCTCCTCTATGAGAGTAAAGCTATTAACAGTGACGGTGCTTTGAACTGTCATTTCATACCACTTGAAGTTAATTACTAGAAAACCAGGCTTTTCTTTTCTTTTTTTTAATACAAGCTGGTTTCATATAAAGTTATATCTCTTTGCTGAGGATGTCAACTGTGAGGTAGGAATAACTACTGTAAACTGAAGGATGGAGCCTTTGATCATGTGAAAATGTGAGCATGTGTTGAACTTGCCACTCGAGCGTTCCTACTGGCCATACTGGGCTTACACAGCCCTATTTCAAGGGTCTGTGACTTTGATAGAAATTTGAGAAGTCCTCAGCAGGCTCCACAATAAAACCCAGAGCTCCTCTCAAGCCAGGGGGCTTTTAAGCCTTTGCTCAGACTCCTTAGTAGGCACAGAATTGAGGGAGCCAATACACTTTTATTTATTTTTTTAGCTTTTAAATTCAAAGAAGCCATTCAATTAAAAGGATTCTTGGTGATTTTTAAATGCTCAGTTCTTGCACTGTTTGCACTGAATGATGAGGAATGGTGTGATTTTGATTTTCTTTTCTTTTGGCCTGGAGAAAAACCTATCCCACTTTATATCGTTGCAGTTTAAAGCATCAAATCCTGTAGTTTATATTTACTTTTCTCAGTTTCTCCTAAATGGTAAGAAAACCAGGCCTTTTTCTACTCACAATACTACAGGATAACAATGAATGTGTTGGCACTGATATAGCAGGGGGTTGCTTGCAAACTAATTGCAGAGGATGAGCTGATTTTTATGATTTTAATAACTCACTATCTGCAGAGAAATACAGATTTATATGAGTTGGTTTTTTTTTTTCCCCCCCCTGCTATTGGCAGCAATGAAAAGGAAAACTTGTAGTTCTGTGTTGTGTTGGTTTTTTTTCTTTTCCCAAAGTGAAAGAGAAAACAAGGGTCACAACCCTTGTTTTCCAACCCCAAGAACGGTGGGATCATAGGAGAATTCAGGTTGGAAGGGCTGGCCGTGGGCCTATGATACCTACATCCAACAGAGTATGTAATTATGGAGTGTTTGAGTACTGCATGATCTCTTTCTGTAGTGTCTGTATTTAATCTGGGATGACTTTCTAGTTTACATGAAGGGATATGACTCATAAGGCTGTCACTTATATCCCTTTACATTCTCCAAAGTACTCTACAAAAGGCCAGCTGATGTTTTCTCAGGATTTGGATTCTGTGCAATCACAAGTCAGCCCAGTGCGTCCAGATGCAGCAAGTATCTTCTTGGCCTATTTTCTGGAATTACATATAAAATACATAAGTACTTATTTTTTTTTCTTCATTTTAGGCCTTTTTGCCTTCATTTTAGGCATTTTTTTTTTTTTCTGCCAAGATTTAGTAAGTTTAACAATTACTATGGAATACTTACAAATGGGGATCTTTTTCTGCACGGAACTGAAGGAGTTGGTTTTTGTTTGGTTGGGTGTTTTTTTTTTTTTCTATTGGCATTTGAAAAGCAGAAAAAAAAGTTACTACTACAACAGAATTTTATTAATGAATGATTTACACTGGTTCCAGCTGTGACCATGTGATTAGTCCTTCACTAAGCAACAATGGGTATTTTCTCTCTGCTTTTATTTGATTTCCAAGAATGTGTCATCTGTTACATAAACTGCTGCCAGTATACCCCATGTAAACTGGTATTTTTTATTTCCCTGAAGCGTAAGATGAATACCCACCCATATCCTTCTGGAAATACTGTTTTAAATGAATTGGGAATTTTATTGACTAGCTCTGATTCAGCGTGCCAAAATCATAAAACCTAAAATATTTATTAAGCGCCCTAGACTGCAGAATGCCTTGTTCCCTGGTAGTGCAAAAAGATAGATTATTTTCACTTTTACATTTCTATCTTAATATTTTATTACAGCAATACAATGTGTTATAGAGGTGGACAAGCCTGCAGATTGAAATGTGGATGGTCCAGATTGTTCCTTTCCCTCGACCATATGGTGTAGTTCTAAAAGCCTTTTGTACGCTGTCTGTTCAGTTAATTGTAAACTCGGTCTTTAACGTACCTTAAAAAATGAGATATATGTGAACTAAAAGTCAGCATATCCTCTGGTAAGTGGAGGTTGCTAAAATATACCTAAATTCACAGCCTTTTTCTCTCAGTAGGCTTTCTTTTTGGGTGGATTTGAGTCTTTTTTGCTGTTTCTTGGTAACACGTGTGAGTCTGTGTGTGTGGAGGGACAGGTTTTTCCGTTTCCTCTTTGGGAAGGAAGGAGTGTGGAGGGGAGAGATTTGAGTATATAATGAACATTTCATAATATTTTTGCTTGGCAGACTGCTCTGCCAGTGGGTGATGTGCAGGAACATCGAAGATTTCTGACAGATGGATGGTAGGACTGCTGATACACCTACACAACGCTTCAACGTCTGATGTTCCCGGTGTTTCTCTGATGCCCAAGAAGCTTGTGCTCGCACTTGGGTCTGATGTTTGCCCAGTGCCTGGTTTTAGAAGAGGAGAATTGAGTATCTCTAGAATGTTATATGCCAAAGAGGGTAGTTTATTATGCTCCTTGCAAAACAAAGCATTTATTACAGAAACAAAACTTATTTTTTTATTGTAATATAGAGTTAAAAATTAATTGTTAGAGACTTTTAGAAGCATTTTATTTTTTGTTATCTCAATATAATCAAAGAATCACTGAATGGTTCAGATTGGAAGGAATCTTAAAGACCATCCAGTTCCAAGCCCCCTGCCATGGGCAGGGACACCTCCCACCTGACCAGGTTGCTCCAAGCCCCATCCAGCCTGGCCTTGAAACCCCTCCAGGGATGGGGCAGGGGGCTTGGAACTCGACGATCTTTAGGGTCCCTTCCAACTCTAACCATTCTATGACCATAGCATGAAATCAGTGAGAGCAAGAAGGTATCTGTGGGCAAGAACTTGTTTCTTGCAATCCCAAGCACTTCAGAAGCTTTGAAACGCAAGATATGGCATGTGATTCTTGAAGGATCCAACTGTAATTTTGAAAACTGAAAGAGAAAGCAGTAGTTGAACGTTTGTTGCAGCTTCTGTTCTCACACCCTGCGATTTGCCACTTGCAGGGGGTGTATGAATAACAAAGCTACTTATTTTTACTGTTTTTCTCTAGTTTTACTGCACACTGGTGAATGTAAGCTGCTCTAATGAAGTGAACCAGTGCAAACAATGTGTGCTAACTTACGTGGCTTAAAATATTAGAAAAAAAGTAATAGAAAAATCATAAATTGTCAACAAAAATGTCACGATATTTTGGTAAGAAAACCCCCTTTTATTTAACCTACTTGTATTTTAATGATTGTTTCTTTCACTTTAGAGGTGTGTGTGTCCATTCAGGAGGATTTGTTAGTGATGCCAACTTAGTTTGTGAAACAGCAGCATCAGAGACTGTCACTGTTACTGACTACAGATTTGTTTGATTTGTGAAAATACACAAAATTATTTGGTGAACTTTGAAAACTGCAGCATTTTCAATGAGTCACTTCACAAAAAAAAACCCCACCCAAACAATTTTAAAAATGAGGCTGGACTTTCACGCTTCTTGGACTACTTGAAAGCATAGTTGAAGTAGTTTGACCTGGATGGGATGATCTGGTTCGTAGTGGTACAGAGAACCTCCTGGATGTGCGTAAGATCTGTTTGGGGTCTCCACCTTTAGTGCTTACAGAAGAGGGCATGGACAGAGGGTAGGAGGAGGAGATGTAAGAAGGTAGGAGGAGACCAGAGGTCATAACAGTTGGGCTTGGAGTAGCAGGTATAGAGTTGGTCTAGAAATGTGTTAGTAGACTTCAAGTCTTCATGAGCAGGGGCTGGAAAGGACAGAAAAGGAAAAGAAGATGGGAGAGATTTCGAAAAGAGCATGTGGAGTAGAGTTGATCAAAAAATGGATGACTTTGGCCACACGTTAAAAGCTGTTCCATTTTTGCTGCTTGGAAGTTGAGCTGTACCAAGCAAATCAGATGAAATGAGCCTGAAGTCTTACTGGGATGGGGGGAATTGAGAGGTGAAGAGGAAGACTTAAGATTTGTTGGGGTAAGATGGAGGAGGAGGAAATAGATGGTTTGTGAAGGTGTTTGAGACAACTCGAGTGGAGAAGAATTGAGAGGCAGAGAAGTGAGAAGATTAGACAAGGAGAAAAAGGGAAGGGAGCCATGAAACTTGGCTTCTAAGCAGCCAAGGAAGGACTGTGTTGAAACTGCAGATTTCCTACTGAGGAATGAAGCATAATGTGGAAAGAGAAGAACATCTGAGGTTGTAGCCCTAGGAGACAGGAGAGATGGTTGAGGTGTCCATACATAGGACAAACTTGGAAGTGAAGGCAGTTGGAAACAGGAGGGTTTGGTGTGTATTTCACCAAAGTAGTAGTTGATATCTGTAAATCTATCATTTGCAGATTTTATTGCATCATTGAAAAAGTTTAAAGAAGAAAAAAAGATGGTGTAGGACCAAGGTAAGTACGACAGGAAGTAATTAGAAAAGAAGGTGAAAGAATAGGAAACAAAACAGAAGATGTTAAGAAATGTAAGTGAAGGGAGGAAATCAGAGATTCAGTCATCTGAGAAACAATTCATATGGTGTCAAGAAGTGTGGATTTTCCTTTTGAAGATGGAATTCATCAGCTAACCAGATGAAAAATTATATTAATAGAGGCTACAAAATTTTGTCTCATTTTCAGTTCAGGAAAAAAATAATGAAAGTACAATCTGGGTAAAATATGTATTTGTCTGTATTGTCAAGGGCTCACGCTAATGAAAAATTACCACTGTTCAGACTTTTTTTTTCATATGTGGCAAAATGGTAAGCAAATTCCTGCCGGTTCAAAAGAGAGCTTGCATTGGGGTGGCTGAAAGTAGGGACACAGGAGTCATTGCTCTTTTCTTCTCCTCTTGGCTTTACTCTAAAATTACTCTTGGAAAATTGTGTGTATCACAATTTTTAATTCAAGTTTTCTCATCTGTAGAGCAGAGATAACAATACCTACCTACCTCACAGGAGTGTTGTGAGGTTTAATTAAGGTTTGTTAAGCTCTTTGGCATTTTTGGATAAATCCTCTTATTGTTAATAATGGGAAAACACCAGGCGGAAGGTGTAGTATGATTTTGAGGTTGGAGGCAGGTGGTGGAATGGTTACATTTTGTTGCTTAAAGCATATTTAAGCAAAACAATTGAAAATGTTTGGTTAGCAGTTACATAATTATCAGGCTTATTTATTGAATTCAATTTGAACATGTACATAGACTGAGAGCAGCTCTGCAGAGAAGGACTTTGGGGTATTGGATGGTGAGAAGCTTGACACGAACTGGCAATATATGGTCACAGCCCAGAAAGCCTCCCCTGCATCCTGGGCTGCATCCCCAGCAGTGGAGCCAGCAGGGCAAGGGAGGGGTAGATTCTGATCCTCTACAGTGCTGTCTCCAGCTCTGGGGCCACCAACAACAGAAGGACATGGACCTCCTCCAGAGGAGGCCATGGAGATGTTGATATCAGCTAGAGCCCCTCTGCTGTGAGGACAGGCTGAGAGAGTTGGGGGGGTTCAGCCTGGAGAAGAGAAGGTTCCAGGAAGACCTTTGAGCCCATTCCAGTTCTGAAAGGGGACCTACAGGAGAGATGGGGAAGAGGGATCAGGGAGTGGAGCATTAGGACAAGAGGGAATGGATTTAAACTGAAAAAAGGGAGATTTAGATTAGATGTCAGGAAGAAGTTCTTTACTGTGAGAGTGGTGAGACCCTGGCCCGGGCTGCCCAGAGAAGCTGTGGCTAATCCATTCAAGACCAGGTTGGATGGGGCTTGGAGAAACCTGGTCTGGTGGGAGGGGTCCTTGCTCATGGCAGAGGGGTTGGAACTGGATCTTTAAGGTCCCTTCGAAGCCAAATCAGTCTGTGATTACATTTTTGCTTCCTCTTAAGATAATTTAGAACACCTTTGACTTTGAAAAGTTGAATAATTAATCTACGTTCCCTTTTTGCCTCCATTGTAAGATGAATTTGTAAGTCTACGTTTCTCTGTCATCAAACTCTCTGTGTCAAAGTTCCTGGGAGTGCTGAAGTGCTGTAGTTAGAGGTCATAGACTTTGAAATAACAAGTCATTAGGCAGCAATAATATTAATAAATACAGGAAATTCTGTGTCCGTATGTATGTGTGTCTGCAGTATAATTGAAGCAACCCGGTGGTATGTTCTGGAGAAAATTTTAGAGAAAATTGGTGGCAGAAGTAATTGAGTGAATTTAGTGTTGAATGATAAGAGAATTGCAGGGGATTAGCCTTGCTTAAACCTGGTTTGTGAGGTTTTTTTTCCTCGTTCAAATAGGAAAAAGTGAAAATAGCCTTTCTAGTCACAGCCAAAGGAAACGCTGTGTGTATTCACCAGCAAGTTTTCTTAGAACCGACTGTGCCTGTAGACGCAAACTTCACAAACGAGGTGGTGGTGTGTCAGCAACATCCCAGGTGTCATTAGAAATGTCAGCAGTATGTAAGTGGGATTTGTAAATAAGCAGGAACATGTGAGATGGTCTGTGTCTGTTAGTCAACCGTTGCGCACCTCCATACACCGAAGCCTGGTTGAGTAGCTCATGTGAGTTTGAATGTACACTAAATATCAAGTGGCGTTACACAGCTTGAAAGGAAAAACAGCTTCAAAAGAAAAAAAAAAGACTATTTTTTTTATTCTAAGTCACTCTCTTAATGCCCAAGAAAACACTTCCATGAGTGTTAAGAAACCAGCTGTCTGCAGACTTTAGGAAGAACCATTTATGGATCTCTCTTGTCCATACTCATTCAGTGGGAAGGCAGAGCGCGGCAGCTCTGAAGAGTAGCTTGAATCAGCTCACATGAATATTGCCCTCTCCAGGGATATTGGCATGCAAAACAGATGTTGTTCGTCTTAGCGCGTCTTGAATGCACCTCACAAATGGATTCTTAACCGCTTGGAAATGAACAGGCAGAGTTTGGAGTAGGTTCTCTTCAGCGGATGTGAAGTAATGCATGATCGATGTAGATAAGTTGAAAAAAAAAAACCCCTTCTATTCTTGAACTATTTATTTGGTGCTGTTTAATCTGGATATCCTGCCTGCCTTGATTTCCCACTGTATAATTTGCTGGAGGCAACTTAACCTCTGCAAGGGCAGCAGCAAACTGTCATTCTGAACATCCCATTCTTTTTTTCCACCCATTTCCCTCTCTCTTAATTATATTTTATCTCTGATACTCAAATGGAGGGAGTGAAGTGTCTTCCAGAGCTTATTTCTGCTTTAAATCTGGGGCTAAACCAGTTTCTTGTAGCACCTTCCAGTATCTCCATCTAACTGATCTTTGTGGGACCAGCCTCTGCTGAAAGAGCGATGGGAGCATCAGATTGGAAAAGATTGAGAAAGATACGAATCACTTACTCTGTAACAAGATAAGATCCATGTAACACCTCTCTTAGATTTGGATCCATTTTATGAAAGCAGTTTTCAAAGATCTCATGGTAAATAGATAACTGAAGGTAGACTTAACATTATCTCCATAAGCAAAGCACTTGTTTACCTTTCCCCCCCACCCCTAAACCAAGTCCGATGGTGCCCGGAGCCACCACCCCAGCACAGCAAGAAGGGCAGCACCTGTATTTTCCACTGACTAAGGATGCACTGACTTCCCTGGATCAGAGAGTAACTTCCACTATACCACCACCAAAATCTACTTAGAAAAATCAATTCTGGGGTGTGAATTTTCTTTGTCTGAATTTCTGCTGCCTTCTAAGACTTAGCGGACTGTATTTGTTGCATTGACTGGAAGATGGTGCAGAAGTTGATGAAGATAAAAACAGTTTGCAACTTCCCTTTTCCTGTTGTCAGCTGGAAGGTGGCAGTAAAAAACATCTTGAAAAGTACGTAAATTCACTGAAATTCTACCAAAGACTAAGAAACAATTGGAAACTGTTTTCATCTTTTCAATTTTTAAATTTTAATTTATATAAATGACTCTACTTCAGCTTAATGATTTCTGTTGTGTGGCTTGGTTAATAGGTGAGAGGTTTTCCTGGTCCTAATGTTTGGTGTGTTTAGGTTGAAAGCCTTCACAGTGAAAAGGTTCACAGCTTTCACCTGGAGCAAAAGCGAACACTGTGGATTTTGCAGGATTCCCAGCAAGACAGCATTATTTCTGCTGAGCAGTTGCTAAGGCTGTTTTGAGACCCGATGAGTAGAACCTGGTGTGTTTTCATAGAATCATAGAAGCATCCAGGCCAGAAGGGATCTCCAAATGTCATCTAGTCCAACATCCCCGCAGTCAGCAGGGATACCCCCAACTAGACCAGGTTGTCCAGGGCCTCATCAAGCCTCACCTTGAATATCTCCAGGGAAGGGGCCTCAACCACCTCCCTGGGCAACATGTTCCACTGTCCCACCACCCTCAGAGTAAAGAACATGTTCCTGATATCCAATCTCAATCTGCTCTTCTCAGTGTGCCACAAATGAGTATTCTTTGTAGAGGGGAAAAAACCATGATGAAAAATGATTGCAAAGGTGATCGAAGGAATGGAGCATCTCTCTTGTGAGGAAAGGCTGAGAGATCTGGCACTGTTCAACCTGGAGAAGACTGAGAAGACTCCCTTCAATGTTCATCAACATCTAAAGGATAGAAGGCAAGAGGATGGGGTCAGGCTCTTCTCAGCGGTGCCTGGTGACAGGACAAGAGGTAATGGGCACAAACTGCAGCATAGGAAGTTCCACCTAAACATGAGGAGGAACCTCTTCGCTTTGAGGGTGGCAGAGCCCTGGAACAGGCTGCCCAGAGAGGGTGTGTGCTCTCCATCTCTGGAGATATTCCAAACCTGCCTGGATGGATTCCTCTTCAGCCTGCTCTGGGTGACCCTGTTTTGGCGGGAGGTTGGACTAGGTGATTTCCAAAAGGTTCTTTCCAGCTCCTACAGTTCTGTGATTCTGGAAATAACATCGAAGGCTTTAGCTGTAGCATCGCGTTGAGTCTGCGTGTGGAAGGTGCTCTGATAAAATAACTGCATTTATTTGAGAGAGAATTCCAGTGTCTCCATATGCTGTTCTTCATCAGATCTTCATGAGTTACTCACGGCTGCTGTGAACGCTTAAAGGATGGTATTGCCAAAAATTTCCCAATGGCCAGAATAACCTTTAAATTTTTAGTACGAGTCAGAACAGAGCTTTAGCTTGCTGCTGAAACTCGGGATTTTTGTGACTTGGAAAATGAAGAAGTGGGAATATCAAGCACAGACCTTGCGTGCACGAGGTGTAAATGGTTTCTCGTGTTGGCTTGTAATGGTATTTCTGGCATTGCCTCGTATCAGCGATGTCAGTAAGAGCACCTACTAGTAGTCAGCTAAACTTTAAATAGAATCTTCCCTAATGACCTTAAAAATAGTTTCTTCAGCTCTGAGCTCTGCAGCGAAGATGTTTTTCTCTGTACTCCAGTGGTCACTGCTGCTGTAAACCATGCTCAATGTTCTGAAGGTTGTACCAGTTTGCAGGAGGAGCCTGCCAGGTTCTCTGGGTTCTCTGGTGGTTCAAGCTGAAGTAGCTTGATGGGTGGCAGCATCGATTTTTGGTTTCACTGAACAGGATGTTTAATTTTGATAAGGGTTTTCAGATTTTAAGAGGAGAGATTGATGAGCGTGGCTGGTTGACTCAGGCAGGGTAAATGCTTCTCTAACTTTTTTAGGTAGGTGGAGAAGTGATTCTCAAGTGACACTAAAACTGAAATCCTAAGTGAGTTTTACTATTATCTCTGTGATTTATAATGAAATAAAATAAAAACCCCACTGTTTTAACTTTCATTAGAGACTACAGTGCACATCATGTGCTGAAGCCACTAAAGCCGGATTTTGTTGTGTGTAGCAAAAGCAAACTTTTTAAGGCACAAGCTTTCTGATGGTGGTGACTTTAATGGCGCTTTTCTAATACCAGGAACTTACAGTTTTCGAGGAAAAAAATTACATCTTGATGCCCTCTGTGCATGTCCTTGCCTCGCCGTTGTCTGTGGCAGTGCTAAAAAAGGGCCACGCTCCTCTCGTGCCTGTCAGGGTCTCCCCCAGACAGGAATGTTTACTCTTTTTGCGGTATCTGATTTTTTTTAACAACATCAGCTCAGAACCTAGACTTGTTTACAAAAATAACCGAGTGAACCTTCTAAAACAGATTGTTTTGAGATGCTTTTATATCACTTTTATTCATGGGGTAAAAAAAAATAAAAAAATCTTTCCTGAAATGCTTGCTATTTCAATTGACAGATGATAACAGACATTTTTATTTTACTTGTCAGTTGGGTTTTTTTCAGCTTTCTACGATGTAGATACTCATAGATGCTTCTCAGTGGAGGAGGCAGACCCCTTAACTTTCTCATACAATAAAATTATATGAATATAAATTTCTTCTTCACTTTAAGCAAATCCTTGACTCTGCGGACAACAGAGTGGAAACAACTGATTAAAGTTATGAGATTGGCTGGTTTGGGGTCAGTGGAGAAGTTGAGGATCTCTTGCAGTGCAATGACAGAAAGTGTTTTGACTGTACTCTAGAGCTTTTAACGTTCCCACAGCCCTTGTCGAGGGCTCAATCAAAACTTTACAGGGAAATAATTTATGGGAAAGACGATGCTGCAGCACTCAGTCAGATTGGCAGCTCTCATTGTGCTAGATTGATACGTGGATGTGGATAACATCTTCTCTATGTCAAGTTAGAAATAGGATGTAAATATTCTTAAAAAGGAAAATCACCAGATGAAGTCCTCATCCAGTGCTGTATGGTGTTTACTGTTGAATCCGAGAGCTTTTGAGCAGTTTCTGAAAGAGACAACGTGGTGCCGACTGGACAAAAGTTAATGAGGTGTGTTTCTGTTCTCATAGATTCAAAGCATGATGCACTGATTCAGGTCTCTCATGAAAAGACAGTAGTTGGGCAAGTGGAAGACCAGACAGTGTTTTCAGCTGTTGGAATTCTATTACTTAATAGTTAAAATTGAGGACTTTTTGGTGCAGGTGACTTTGCAGCCTTGAAGTTCCTTTATGAATCACAAGACCATCATATCCAAACTCTTGCAGGGATCTAGTACTTAAATGTTGCATCTTATAAACAAATGAAAACATGATCTTTTATTTTCTTCTCTTGGAGAAGGGTTTCATAACTTGGGAAAACCTTCTTGATTGTAGAATCATAGAATGGTTTGGGTTGGAAGGGACCTCAAAGATCATCTTGTTCCAAGTGCCCTGCCATGGGCAGGGACGACACCTGCTAGATTAGATTGCTCAAAGTCCTGGTCTGGATTTAAAATCATGATTTAAAACTGCTTGTGTTGCAGATTTTGAGGTGAATAACATGGCAGATACATTTGACAGCCCTTATGAAGTCCCTTTTATGTTGTGATTGAATTCCATTGGAAGGTAACCCTACCACTGTGTGCTGTGAAGTTCACATCTCTGTCCCCTGGTAATACTCCTCCGTGTGGGACTCCTCCCGGATTTCACAGCTGAACTGGGTTTGACAGTAGATCTCATCCCATCCTTTTGGTTGACTCAAGGTGTGACTGAAGATGCAGATCCTTTCATCACATATTCAAATGGAGAGTTTCTGACTGTAAAAGAAATCTGGCTTGTGCCCACTCAAAAGTTGCTGCCAAACATCTCAGGCTACCGAGCCTAATGTTTAAATTAACGTTTAAATTAACTCTTGCAACACTAGCTTTTGTACATGATGAGTGTTAAGTGCTAAATCCCATATTTCTGTGATACGAGACTGATTTACTCTTCATCATTTAAGGTTTTACTACTTTAAATTTGAAAGTTTTACTACTTTAAATTAGAAGACAAACCAACTTTTTGGTGCAGGGTGATTTATATTATCTCATGGACCAATTAACCATAGCTTCTAACGAGTCTTTTGTCTTGTAATCAATTAGCTAATACGAACTATAGACTACATTAGTATTAGTTATGTCTATATTAAAATATTTACAAGTCATTTTTTCAAGTGTGTGTATATATTTTTTCTTAAACTGGCTTTGAATGCAGGTTGGAATGGTTACACCTTTCTATACAGAAACCAATCTGAAGCCCAGATTGTGTAGAACCACGTTTCTCCTCATATTCCTAATAAATTGGAGAAGTTTCAAAATGCCAGCCCATTATTACCAGACTGGGGCTTTTTTCTATAATAGGGAACTAGCAACTAATATGTCTCCTGTCAAGTTTAAAAATAGCGCTACATCTCCCATTACCACACCTATTAGTTCCTCATCCACTCGGAGATATTCTAAATCAAGTATCGTTCATCTCTTTAAGCCTAATGCAAGCCTTCAAGATCATCAATATTATCAAATTTGTAGTAATAGGTACAGCACTGGAAAGGATGAGTCTCGGGAACTGCCTTGAGCCTTCAAGCGCTGTAAACACAGCCCAAATAAGTTGGATAAAACCAACATGCCATGAAACAACGTTAGCAGTCTCTGTTCGAGTAAGTTATCATTATCCCAGGCTTTTGAATTACATGGCAAATGGGAGCTTATAATTAACTGTTAAATCAGAATAACTAATTTTCTATGAAATCCAAATGCTAGCCTTGCGTTTTCAGGTTATATTCTCCTATTAGATCTGTACTGGGTTTTTCTTTCTTTATTTTTTTGAAAAACGTGTTACTGACTGGAGAGGTGCCTAAAATATCGTTAAGAACTTTTTATGAAGATAATTGATTGTTTATTATCTGCTGCTCTGTGTTACTTATGTCAACTTCTGTAAATCTCTTGGGACCATTAAAGGCAGGCAGTGGAGGAACCAGTTCCATGGAAGAGTAGCCTAGTTTGCTGGTGATGGGTAGTCATTGGTGTAATTGTTTCTTTAGAAGAGTAAGGCTCCTGTTTTTCCCTTCTACCTCTTCTTTGCCTTTCCCCCTTCTCTTTTGGCTTAGAAATCAAGATGATTTTCTCCTAATTAAATATGGGAAGGGATTACTTTGCTTTTTTTTGTGGATCAAAAGTCATAAAAATAGTTTACGAGCTATTGAGTATCTCTGATACCCTGTTCTCAGCAGTACTTACTCCCATGTATACTGTGTAGTAGGTCAATTAGAGCCATACAAACTAAATTGTATATTGTAATTTTGGTTCACAATGTACTGGGAATGCGGAGACGGGTCCGTGAAATTTCCCTGAAAATACTGTCTTCCGAGGGCTGTGCTCCAAAGGGGGATGTTTGCTTCCCCACCGAGGTAGTGTGGCTGGATGTGGTTTTTGAGTTAAGTGTAAATGTGATACGCAGATGTTTCTCTCCGCTGGAAATAAAATAAATTGCAATAATTTACTTCCTTCAATACAGATTAAGATCTTCAAAGTTGTTGACTGAGGATGGCTAAAGGTATAGATGCAAAGTGTTATGGCAATCTTAGACTGTCAGGGAAGAAGGTGGGAAACAAAACCTCTTAAGGATTCAGATTTTTTGCTTTTCTATTGTAAAAAAAATAAATGTACAGCAAGATATGAAGGGCATCAATGCCTTTGCCTACATAATAAACCAATTTAAATACTGAGTTTTAAATACTGAGTCTCTAAATGAAGCCTCCTCAACTTTTTTGTGAGGATTTATCCCTGGAAGTGTTTAAGGCCAGGCTGGATGGGGCTTGGAGCAACCTGCTCTAGGGAGAGGTGTTCCTGCCCATGGCAGGGTGTTGGAACTTGATGATCTTTAAGGTCCCTTCTAGCTCTAACCATTCTATGATTTATAGTGATACTGTTTACTTGGCATGCACAGGATAGTGGGGAGATTTTGCAGGATGTTACTTTCTAAATATATGAACTCCAAAAAGGACCATTAGGATCGTTGGTGTCTGGGTGTCTCTGGATGAATAGCCGTGGGACATCTTCAAACTGTAACTTTAAATTCCCACTGTTGTGTTTCAGGGTTGAAAGCACAGATGCAACACCTGAACCCATCGCTCCTCCCAGTTTGCTTTTTCGTTAAGATCCAGACAATTCCCTTAACATTTTGTTTGCCATTTGAACTGCATCACAGAATGATATGAGGTTGGAAGGGACCTCTGGAGATCATCTAGTTCACCCCCCCGCTCAACACTGTCTACACTGAGAACCAGTACAGACTGCACTGCCTGGTTTTGTTCCACTAAACACTAAAGTACAACATTTAATTCTACTGTGCTTGTGATCTAATGTATATGTTTGCAAAGACTAGAATAGCTGATTGTTTTGGGGCTCCACGTTCTGTTTTATTCCAATGGTTCCTGTGCAACCTGCTATGGGTGGACNTTCCTGTGCAACCTGCTCTGGGTGGACCTGCTCTGGTAGCTGGGTTTGGACTGGATGATCTCCAGAGGTCCCTTCCAACCCTATAGCATTCTGTGATCTATACTGCTGCTTGCTGTATCTCCAGCAGCAAGGGGTCTTCACATCTGCATCTACTTTACATTTTGCTTTTATCTGCACAGCCATACAACTTGGCCCACCATTTAGTTACCTTTTGGAAATCATCTAGTCCAAGCCCCCTGCCAAAGCAGGTCCTCCTAGAGCAGGTTGCACAGGAAACGTGTCCAGGTGGGTTTTGAATGTCTCCAGAGATGGAGACTCCTCCACCTCTCTGGGCAGCCTTTTCCATGACTCTGCCACCCTCAAAGTGAAGAAGTTCCTCCTCGTGTTTAGATGGAACTTCTTATGGTCAAGTTTGTGCCTGTTGCCTCTTGGTCCTGTCTCTGGTCACCATTGGAAAATCACCTGAAACGCTGTGGTGCTTCTCACTTNCGTTAAGATCCAGACAATTCCCTTAACATTTTGTTTGCCATTTGAACTGCATCACAGAATGATATGAGGTTGGAAGGGACCTCTGGAGATCATCTAGTTCACCCCCCCGCTCAACACTGTCTACACTGAGAACCAGTACAGACTGCACTGCCTGGTTTTGTTCCACTAAACACTAAAGTACAACATTTAATTCTACTGTGCTTGTGATCTAATGTATATGTTTGCAAAGACTAGAATAGCTGATTGTTTTGGGGCTCCACGTTCTGTTTTATTCCAATGGTTCCTGTGCAACCTGCTNGGTCCTGTCTCTGGTCACCACTGGAAAATCACCTGAAACGCTGTGGTGCTTCTCACTTTTACGGGGGGATGGAATTAGGAAATTAGGAAAATTAAGAATTAGGAAAAAGAAAAGAACAATTGCATATTTTAAACTGTGTTATAACCAACTGGGTTTTCAAAATATGTCCGTTTACAGGACATCTTAAAATAGACCATAGAAGAATAACTTATCGGTGCTTTAAGCAAGTACTTCAAATAAGTATCATAAATAAACCTTACGCTAGAAGGGATTTAGAGGCTCCCAGGTGGGGGAATCCTTCCATGAGACCACTGGGACTGATGCCATTTTATCCCATTCATTCTATGTTTATTTCTGGCTGGGAATTGATGGTGAACGTAACGAGAGTGAACGGTCACAAAAAAGATGGGCTTGTTTACCCATCTAATCACAGCTCCTGCTTTGGGCAGGACCCGAAGCGGTTTCTGTCCCGTTGGAACAGAGCAGAACGTGGATGAGCCCCACAACGGATCAGCTTTGCAAACACAACTTTAAATCACAAGCATGGCAAAATTAAACGTTGTACTTCAGTGGAACAAAACCAGTCCATGCTGGTTTCAGTGTAGACAGTATCAAACATCTTTGGTGCCTGCAGGTAGCCCTGGTTTTTGGCTTTCTGTAGGTGTTTGCAACTCTCAGGCTGTGTGGATGGGGCAGACTGTGGTTTAATGGGTGTCACTGGTAAATTAATGGTGGTGCTGATGCAGGCATCCAAATAAAGGTGAACAGTTTTGGTTTACCGCATTCTCAAAAGAGGTAGAGAATTTCTTGGTTTTTTCCAGTTGATTTATATAAAAGATAAATTGAGCGGCGTTCTCGCTTTGTGCACTTCTCCAGTTCAGTAATGACAAACCTTACAGTCGGTACTTTTGGGTGATCTAAATAGGATTTAAATGTTGGTCAAACATTAAAATGTGATATTTTTTTAATTTTTTTAAAATTTTTGTTGTTGAAGGTATAGCTCTGGGGTTTCAGTGAGTCAGTGCAGTGAGTGGGAGGGTAACGCAGGCTCTTTCAGTCTGGGTTTGTGTTTGTGTGTGTCTGCGCTGCATTCCCCACATTGGAGAGGTGTTTGTGGTGGGGCTGGGAGGGAGAAAGAGGCAGGAGGAAAGGTAAGGACCCTGTAATAATTCTTTGGGAAATCCCATTTTAACAGAATGAGGAACTTGAAAAGGTTTTGCCTGCGTTAAGTATTGTGCTGTGTTCATCTGAAACCATCAAAGGTTGCGTTTCTGTCCATGATTCATACCTGAAGAGTTTTGTAGTTGATTGGGTTAGAATCATAGGATGGTTTCGGTTGGAAGGAACGTTAAAGATCATCTAGTTCTAACCACCCTGCCTGATGGCCACCTCCCACTAGACTAGATGGCTCCAAGCCCCATCCAGTCTGGTCTTGAACACTTTCAGGGATGGGGAATCCACAACATTTCTGGGCAACCTGTTCCAACATTTCACCACCCTCACAGCAAAGAATTTCTTCCTGATACCTAATCTAAATCTCCCCTCTTTGGGTTTAAAACTGTTCCCCCTTGTCCTATCACTCCACTCCCTGATGGAGAGTCCCTCCCTGTGTCCCCTGTAGCCCCCTTTATCTATAAGGTTATTAGGTTATGTCTAAGGTTATGAGATGTTGAACCACGTGTGCTCTGGATACGGTGGTGGAATAAATTTCTCATACGTGTGGGACTGTAACTGTTAAAACGATCATTACTGAAACCATATACCTTATTTCCTGTCACTAATAGCAGTTCTCTACCTATGGAATATATTAACAATTATTCCTTTGGTTTTGGATTGTTGCTCAACTATTTAGTTGGACAGATATTTAAGCATGATCTGTAATTTATGATGTCTGGGTACGTCAATGAATGGAGCTAATTATGGCTTTGATGCGAGCTCTGCTGATGTTTGTGAAACCACACTTCTGTTTATAAGACAGAGCAAACGTATATTCTTTAATAAATCATGGAAAATGATGAATTTTCTCTACCTAGGTTGGTTAACAAAGATATTTTAGCTGATGTTCACCTAGAGTTTAAAAAGAAGTGATGGTTTCTGTGGCTGGTTGAACAGTTAATTCTTCCGTGCCATTTACGTAAATACTTATTTATTACTCTGTGGTGCTCAGACTTTTTTTTTTTTAAAGGAAAATTATTGGGTCAAACAGCAGTGGCCCATTTAGGGACCCCATCACTTGCTGTTGCTGTTCTGCAATGTGTTATAAAGCGAATGACAAAAGTCCTGGATGAATGTCACTGTGAGATGCTGCCTTTGAGATGGCACCGAGTCATCTACCTAAATGTCTCAGTGTTTTTTGTACCCTCTGTATTAGTCATGCTGGTTTTGACTCTAGGGAGGCTTTTTTTTCTTTATTTCTTATGAATATATATCCTGAAGAATATCCTCTGTGTTTAGTAGAGGCAGAATAACAGGTTTTTTTTAAACCAAGGATGCTGGAGGAACACCCAGGTTCGCTGGCTCCGGAGAGGAAACACTGTAATGAAAAAGGGGGAAGCGATTCTGGTTTTCTAATATTTGTTGTTTTGCTTTGAAATGGGGGAAAAGAATACCTGGAGTGATTTATATTTAATTGAGGATCACGTTCCATCAGATAGGGTGAATGTTCTCAGGCCATTTATCAGCTGTGTCTTTCCCAGACCTCCGAGGAGAACATGGTACATATTTACCTTCACTTGGCTAGGTCAAGGGAAATAAAGCAAAAAATAATGGATGTTATTTTTTGTCTGCGAACAAAA
Organism: Thinocorus orbignyianus; assembly: GCA_013400375.1. Taxonomy (NCBI): domain Eukaryota; kingdom Metazoa; phylum Chordata; class Aves; order Ciconiiformes; family Thinocoridae; genus Thinocorus; species Thinocorus orbignyianus. The sequence continues at coordinate 1,720,712 of VXBW01001548.1, forward strand.
CTGCAAGTCGTGTGGGTGAAATACGAGGCAAACGACTGCGTGCTACCTCCTCTGTGCCTTTTTAAATACGAGGAATTATTAGTTATATGTAATATCATTTCCTTTTGCGTTATCAGTGGATCTTTTTAAAACAGGAGATTTATTGACTTTTTTATTGCTCCGGTTGAGTCAATCCCTGTAGTCAAACGTGACAGATATTCTGCTGCCATTATTCTGTCGCAGTTTAATATTTAAGTAGCATCATATTTAAGGTGCTAGATACTTTTTTTCATATAACTTTATTTTTTTATATATTTTTAATATATTTTTTTTCTAAATAGAATGTGCTCTGTGTTGCTGGTGATGTATATATACAGGTCACACCACACTAGAATCCTACAAGCACTAATGAGAACTTTAGTAAGCAGTACCTAAATTTTGGGGCTTCTTTTATGAGAAATATTTTTTTCCCCAAAAATAAGCTATTTAAATGTGTCATTGCTGGTTTTTACCCACTCGTGCTGCTGCTGTGGGGTCTACGGATGCTACTGAGAAGAAATTAGGCAGCGAGAACCATCTCACACCCTCTCCCTCCACGAGGCATCCACAGTTTCCCAACGTAAACAACCAAAGGGAGTTTATTGTGTGGCAATATTCCCGTAATATTTCCACGCTGCCTTTTTGTCACTAGATCTAAAGGCGGAAGAACCCAAATGTCAGGATCTTTTAAAGCAAGAAAGGAACCTGAGAAGTGTAGAAGCCTCTTCCCGGCAGCGCGTACGAGTCTTTCCCCATAAGGGACGTAGAGTCAAAACTCTTGCAAAAAATACAACCCGCCAGCGTGGTGTCGAGTCAGCTAAACCTAGTGATAAAACCAGTTTCAGAACACGTTCGATGAAGTACAACTTGATCAAGATACTTCATGAAGGGATTAATTCATTACCCGTCCTGCTAACGATTTGTAAATGAGCTACCAACTCCTTCTTCTGGAGTGACTGACTCGGTGGCTTCACGTGCCCCCTGTTTTGAGGGGCTGAAGTTGCAAAGTGCTTCCCTTCCAGTTAAATTTTTTTGATGACAAGTGTAGCGTGATTAATTGCACGTGGTTCTTTAGGTGAATAGTGCAGATTCTAAAACACAGCTTGTGTTTTTATAGCAGTTATTACCCCGCAGGCTCCAAAAGGGCTTTGGAGCACGGAGTATGATTTGGGTTACATCATTGTGAATTCAGAAAACGTCAGTGATTTCAAAAGTGTGATTTTTTTTTTTTTTAAATTTTTATTTATTTATATTTTTAATTAGGTCAGTAGAAAAGCCATCAGAATCTGCTGTGCTACCTGAAAAGAAGCAAGTTCCAAAACAGGGTGAAATCTCTGTTTCCAGACAGGAAGGCCATCATTTTTCTTTGGAATGGAATGTATTTGTCAAAAAAAAAAATTAAAAATATGATTTGCAACAGTATGGGGGAGTGAATATAACCTGAATCCAGGCTGGATTATGGCAAGGAAGTCAGAGTACTTTTTCTCTTGTTGATTGACCTCTAATGACCAAGGAAATCCACGTGGTTGATTCGGCTTGTACCACGATGGGCCAATGACTCAAAACTCTAGAGGTTTCTTGTATTTTTTATCTCCTGCTTCAATTTATTCAGTGTCTGGAATTACTTGTTTTGTTGTTGGTTTAGTTGATCTTTTGATAGCTGCAATGCACTTAGAATTTTTTTTTGGTCATTTGTTTGTTTTCTACTCCTTGATTACAGAATACACATTTTTTTTTTAACTTGAACTTGAATTTCACTAAGTCTTAGAGTTGAGATGGTCGTTGAGATTTTTCTGTGTGTCGTTCTCTGTTGAATTCTTGCTTTTTGTCACCAGGGGCTTTGAGAAGATCAGGATTACAGTCTGAAACCATTAGAAATTACAGGTCAGGAAGAGGATGTATGGTCTTGGATCGAACATGCAGCCCAAGCAAACAATTTTATTGGGGACTTCTCCCTTGTTAGGGTGTTGTTGAGAAGGAAACCATCAGAGAGGCAGTTGTGGATGGTGAATATCTTTCAGTTTTTCGTTTTCAGCTTTTGTATGTGATTGGTTTTTGCACAAAACATCCGAAAAAGCAGCTTTTTCAGTACCCTCCCCCTGGGTTGGTGACTCATGAAAGAGATGAGCAACAGTCACAGGGGTTTCGTCTTTCCCTTTGCTTTGGGCAGCACGTTTTGCATCCTGTTTGTGAGCAGCTCGATGGCTTCTCATCTGAAAGCTTCCTTAAGCCTACGGTACTCTCGTTTTCCAGCCCTTTTGTAGTAATTGGGGGAAAAATAACACTATTTACATCTCCTGTAGGGTCCCAGCATGAGGCTGGGGTGGAGATCCCAGCTCCCAGTGATGCAGGAGGTAACACCTTAAGTCAGCTACCTGAATTATCAGCATCTGTTGGGGCTGAAGTGGGTTTGAATTGTTCTTTAGTTTTGTCTAACACCAGAAAAAGGGTGAAACCTATTAAAAAAAAAATGGATAAAATCCTTCCCTACCTGTGGAAGGATTGTGTGTATGCATCTTAAGAGTGTGTACGTAAAGCTGCTTTTGAATATCTGATTGAAACCAAAGCAATAACTACAAAATATGGTATTTTTTCTAAGTTCTACACATTTTGATTCATTTAAAATTTACAAGTGGTATTGTTTAATGGTGGAAACTTATAGGTGTGATAGCTTTGCCATTATAATTGCTGAGTAACCTTTTCTGAAGTACATTAATTAATATAAAATGGATTCATTTCATGGGAGAAATGTAAGGCCTTGCAATATGCTTCTGCTTTTTCAAAGCCCTTTGCATAAGTAAATTAGTCCATGGTGTATTTCTAAAGCAAAATATTTCTCTGTGGTCATTTTCAGCACCCAGACGTTTCTGAAGTACTTGGGCAATGAGCGTTCTTCTCATCGAAGCCTTTTATGGTGGTTCCCACAAGCAGCTGATGGACCTTCTCCAGGAGGAGCTGCAAGAAGACTCCGTCCTCTGTACCCTCCCTGCCAAGAAGTGGCACTGGAAGGCACGGACTGCGGCTCTTTATTTCATGCAAACGGTGCCAACAAGTGCTAATTACAGGTAACCCAGGAATCAAATCATTTCTAAGCCCAAATCTTAGACCTTCAGCCAGGTCTCTTGAGCTTGACTCTTTGGTTATCTTCACACAAGTGTATATGCACAAGCAAATGGAGACTTGCAGTGGATAAATGCAAGTTTTTCTGCTTGCACTGACTTTTTGGGCTATAATTGGGAAATTACAGTCACGTTTTTGAGTATCCTGCACTATTTCATCTTACATCACTCGTCCTTGAGAGTCTAAGAGTGCAAGTATATGGATACCTGTTTGTGGATACATGTACATCTTATTTTAAAGTTATCAGGTGAATTCAGCAATACTGAAAGGTTTAAATTGCACTTCACAGATTAGGTTGAAGGATGGCCCAGATGTGAATGCTGCGAGCTTCCTCCCTTGCCCTCCTGTGTATCTATTAGCAAGTCTGATTTATCATAGGGTATTCCTCAGGCTGACCCAGAGGATTAAGGGAGCAGTTTTATCTTAATAACAGTCCGGTTCCGTAACGTGCCAGCAACTCTGGATGTCAATTATGCATTTATGTAAGTGGCAAATTCCTGTCAGCCAGAACCTGGGCTGATAAAAGCAGGCTGTTTAGGTCAACAGATAGCTATTGTAGAGTGAGAATCAGTCACTCTAGAACCAAGCTGTCTTTAGACCCAACGATTTTCTTTGGGCTACCTGATGGGTTGAGATGTGGTAGGATGATGGTATTTGAGCGGTGACAGATTGTGGAGAGGAGCCTGGGTTTGACTTTACACCATCAGAAGGGGGATGTTTTAGCACGGAATGAACTTCAGCAGGACCCTGAGCCTGCCTAAAAGAGGCGATAACCAGTTCCAGTTCAGAAGCAGAGGAGGTATTTGTTACCAGGAGCAGGTAGACGCGGTTGGCTGGGGGAAGGAATGCCATATTTCAAGAGTAGATCTTCTGCTACAGAAGGCTGTGTTTGAACAGTGTCACCCAGCACGAGGTCTGATCCGCTTTGGAATGCAGGCTGTGGAAATGTACACCTTTTCCATGCTTCTGGCTTGCATTTAAAATCAGCTCTCCCATCCCGAGCCAAACGTTATAATGAATTTTCCCCGGTTTGCCTTGTGCCGAGGCATTTAGCGTCGGTTTCCCCTTGCGACGATTTTGTTTTGGAGGAGTCTAGATGACAAACTGTTATGTAAATTCATCTTGTGTCGCAACTGCATCCCTCCAACGCATCGCAATGTTATCTGTGTTCCTTCAAGGTCAGCAGCCCAAGCTGTCCAGCACTAACTCTATTAAACTAATCAGACATCACTCATAGACGTACACTTCATTAGTTTAACTTACAGTTACATTGACCTCAGATAACTTCACTCCAATTCGTCAAGTAACCCACATCGTGGGGGAAGGGGGAGGGAATGCTGACAACAACAAGAAATAAAAAAAATCCAACCCACCCCAAACCCCACCAAAAAAACCCCAACCACCCAACAACAACAAAAAATCCCACCCAAACCCTCAACCCAGCAGCTTGAAAACTCGCTTGGAAGTTAATAAACTTGCAATCTGTCATAGACTTATGTGCAAATATAACCTTTACTGACAGCAAATAAATCTGATCTAACCAATAGAGCATCTTAAAGAGAGGGAAGCTTTTTTTTTTTTAATTATTTTTTTCCTTGGCTGTTGCTGTTGGGGTTTGATCAGACAGAATCAAAGTTCACAGAGATGCGATGTTTAAGAGTATGTACCTTATTCCTGGCAGGCTGGAGAGAATTTTTAGGAATGAGGGCTGAGATGTGACTGGTGAGAGGAAAACTGATTAGAGATACCTTCTACTTTCCTTGCCCATTTAAAATGTTTGCTTTGTAATGGAATGTTTCAAGTATTTTATTAAACTGAAAGTATAAGTGCATCAGGCTACAGCCTAATGAGACTGACTACTCTCTCCTCTTAGAAAAAATGTTGATTAAAATTAACATTGATTCTTCTATTTTTACCAAGCTAGTAAGCACTAAAGATGTGCTTCCCAGGTAGTAGCTTCTGACAAAATTCTCATTGCAAACTGGCAGGAGTGTGTGTTTTGAGTTACACATTTAAATGTTTCATCCTTCTTGAGAGGTTGTGGGAAATACCTAATTTGCATTATTTATAATGTTGACATTATTTGTAGAATAAAAATATTCATTTACAGGTGATTTTTCCTAAATGTGACACTTCATAAACACCTTGTTTCTATTTGTGCATTTAATAATAGAGAAAGACCACAAATATTTCGACTGCAAACACTTTTGGAGCTGCATCACTAAACTTTTCATTTCAACCTGTACTTTATTTCAGAATGTATGAGTAATGATACTGATGCTACTAAGTCTGATACTGCTGAACAACTCTACAGCTGTTATGGATATGTTTTAAAAGATGGATGCTTTTAGACATATGAGCTGTTTATGGGAAGGAAGCAGGTTTGTTAGTTTTCAAGTGAAGTTCAGTGAGTTAAGCATCAGTCTTTAAAAAGTGCTTTTCGGGCGGAATATGTGGTGCAGAATCACAGAATGATTTGGGGTTGGGAGGGATCTTGGGAGATCATCTAGTCCAACCCCTGCCAGAGCAGGTCCTTCTAGAGCAGGTCATGACAGAACTTGTCCAGGTGCGTTTTGGATGTCTCCAGAGATGGAGACTCTGCCACCTCTCTGGGCAGGCTCTGCCACCCTCAAAGTGAAAAAGTTCCTCCTCATGTTTAGGATGGAACTTTTAATGTACAAATTTGTGCCCGTTTCCTCTTGTCCTCTCACTGGGCACCACTGAAAAAAGACTGGCCCCATCCTCCTGACACCCACCCTTTAAGTATTTATAGGGGATGGTCAGTTCCCTGCTCAGCCTTCTTTTCTCCAGACTAAAAAGACCCAAGTCCCTCAGCCTTTCCTCGTAAGAGAGATGCTCCAGGCCCCTCATCATCTTTGTACCCTCTGCTGTACCCTCTCCCTGTCCTTCTTGAACCTGGGGAGCCCACAGCTGGTCCCAGTGCTCCAGATGGGGCATCCCCAGGATAGAGCAGAGGGGCAGGATGACCTCCCTTGACCTACTGGTTTCACTGGTTTTGTTGCACCCAAGATCTCATTGTCTTTCTTGGCCACAAGGGCACATTGCTGGCTCCTGGGCATTTTCAGATGCTCTGCAGTGACCAGAGAACACTGCATGGATTTATATTAGTTCCCTGATTGTGTGCTGAAAAAAACTATGTTGCATGTGTGGTGTGTCCTTAAACCAGCTCATGTCTTCCCTCATCTCCTTAAAGGAGGACAGAAGCCCTGATGAGCAAGAAGGATCAGGCAGCAGCGAATCCCTCCAGCTTGGAAGGCCATGAAGAGAGGACTTTAAAGGTGGCATAGCTGACTAGTAATTGTCTACTATATTGATGTACAACAGCCACAGAACTGAGCATTTTTAAGAGCTTACTTAATTGCTGTGCAAAGGCTAACATGATTTATTTTCCTTAATTGGGAAGGAGATATCTGTTTGGATGTTCCTTTTGATACAAGGAGTTCCATCCTTGTGGTGGCAATTTCCAAATGGCAGCATTTGAAGTACACTGAGAGAGGGCAGGAGCACTGTCTGCTTTCTCTAGCCAAGTTTTCCAACAATTACAGAGTTTGGTTTGCAGTCAATGGAATTATTATCTTCATTCCATAAATTAGGAGGGTCCAGCAAGGAGACATGACCTCCTTGGGCTGCTTGCAGTCTCCAGAGCTGCTGCGTTGTCTGCTTTGTCTCCCAACTTGCTTCAGACAGCTTAAATTCTTTGATAAATGTAGATGTCTGATCTCGTCTAAAGTTGTTTTCCATAGCCCGTAGTGACTATTCAGTAATTCTGGAAAGCACATAACAAAAATTAATTATTTTTTTAAAAAAACCTTTTTAGTCCTTCCTAATTCAAGGAAAGTTCTCAAATTTGAAAATACTGTTGGAAAATTTAATGAGGGAAAAACCCAAAAGGTGGCTTTTCTCTTTTCCTGCAATTCTGTTCTTTATTACCACAAACTATCTTTGAAATTTCAAATAGTAAACTACTTGGTACGGCACACTGGACAAAAGCATTTTATAATTTAAGAACTATCCTCTGCAGAAAGTAATCCAAAACCCCAAAAAGTTAATAGCTTAGGACTTAGGTCTGCAAAACAGAGAGACTAAATGCAGCGTAGCTTCCAGTTTGTTTTAATAGCACTGCTAGATTATTTTAAATATATATAATATATATAAAAAATATTATGTGTAACATTCAGTATTGCCCCCCAGGTGGCTGTTCATATGAATAAAGATTTTATTTGTAACAGACTCTAGGCCTGAAATACCCCTAGGGTAAATGTTAGCATATATATACCCCTTGATATTTGACAACTATATTTTAGAGACAAATCCTGTGCTTTTTACATTTTGCAAAGGAGAAAACAAATCATTGCTTTCAATTAATTGAGCTCTGAAAAAAACCCCAACCAATGGGGGTGTGTGTGTGGTGTTCAGTAATATATATTCCAACAGTATATGATGTAGATGTAGGGTTTTTTTAAAAACCTACCTGTTAAGACTAGTAGATTTAGGATGGGTTGAGATCTGATGCTTTCATTGAGTTTTGAAAGGAGGAGATGCATTATCGTGGAGTGAATTCTTTACTGACTTATGGACTGGTGTCACCTAAATGTCCTCTTCAAATTGGTGATGCTGTAATTGTTTTATTCTAATGAGTAGTTCAGCCCCACTGAAAACATCATACAGCTCACACGTATGAGCATTTATGAATTAGGCTATGTGTTATTTTCTAGATATTTTCTTTTTTTTTTTTTTTTAAAACTGCAAGTAATATGTCCTGGGGAAGATGGTTGAAGATGCAAATTGGAGTAAGGCAAGGCAAATTTTAGCCTTTTCAATAAGGTTGAATAATACACAGGTACCCATTGGGGCTGGGAGCACTTCTCTTTTCTTACATCTTGATCACAGAATGCTGTGGGCTTGGAAGGGACCTCTGGAGATGATCTAGTCCAAGCTCCTGACAAAGCAAGTCCTCAAAGGAGGAGACACTACTTAGTCACATTCTCCTCCTTAACCTTCTTTAATTTCATTAGTGCTAAACTTGCATTCATTTCCTTTTTTTGTTTTAATTTTCAACCAAATTGTTGGAGTTCTCCAAGGTCAGTTCATATGGGCTCATCCTGCCCACGCTTTGCAGTAGCTGGTTGGGACCTGGGGGGGGTCCCAGATGGCCATCCTCACGCTGCTTCGAGCTTCAACCAAGAAACCCCACTGAGATAAGAGAGGCACGGGCACCGTGTACTGAGCTAAAACAACTTGGTGACTTCTGACCAGAGCTGGCTGGGGTCCAGCCAGCTTAAAATGTGAGCAAAAGAGAATATCCGGCCATATGGAACAGCACGAAGCTCCACCACTTATCGCAGATGATGCCCTCCACTTCTGTAGCCCCACATGGTAGAGGGTGTCCCGGTGTTAAATTCTTTCTGATGAGGGAGAACTTGGAGCCCATCTGATGCTGGGAAATACATAAATGTGGGAACGTACTCCCAAAGCTGGGGTTTGGGTGGTTTTTAGCTTAATACTGCCACGAATCTACTCTGAAAACTTCTTCTGAGAACATTGACTTTCAAAATAAACTTCTAAAGAGCAGCACCTAATAAATGTTTGGGAAAGATTTTTCCCAGAACTTTACTATAAAGCAATACTTTGATTAAGTTAAAAAAATGTTTAAATTATACAATTGATTTATTTTTTTTCCATCAGGAAGATACTGTAAAAAGAGGTTAAAAAAAAAATAAATAATTGAATAAATAAGTAAGGAATTAGGGGGAAAAAATAAGTAATCTGGTAAAAAATTAAGTAAGGTCCAAGGGCAAAATGGTTTCCAGTTGAGGATAACAACGTTGCTGTGGTTTTTCTGCTTGCAATTAGCCTGGTAAAATTTCCTTTTTGGTGTGATGGAGAGAAGCTGCCTGAAAGTTGTCACGAAGCCGGGGAAGGAGGGTGGCATCCCCTTTGTTGGGCAGATTAATTACCTTCCTGCTGCTGCTCAGAGGGGTCAGAAACACTGTTTTGGTTCTCCAAGTCCTTATACATTATGGCAATTTAAGAGCAAATGTTTTTATTTTCAATTCTGGCTGGCCAAGATCTTGGGGGGAAGAACCTAGTAACACAAAAAAAAAACAACAACCCAAACCCCCTTCTTTTAAGGAACAGGATAAATAATTTCCTAAGTAAAACTACCTGCAATGTATTCAGGCAGCCAGCGACGTGATCTTAAACATTCACTTTGCATTAATCAACTTTGCCTCAGATAAAACGCTGGCAGATGGTAGCTATTCGTTTTAAAAGTGACAGGTTTTCTTTATGTTGTTTTTTTTTTTTTGTATGTGTGTGTGTGGAAACCCCCACACGCGCTACTTCCCTCCAAAAACTTGGGTCATTTCATTTGTCCAATGTACTTGCTGTTTTTTCTAAAAAGAATAAAAATAAAAAATTCTCATTATTAGGCAATTTCGCGATGTGAATAGTTAAAAGAGGGTTTAGATACATTTAAATCCAGGCTTCTTCCTTTGAACTTGGTGAGAGAATAGATAGGATGTCAAATTGGGCAGAAAGAAGATGGGAATGATAAATGAGATGGAAGGAGAGGTGCAGGACCAGGGAGGACACTGGTTGGGACCGTTGAGTGAACTATAGAAAGTGTTGGCATGAAATGGCAGTTGTCTGGTTGATTTGCTGAAATTCCAGTGAAATTCCAGAAAAAAGAGCCAATGGAAAGAACAGTGTGATTTTTTTTCAAACCCTGGCACGTGTTTTCCTTTATGTTCTCGAGTGCCGGGCGAAATCCTTGTTTTTCTTTCTAAAATGAATTTTATGAATCACCTGGAGAATTGATATTTACGTTGCAGGCAGTAAAATGTAATGAAATCGTGCATTATGATTCAGTAGTTCTACACTGAGGATTTTAATGAGTATTTTATCTGTCCTTTTAAGTGGTTGCAGTGTATATATTTTATTTCTAGAGTAGTTATGGATTACATTTCTATGTTTTAAAATAACAAACATATACAGCACTTATTATAAAGAACAGGATACTTTCTACAATTCATTTTCATTCTAGTCCATAGCACTAATTTGATCTTCCGAAGGGAGACAAAGCTTTTAGTTTGCCTCTAGTGGAAATATCAAGATTTTACTCTTTTTCTGGTTTTTTTCCTGTGCTGCTTTTTCCTAATCTCAAATTTATAAGTAGTAAATAATACAAATTTTATCAGATACTTGGTTAGCACGTGATTTGGGGATTTATAGCTTTGTGTCATAACTAACTACTTTTCTTAAGTACTCACAGCTTGGCTGGATTTTGTGAAATGAAAAGCAATTTTAAGTTGTGCAAACTGGTTTTAGCCGAAGAGTTTTGGGAGAAGACCTACGTTTACGTGGATTCTTTCTTTATTTTTCCCAAGTATTAACCTGACCCAAATACATTGAAGTTTGGAAGCCTGGGTTCAGGTTGCTGGGGGCATCTCAGTTGGCAGCCTGCAGGAGAGTAGGAATTCAGTCACCTACTTATCTGGTTCAGCCCAAGCACCCAAACCTTGCTCAGCTGGCTTCTCTTCTCCTCCTGCCACAACTGTTCACCTTGTCTCCATTGATTGGTGAAGCCCAATCTCAAACTTGAGGTGGTTGAAATCAATGATCTGGAAGGTCCCTTCCAATCTGGAAAATCCTATGATTCTATAAATGTGTTCAGTTCTGGGCCATTCGCCACAAGATAGACATTGAGGGGCTTGGAACATGTCCACAGAAGGACAATGAAGCTGGTGAGGGGTCTGGAGAACAAGTCTTATGAGGAGCAGCTGATGGAGCTGGGGTTGTTCAGCCTGGAGAAGAGGAGGCTGAGGGGAGACCTTATTGCTCTCTACAACTACCTGAAAGGAGGGTGTAGCCAGGAGGGGTCGATCTCTTCTCCCAAGGAACAGGCAATGGGACAAGAGAAAATTGCCCCAGGTTCCACCAGGGGAGGTTTAGGATGGATATTAAGAAAAACATCTTCACTGAAAGGGTTATCAAACATTGGAACAAGCTGCCCAGGAAAGTGCAGGAAAGCAGTGGAGTCATCCCTGTAGGTATTTAAAAGATGGGTAGATGTGGTGTTGAGGGACATGGTTCCGTGATGGTTTTGGCAGTGTTAGGTTGATGGTTGGACTCTGTGATCTTAAAGGTCACTTCCAACCTAGAGAATTCTATGATTCTATAAATGTAACTGTTGTCACCACTTTCTGGGGGCTTTCTCTGACGTGTTTGGGTGATACAGTCTGGAAGTTCAAGCAGTAGTTTTACACGCACATTTTTGAGACCAGCTGTGGGCTCTTAGCATCTCCTGTGGGCATCCATGAGTTTAGTGTGGATTTTGAAGACACTGAGGTGGTCCATGGTCACTCTAGGGTGACATAGCTACTCAAGGGTGTCTTCTGTTTTTGTCTCCTGATTCCTCTGGGATTACAGCCGTATACAGATCTATAATGTGCACTTGACTGTGTAGGCAGGCGTTACCTCTTAATTAGTAGCCCAGCTTGATAGGGTTGTGGAGAGGGGCTGGAGTGAAGGTGGTGCTCCTGCTCCAGTGTCCACACAGCACGTTATTTCAGGTTTTTTTGCCTCAGACTAGGTGTAGCCCGATTCATGAGGACTGAATGTCCATAGATGAGGCTGGAGTGTGTTAAATGCTCTCTGGGAGCGTCATCTCCTGGCTTTGTCTCATCTTGAGGGATCCAGTTCATAGTCTTGGAAACCACTCTGGTGTGAACTGAGCCATTCTAGGTGAGGGGGTTGGGAGAGCTGCTTCAGAAATGCACTTCCTTAGCATTTCAGTTTGATAATCTAAATTGACCCACAAAATACTTGATTTTGTGGATTATGATGTCCTTTTTTCCCCCTAACATACACCGAGGCTGTAGTTTCATTGCAGTCTATGTACCGAATTTAGGGTGTGATGGAATGTGTTTAATTGACAATGGATTTCTGACTCCCCCGAACCACCATTTGATCCGTTTATTTCCTCCTCTTCTTGCTTGTACAACTCTATCGTGGGAATTATACCTGTTACTGGGATGCTTTGAAGCATTATGATGATTCATTTACCCTCCCTTCAAAACCAAAAATATTGAGAATCCATGTAAATTAAGTCTATTTGAATGTCTTTAACAAATACAAAGCAATTCAAAAGCTTTTTTTTTTTTGCTCATTTTTCTCTAATGAAGGTTTTTCCGATCTCCTTATTCCCTTGGATTGCATTTCCCCTTCCTTTCCTCCATCCTTTGTCCCTGTCTTTTCCTCCCTCCTGCACATACACTCTGGTCCAGTGGACACAGTCATTTTAAAATATGCTTTCCGTTATAGAAATACATGTTTTTTTAAAAAAATTACTTATGTTTATAACCTTGCCAACATGTTCATCATTTTTCATTTTGGCTCTCTTAATTTCTGTTTTACTTGTTGAACACTGGAGCTTGTATTTCTGTCTAATGGCAACAGGGGGAAAGAACCGAGGAGGCAGCAATGGACTCTAACATCAAAAGCAAATATATGATTTCCTTTTTGCAGAAGAATTGTTGGAATAACAATAATTTACCTGTTAACAGTGTTACCTCTAATAATTACTATGCGGAAAGATGTATCTAGAGCAGGCCCAACGTTCCTTTCACACCTACTTTACCTGAGGCAACTACTTAAATTTATTTTAAACTAATGCCTTATCAAATGTTAGGGTTTTTTTTTTTATAAATTGTGCATTATTATAAGTAAAACAATAGAAAAATTATCTCAACTTTAATTTTGTTGCTGTGAAGGGCTATTCCTTCAGTTAGTTTTGTTAACTTCTGTTTTCTTTAAGAGTGAAAATATTTTTTGAAGATAACGTATTCTGCACATAATGAAGATGTGTGTCTGGAATATGGAAAAATCATCATGGAATCATGACTCTTTGTCAGGAAGTCTAGTGACAGGACGAGGGGCAATGGTTTTAAATTGGAAGAGGGGAGATTTAGATGAGATATTAGGAAGGAGTTCTTTCCTGTGAGGCTGGTGAGGCACTGGAACAGGTTGCCCAGGGAAGTTGTTGATGCCCCATCCCTGGAAGTGTTCAAGGCCAGGCTGGATGGGGCTTGGAGCAACCTGCTCTAGGGAGAGGTGTCCATGCCCATGGCAGGGGGTTTGGAACTGGATGATCTTTAAGGCCCCTTCCAACTCTGACCATTCTATGATTCTATGAATTAAGTATTACACAGAGAAATGTTTTAACACATATAATACTGTGTATATTATATATGGAAGGATTAAAAAAAACCCAGAAGACGAGTAATTGGAGAACATTTGCAGTTTTTTATTTATGTAAGAGAATATCCCGTTTTTAATTAAAGATGGAATTTAAGAATGATAAATGGGACCATTATCTAGCAGCAGTTAGTTTGCAGGCACTTCTTTCCCCCTACTGTTCCGTGGATCGCTGCGGGTTTGAGAGTGCCTTTGGCTTTGGTGAGCAAAAGGCGTTTCCTGCTCGTGGCAGAATAGTTGTAACTCACTAAACATGGAACAGTTCTCATGCAGAGCGACAGCTCTAGGTTTAAGCCCTGAGGAATAGAGTTATTTTAAACTCTACATATGCAGAAACTTCTTGGTAATCAATTTCATTATAAAAACATAACAGTTAAAAATTTTATATGCCTAATGAATTTGGAGAAATAGCGTTCAAGATGCTGAACTTAAGCAAGAAGAGGAGATGAATTTGGGGGAAAACTATAACGAAGGAGTTATCTTTTTTTATTTTTTTTTAATTTTTTGAAATGATTTCTCGGAAAACTTAAAAGGAGAATTCTCTTTCTATAGCTATAATGTAATAAATGGTAGATGACCTCAAATTAGGTGTTACTTTTGAAGGAAATACTCTACACTGTAGGATTTATGGTGCCAGACACAGCTTCTGTCTGCCTTGTAGCCGTTGACAACAAGAGAGAGGTGCGCTTTAGACCTGGTTTCCTTCGAGGATCTCCAGTTCATCTTGACGCAGACGGAGGCTCACGTTGGAGGTTAATGGGTGGATGGAGAGGGGTGAAGGTTTTGATTAGATACATTGCAAGCCTTCTCTAAAAAAGAGCTTATTTTGCCACATTTGGTAGGTTTTTGAAGGTTTTTTGTCTTCAGTAGTAGTCTGACCTTTTTCTTGTTATTTTTTTTCTTTACTTTAGCCTTAAATTACTTCTTCATGCTCTCCTCCTCCTAGATAAAAGTTAGTTCTGAATTACTGTTCTGTCCACAAGTCTTAGCTGTGTGGTATCCAAGTGGGAGGAAAAAATAACTTGGGTAGGTGCTTTGGGAGTAACCTGAGTGAGCCCAGCATTGCCATCAGGTGTTACTCGTCTCTTGGTACTTCTCACTCTCGAAATCACGGAATCATGTCTGCTGGTTTTGTCTTTTCTCTCCTATTGATTGAATAAAACTTCAAGACCCTGACTTGGAGGGAAGTTCAGTTGCTTGTGGTCAGTTGACCATTGTGTTTAGTGGTTGCTTTAGATGATGCCTTCAAGGTACCAGTCAGGGGACCTTGTATGAAAGAGGACTTGGTTATGGAATCCTCGTAGCCATCTACTCTGGACTATTGTATGACCATGTACTCAGACCTGCTCAGGTGGAGTGTGATTTGCAGTGGGGTTTAATGCTGACCTTGTGAGGGATCTTGCAGCCCCAGGCTAGTTTAGAATCAAACTTTAGTGTTTTCTGTGGCTGTTGAAGGGTTCAGGTCTGAAGTACTTTGATCCCAGATCTCAGGTCTTGCCCAAGAAGACAGACGCTCTCTAGGCAGAGGTGGTAGAGAGAAATTTCAAAATAGGAAAACCAGAACCTAATATAATTATTCAAAAATGCATCACAATTTAGAAATTATAAAATCTACCATTTCTTCCATGTATATATATATATTTTTAACGTGGAGCAAAGAACCTACAGCATGGTCTTGGCTTGAGTTAATACTCATTCTGTTGTAAAGAGACTGAAAAAGCTTTATGTCTATTTTTCTGTATGAATACTGAAAAAAAGCCCATAAAAATCTTGATTTTAATGTTCCACGCTATGTTATGATGAGTGGAGTATGTATTCAGTGTTAAAAAGTAGGCATCTACACTACTAAAATACTAATTTCCAATGTTAACAGTTGCATGGAAGGCCGTTGACACTGTGGATTGCTGGCGGGTGTGTGTGTCTCCGGGGTTCAGGAGTGTTTGAAGAGAATATTTATGGTGTCTCTGTACCTCCTGCCGTTAGCAGGCATTTTTCAAGGGACTATTCTTACATTTTGCTCATGACTCTTAAGTTTTCTTAGCTACTGATTCGGAAAAAGGTGAAGAACATGATGGTTTTTCTTTTTTTTTAATCCTGTGCCTATAAGAGGTCCATGGGTGGGTGGTAAGACCGATGTGTCCAGAGCATGGATGGAGTTGGTGTGCCTGAGGGAAGGGGGTGAAGGAATTGGTGGCAGGGAGGAAGTTGGAGATACTTTTGTGCTTCCTATGTTTTTAGGCAGTAAAAAGGATATTTCAGCTGTTGAGATGAAGCTCAGCAGCTGCTCTGCAAACACTTAACAAAACAGGGGCCTGAATTTTCTTTATCTCCAGCATCTGCCTCTGACCACAGATGTTGCTGGGGCTCCTCATGTCTCTTAGTCTTTGAATTGCACAGTTGATATATAGTAATATTGAGAATTTATTTTTTTTTATCGGATAAGAGGACACTCAAAAAGCTAATACTGTTAATTGCTAGGTAAATATCAAGGTTCTGAATCATGAAAAGGGAGGTATAAATACTTTGGAACTAAGGAAGACAGCTAGAAGCCCTGCTTTGAGCTGTTACGGCATCACTGTGGTATTTGCCCTCCCATTATCTCTTGAGTTCACTTTTCCACAGTATATTTTGCCTCATTTCTTCCCCACCCCTCCTTTTTTTTTTTGTTCTTTTTCTTTCCTCTCAGCATATACTGTGGACTTCTAAAACTCTTCAACTTCATTAATTCTCACTTGTAATATCTTGGATATTGTCTTTAAAATTCAGAGGGGCTCGTAGTGTGAGTGATGGTGTATTTAAGGTAGAATATTCCGTGATTTTCATTTCTTTTCTACAGATTGCCAGTATTAACACGCCAGAGCAGCCTTCTGACCATGAAGCCCAACCACGCTTGTTCTATTAGCTGTATTTCAGAAGTATTTGTTTAGTTTTTCCCTCAGATGGATAACCAATATGGAACATTCTGTCCACAGAAGTCTTATTAAAGAGGTTAGAGCATCCTGCTAATTAGGAAAAACTAATTAGGCAGATTGTTGCGCCTGTAACCAGAATTTTCTGTTTTAATGGATTTTGAAATACGGTCTACGCACTTTTCCTGTTGTAAAATACACTTTTCCTTTAAATAATTTGGAAATAGTCTTCTTGAGGAGATTCTATCCAGAGAGTAAGAGAACAGTAACATTTTAATTTTTGAATTTATTTAATAAACTGTAGAAGAATATATTGTTATAAAACTGATGAAGTTATTAATCCATACCAGCTCCTTAACTGCTTTGTTACCTTCCTTCTTCTAGATACGAGGGTGTATTTTAACTGCCCCAAAGAGGAGTTGCATTAAGTTCAGAAAAACAAACAATACATTTAGTGATTGTGTTAAATTAGACTTAGATGGTACACAAATCTCACAAATTAATATTGGGTTACTTCAGGATAAAATTCACTGACCATTTCACTGAGTCCTGGGAAGTTTTATCATGTTTAAAGTAGGATTGAATCCATTTGCGGGTGCTCTTGGGGTGCTGTTTTCATACTTGGTGTCTGGAACCTGAAAAATAATACCATTTTTAGCTGTGGGGTGACTGGGGAGCAAAACCATTTGGGATCAGTTGGGTTTTCAGGGTTTGTATCTTAATTCCTGGTAGGTCCAAAAGCCCAATGCTGAGGCATTTCCTTGTTTTCAAGGTGCCACGGGGAAAGTTTGATTTGAGATACTTAAAATACACATATATTTAAGATGGATTTCTCCATGCTGTCTACCTTTGAATTTTTTTTTCTCAGCCATGCCTTACTACGAACTTTAATTAGTCTTAACCTTTTTTCAGGCTTGTCATTCTGCATTTTGCAAAAGGCTTTGGCTCGCGGATGAGCCGAGAGCCGTGGGCAGTGACCTGCAGTCTGTCTCAGGACCGTCCTCTGAGATATACTTCCAGATGCAGATGTGGAAATCGGTGAGATGAGGTTGGCGGCCATCTGGAAGCTGGCCATCTGCTCCTTCCTGGAGAAGCAGGGAGCCAGGCATTTGACGGTCCCTGTCCTTTTCTTGTCACAACCTGAGTCAAGACGATTCAGAATTGAGCCTATGAAGCCTGATTTGTGAATATTGGATGGCCAGGGGCTTGACACTTAGTGGTGTCAGAGGCTAGAAAGGGAAAAATGGACAAATGCTTCTAGACAAATAAGCACAGGAAGGACGTGGATCTGTTGGAGCGAGTCTAGAAGAGGCCACGAAGATGATCAGAGGGCTGGAGCCACTCTGCTGTGAGGACAGGCTGAGAGAGTTGTGATTGTTCAGCCTGGAGAAGAGAAGGCTCCGGGGAGACCTTAGAGTCCCTTCCAGTCCCTAAAGGGGGCTACAGGAGAGCTGGAGAGGGACTCTTGATCAGGGAGTGGAGCCATAGGATGAGGGGTAAAGGTTTTAAACTGAAAGAGGGGAGATTTACATTAGATCTTAGGAAGAAAAGTGGTTTGAGGGTGGTGGGACACTGACCCACGTTGCCCAGAGAAGCTGTGGCTGCCCCATCCCTGGAGGGGTTCAAGGCCAGGCTGGATGGGGCTTTGAGCAACCTGGTCTGGTGGGAGGTGTCCCTGCCCAGGGCAGGGGGGTTGGAACTCGATGATCTTTAAGGTTCTTTCCAACTCTAACCATTCTAAGATTCTGTGATTTAGAAATAAGGCATATATAAGGCACTAGGGTTTAAGATCATACAACTCAGGACTAGCAATATGGAAGAAGAATCAGTGAAGCAAAGGGAGATGCAGCTGCTGTATTGAAAACAAACAGTAATGTCCCATCAGGTCTTGGGGCTTGTTCTTTATTTTGGTAACGCATCAGGAAATATGCCCAGGAAATCTGTAGATTTCATACCACATGAAAGCAGAACTTTGAATATGGGAACTGGAGGCTGGAGTAATTAAGTCAGGTCCACCTAAAGGAAAACCTTCCAACCTCCAGTCCACAAAAAGAAGACAAAACCAATGCAAGACTTCAGATTTTTTTGTGGAGTCAGCCTCTGCCACCACCAGAGCTCCTGCATTTGCTGGAGCATCGGCTTGGGCTTTGGTGAAGTCAGATTTGTGTTCAGCATCTGTGGTGACCTGTAGATTCGTGCCCCTTCCATGCTCCTGCAGTTCAGTCTTCAGCCTGAAATCTGGGACTGCCATCAACCAGACGCGCCTAGGTAGTCAGCATGATGTCATGTCTCTTAAGCGGTTTATGGAAGAGGGCGGAAATTTATGGCCATAAATATTTTAGATTGTTTTTGTTTGGCTTCCTAAGGAGAAGAATTTCCCTAGGTGAGAGGTTATTTTACAGGCGGCTCCGCTGCATGATGTATGGATGGTTTCAGTACATGGGAGGGTTCTCTCCCTTCAGTGTCATGGGTTGAAATTGATACTCGTGCTTAATAGCTTTGCAGATTCTCCTTTAATTACTGGTCATTCTTCTGAAGTGGATGACTCATTTAGCCTTGAGGTGTTCTGGCCCTCCATATAACTCTGCACATACACATTTTTGCTCCTCGACACCACAAGAAAGCCTGGTTTTTAATTTGCGTATCTCTTTTTCCTAGGGTAATATAGAGAAGGGGATGGGAAATGGGGAAGAAAGAGTATTTTGAATTAATTTGCATTGATCTGGGTGGTTCTTGATGCATACTTGAACTCAGTCCATTCAGTTCTCGCCCGGAAGGGCAGGCTTGGCTCTGTCTTATGGGCTGTTCTTAATATTATTAGTAAAATTATTAACATTGGTGCAATTATTAATATTATTTCTGTTATCAGTCCTATTGCTCTGATCATAACATGTTGCAATATTTCTAGAAGTCCATACTTCTCTATTGGTATATTTGATTTAATTCTGACAGTGGGCCAGCACTTCAGATGACACAGGTATGTTGCTTTTGGTTATATTTGGTGTTTATTGAGAAATTGGTATGAAAAAAGTTAAAATAATAATTATTTCTTGCTTGCCAACATACTGGTGTTGAAAAGTGACCTCTCTTCCTTCAGCCCTGGTTCCAGCCCTGCACCTTTTGGGTTTCTCATGCTGTGTCCTTGCTGTGGACTTAGGGAGCCAGGGAATGGAATAGAGAAGGAAGAGAACATTGCCCACACCACAGAGTCTGGGAATTTGTCTGGTTAGTTGATTCCTTTTTAAAAGCATTTGAAGTAATTTTCAGGCACCACTTGCAGACCAGCTTTTGGATGGCTACACCTTAGTTCATCCTGGCTTTCTGCACCCCTGAACTTCTGTTTTACTGTGTTCTGCCATGGCAAAATGTTAAAATTAACATTGAAACCATTTCTGCTTGAATTTTCATCAGCTTTTCTTCCTAGTGTTTCAGGCTATGATATTGCACGTGTCCTGGGAGAGCCCTGTAGCAGAAACACAGGCTTTGAACTTCCCAGTGGGTTGGAATTTCCGTATCAAGAGACAACACTTGGTCTTGTTGTGCGGAGATCTGAGTAAATTAGATAAATAAAATCCACAATAAATGTGGATATTTTGAACCTTGACTTTCTAATGCTTCACAGTTGGGTATTTTTGCCTCCCTGCCCCACTTTGTCAAGGAGGATGTGACTGTAGTAAGACCATGAGCTGATTACTCCCTGTATTAGATAATTTCTTGATGTGGGAGGGATTTAAGAAGAATAGATGTGAAGACTCTTTATGGAATAAGGCTTAAGCACCGCCGTAAATAGGATGTACCTTCACTTTCATGCTGAGTCAGAGCTTGGCTGTTGGAGGATGAACATGCCAATACTGGGGACAAAAATCAAGAAGGTCATACAAAACATTTTGGAAAACATATGGTGACTCTTCTTTCTATAAAAATTGTCGTTATTCCTGTGATGTGTGGGCACCCTTAGATTTTAGGTGGGCAGAAGGTAGAGTTTGATCAAAGACCAACCCTGGTTCTGTCTAGAAATGTCTCTGTGAAGTCCCTCTTTGCTCCCCCACGTTATGCATTTGTTTTATGATGTATTTCTGAATTTCACCTAAAATTTAAGAAAATTTGAGTGTCCACATACCGCAGTGGGGCAAAGGGGCCATCAGGAGGATGGGTGGTGGCACAGGAAGGGCATCAATGGTTGGTTCTTCGAGAGAGCCTGAATCATCATTAGAGATGAAATGCCTATTTTCAAGGAAAAGACAGCTAATTTGGTTGACAGGGTGTTTTTCCCCCACCAGTGACTTTTCAAAAAGAAACTAAAATGGGGTTTTGGGTGACTGTTTGTTGAAGTCTCTTCAATATACCAAAATAGGGTTTCAGTGATTGGAATTAGCCTGGTAAGATAAGACTTTGTAGAAGTATTTGTTTTTGCTTTGTTTGGCTTTTGTTTGTATAATATTTTCCTGGATTATGCAGCTAAATGTAGGACAAGATGCTGCAGATCTAGTTTGTATTTTACAGTGTTCTAATGGCCTAACAACACAGAGGGTGGTTGTGAGAGGGATGGTAATAGTAGGAAGGGTAATAATAATGCCTTTATTTTGTATTTTTATTTTTTTTTAGGGTGCTCACTTTTATTTGTGTAAACTCTTTAAAACGTTAAGGTTGATCTGGGATAGTATATAACATACTGTTTCATTTTTCTAATTTTGACTGGGAAACCCTACAACAGTTCTGTCATTCCCAGCAGCTTTTCATACAAACTTTTCCCCCACTTAAAAATTCTTAAGATGCTTTTCATTCTGCAAGCCCTTGAAATTAAGATTAAAATTATTTTTTTTTCCTTTTTTTTCTTCCTGTGATGGCCTGTGAATGTGTTTTTTTTGTCCTAATGGCACTTGCCCCTTTTGGATTATTTTCTGCCACTGAATATGATGTGATTTCTTGTTAAAGTGAATGACAGGGTGATGTATGACACACTTGAGATGGTATTGAGCAGAGGAGAGTTGGAAAATTGCGGTGATAATTTTCTTTTTACATCTCAAACTTACACGCCGTTGAGGAGAGGAAAAAAAAAAATAAAAAGAAAAAAGGGAAAAAAGAAAAAGCAAAGCGTTAACAGGCGGCTCAAGAAAAACATAAGGGGAAACCTTGAAAAATTACAGGGAAATTTCCATAACAGATACACGAGTAATGCCGCTTTAATAATGATTTCCTGTCATGAACTATTTTTATCGTTTCTCTGCTCTCTGACGTGGCATTCTCTTTAACATTTTGGAGAGCCGCGTTTTAATCAGATTAAGCTCAAGGAAACCGATAGGTATCTGTTTGGCTCACGGCTTGGACTTCTGTTTCTCATTTAGTCACCAGGCCATTGTTACTGGGAGCTTTCTCAAACCCCGTTTCGCTCCCAGTCGTGGCCGGCACGGGGCTGGAGGTGTGGTGTGTCAGGGATTTTTGGGTGATACATATTGAAATTATTTAATTATTTATTTATTTTAATTGAAGACGACTAATAGAAGGCTGTGTCTTTTCCTCCCGTGATTAAATAGCTAAAAATAGCAAGCTATTTTTAGGTCCGAGCATAAGTAATGTTTCTTAAGAGCAAACTCGCCCAAAGCAGCATGCTAGGAAAAGGCTGATCCTGAATAATGCTGCCTTCATGATCTCCTTTCCCAAAACAAAAGTGCTTCATAAACCCTTGGATGCTCCTGCAGGGTGCAACGTTAATAATGCTTCCCATGCAAGAGAACAAAATTGAAATATGTATGTTTTTGGCTTTGGTATTTTCATCTCGTCGCTGCCCGTGGCTGAGGGGGTTGGAACTCGATGATCTTTAAGGTCCCTTCCAACTCTAACCATTCTGTGATGTTCTTTGGTCATTTTATTAAATTAAAGACAGCAGGAAAGTTTGGAAGCAAAGATCTCAGTGTTGTGCACGTCTTGCAAAACTCAGGAAATGACACCCCCACAAAAATAAATAATAGTAATAAAAAAAGGTGCTGTGTAATATTTGGGATTGTTGGTTGTGCTTGAGCTTAGCACCTCATTCAGTGGGCTCAGCATCTTGGACCATGGTAGGAAGGACCAGCAGCTTGGCTTTTAAAAAGCTCTATCTAGACATGCTTTTGTCATTTCCAGGGCAAGTTTTAAATTTCTAGTGACCTCTTTTGTCTATTAGAAATACAGATATTTACATTTTTTTTACCCCCACACGGTTGAGATGATATCCAACAGCTTGGTTCCTCCTCTGCCTTCCTGCAGTGTATTATTTATTTGGTTGAGGCGCTAGAAAACTGCAAGCCTCAGAATTAATAAAGGTTATTAATTACATCCCCTAATAAAATTAGCTGACCTTTAAATAGGAGCTTTATACAGGGGATCTCGAAGTGGAAAAATGACAGAATGCATTTTTAATATGGTAGCCCTTTCGATTACTAAATTTTGCAGTCACAGTATAGAAAGTACGTGTTGTGATTCAGCGTTGCTCTCAACACGGTATATTTGCAGACAACAGTTGGAATAAGTGGAATTTTTGCATTCAAGACACAATTTAACCCCTTGGTTGCAGTTTTCTGCCACTTGATCTCTTTGCTTACCTTGGAACGATGGAGAAAAAAACGAAGACGCAACTTAATTTGCAAAGAATGAACGTCCTTTGGATCCAACAGCCATGGGAGTTTTCTGTGGTTTTTATTAAGCATGATTATATGCAGATTCCTTGAGTGCTCAAACAGCCTGTCTTGGGTTGCTATCAGGCAGACGTGATGTACACCCTGTAGCTGGGCAGATGCAGTTCATGGTATCAACCTCCTATTATGTATTTAATCTTTCCAGCATCCGAATTTGTCTTAAAATTCATGTGCAATATTGTATTTTAAGGTAATTTGCACACCTTCTGTTTTCCAGTTGGGGACAGGATACACCTCATTTCTAAAGTTATTAAAGATATTAAAGCAAACTTTCTTATACATATATAGTTTTATTTTTTTTAAATAACACAGGGTTTGTGCTAAATAACAACAGTATTAATCGTGCCATTATCTAGAAAAGATCCTATGAAGGCTTTAAGGACACTCTGTGTTTTTATTGTTATTTTGGAAACTTTGATACTGTATGTAATAATTCTATCAGGGCTTGGTTTTCAGATGGACTTGGGTGCAGCAGCACAAGCAAATCTGTAGTTTTTCAAATTTTGACTGGGTCTTATAACATTTGTTGAAATCCTTACAAGATATTCATCTATTTGTAGCATCATATAGGTCTGTCTCCCCATCTGTCTCTGTTTTTCATGACAACGAGAGGCTCTGGTACTTTCTTTTTTTTTTTTTTTCACTTTAGTACTTATTCATTGAAGCCCACTGTAATGCTCTTTCTGTCGTAGTTATTTGTCCAACAGCTTTTATTGATCATTTGAGATAAAATAAAAGATTTCTTTGTAGGGAGAAATTTTAAGCAGCAATGAGTGAATTTGATTTAATTAGGTTTAGTTTTAGATGGCAGGGAAACTAATGTAATCAGAACCCATTTATGTGCTATTAAATAAAGAAATTACTAACGTAATGCAGTGCCAAAATCTTAGGAATGTTCTTACAAAAAAGTTTTCTTGCCGAATTATTTTTTTGCTAGGCCAGACTACTCAGGAATTCATACAACTTTTAGATTATTAAAAGTATGGGTATGAACCCTAAGGTTCAGATTCCCTCCAAATAAATCCTCGTTTAACAGGATATCCCCGAGACTTTTTATTTTGCTCTTTCAGTATTGGCAGCCTGACTGAAATAAGCTCATCTGGTTTAACTAAAAAAAATAAAAAAAAAAATCTTTGCATTACTTGGCGGTGGTTTCTTTTGTACGTGGTGCTTAGAGCTCATTGAAGCTCAAACGGTACAGGAAATGCAAATCATGCAAATCATCCTCACGCTGACGATGTACAGTGGCGTGATTGAGCAGCGGTACGTATGGCTCGTGGGCTGACCACATGAAAGAAGTCGTTTAAAGACCAGATGAGCCCAAGCTGGGTTAAGTTAGACTATGTGTGAGCTTCAAAGCTTATAGAATAGCATCCTTCTTTTTAAAAAAAATAACTTTATTTTATTAATAACACCTGCACCGAGTTCTTAAACAGTGAGAACATGTAGAGATGAACGTTGCGTTAAATATACGCCGCGCTTAAATCAGAAGGGCAAAAATTATTTCTGTGGAAAGCCAGGTATGTGTTGCCATCTCTGGATGTAGACCACATCCTAATGCACTGCAAAAACCAGCCCGCTTGGTGTTCATTGTACATAAAAGCCCAACTCTTCCCTGCCTTTCAGGTAAAAATGAAAATAAATGGAAGATAAAAGGGGATTTTTGACTGGCTGTGCAGAAGGGTTAAGAGCAGGCTTGCTGTAAGTGCTTGTGAGTGGAGAGAAGAGGGAGGTTGAGTGTTTGCTGCTTTGAATTTCTCTAGTAACTTAGAAAAAAAAATATTCCTGCAGTTTTTTTCCCCTGCTTCTGAAGAGCTTTTTCTGTAGTTTTGGGGCTTTATCCTTCCTCTAAAGTTGAGTTCTCGCTGCGCTGTGTAACTCCAAAACTAGAAGGTGGCGCGGTTGGGTGAGCAACTCTGGTGGGAACCATGGGCTTCAGCCAACTACTCTTGGAAAGTGGACCTGCAGAGACCTATAGCCACAACCTGAGTAACGTCACCAGTAAAAGTTGCCTAAATAGAAAAATAAGCCTTTTTCATGTTAATCTTGCAATAAAAAGCAAGTGGATGGTATATTCTTAAGAGACACTGTTACTTCTTACTGTTGGTAATACTCATTGCGGGTGGCTCTTCTGCTTCTAGTGAGAGTCTTATTTGTTAGAGGTTTTTGGGTGGTTTTATTTTTGTTTTTACAGCCCTCCTTCACTTTCCTTTGGTGTTTTGATCTTTTTCGAAGTTGAGCTTCGTTCAAATAATGTAACGTGACACGAAGCTGGAAAACTTCAGTCTTGAGCGGTTTCTGTGTAATCTTGTTTAATTGTTCCTTGAAACAGTAGCCCTTAGGAGGTCGGTGGTGGGGACGGCTCAGGACACTGCTCTGTGTCACCCTGATGGATGTCGTCTTGGCTTGAAATTCCTCGCTAGTGCCCTTGTGGTTTTGTTACTTTCTACTGATTTTTGTGGTAACTTATCTAAATCCAGGAGCAAGAAGAGAGGACGAAATTAATTTTTATACTTTATCTCACGCTGCTTCATCGTCAAGTCAATCCACAGGTCAGAAAGAGGGAGATTTCCCATATATATATATATTTCTTCTTTTTAAGTTTATTTTTAAACTGCTAACTATATTCCTTTCTATAATATCATGTATGAAGCCAAACATTTTCCCCCTCTTGGTGTTCTTTCAGGCTGGGGCAGCTCCTTCTGTGGTGAGCACGTAGAGGTGGTGGTCATAGAGCTTAGTGGGGAATTTTGGGTTCAACTGAGGCTGGAATGGTGAAATTCCTTCCCTCTGTGTGGCTTGTTTGTTTATTCATTTCTTTTTAAGAATAGAAATAAAGGTGAATGAACGGAGGGAGAGAATCCTGAAATCATTGCAAGATGCTGGGGAAAGGAACAGGGTAAATAAATACTGTTTTCCTGAGCCAGTTTGTAGAGTCATCCCTTACAGGGAATATTTGTGAGAATTCTTCTGGCACGGGCTTCTGGGCATGCGTTTATACATCCAGCACACACTTAGTATTTTAATAGAAGCAAGAATTTAAAGAGCAGATAATATTAAATTATCTTATATACTCGGTGCAAGAAATACCAAGGCGCAGGAGCTCACAGGGAAAGCAGAAGAGAAATTTTACTGCTTGTATCTCTAATAATTCAATGTAATTTAATATCCATTTCAGTGTTTGACAGGAAGTAGGGCTTACTTAAATATTTGTACCTAAGAGCACAGGGCTGTATAAAGATCTTTGAATTTTGAAGTTAATTTGTTTCTTCCAGCAATATATAGAGAGATATACAGAAAATTAATCCCATATGATTGTACAGCTACCAATGCTCCAGAATCTTTTTGGAAATCCTTTCCAAAGAACATCTCTGGTCACCTCAACGAACAGCTTGAGTTAAAGTTTCTTTTTTTGGGGAGTCCCTGGAAGGTTTTTCCATGTAGTCCAAAGGCATTGCTGGAAAAGGGGGGGTTATTTGGAGACCTTGACCAGAACTGTGTCACTGTGCTTGGTTTTTGCAGCTATGGAAGCTTGTCGACCAGCCACCTCCGACAGATTTTTAGCTTTCTGTGACAGAGAGCTTTTCCCAATAACAAATTAGCTGTTGTCAACAATTTTCCTGGCCGCAGTTTACACAGCTTAATTCAGAACACTTTGCAGCTTTGTGGTGGAATTCAAGAGAAGTGCAGAAAATATATATGTATATAGTATATATACACATTGTGGATACTTGTGTGCACGCAAACATACGTGCACATGCACGTTCTACCTGTGCCTGAAAATACAGTATCTGAAAACACTGAATGGCTACGTATAGTCCCACAATGACAGCATTTTAGTTCAGGTTGTCTGGCAGATACTGTGGTGGGCAGAGTTCATAAAATCATGGAATCATAGAATGTTTTGGGTTGGAAGGGACCTTAAAGATCATCCAGTTCCAACCCCCCTGCCCTGGGCAGGGACACCTCCCACCAGACCAGGTTGCTCCAAGCCACATCCAGCCTGGCCTTGAAACCCTCCAGGAGTGGGGAATCCGTAGCTTCTCTGGACAACCTGGTTCAGGGTCCCACCACCTTCAAACCAAAGATTTTTCTTCCTGAGATCTAATCTAAATCTCCCTTCTCGGTTTAAGTCCTTTACCCCTCGTCCTATGGCTCCACTCCCTGATCAAGAGTCCCTCTCCAGCTCTCCTGTAGCCCCCTTTAGGGACTGGAAGGGGCTCCAAGGTCTCCACGGCGCCGTCTCATCTCCAGGCTGAGCAACCCCAACTCTCTCAGCCTGTCCTCACAGCAGAGGGGCTCCAGCCTTCAGCTGATTAAATCAGTAGATCCTGGCTTGTCTTCAGCTCTCCTGAGTTCTCGTCGTGCCCCTGATTCTCTTTGAGGCCTTTGAATGAGTTTTGGGCTCAGGTTCTTCATCTTAAAGAGGAGAAGGCATCTAGTATCTTCTTCTGACTTTGTTCTGTATTAGTTCCACCCCAGAGGTGTGAATTTTCCCTGCCTCTTACTGGGGAATAATGGGCATTCAGTGCTGTGTGCTTTATTTGACGATAAATGGAAGTCAGAAGTTTCAAGATACTGGAGATGCATATGAGAGGTGTTGGGAAAACAATTTGTAAAGTATCTAGAAAACTAAAAGTGTTATTATTAGCGTATTATTTTATTACTGGTTTTTCCCATGTGGGGAAAATCTCAAGGTGCTGCAGGATTTTATCCAACCATGCAGTTTGATTAGTCGTATTGTAAAAACTGACTTTAAGGTGACTGTAAATGACTGGTGTAGTAGTTAACTGCAAACTCTCTGCCAGGAGCTGGAAAGTATTTAAAAAAAAAAAGGGGAAAAATTTAGCTTCTGTTTCAGAACTGTCAAATCCTCTCACAGTTTTGACCCATTCTCTTGTTCTTTGAATTCTTTTTCTACGTCTCTGCTCTTGCGTTGGTTCCCGATGTCCCGTGTCCAGAATGCAGAGCCTAGACCTTTTTATTCCTTTTCTTTTCCTGGTGGCATTATGGATAGAGGCCTATTATGACAACACAAGAAATAAAATGATAGGACATCAATACAGATTAGGCTTAAAATCGCGTTATGTAAATGGTAATAAAACAGCTTATGGTATATGCCAGGCATGATGCAAGTTTTATTTAATAAATACATGACTGAAGGGTTACATTCAATCCAAATGCTCCCCTTTGTGATCTCGAGCCATGTTTGTAGAGAAACCTCTCTTAAAGCACTTAAAGCTTAATTCGGAACAGACCAAACAATTATTTTTTGAAAGTCTGATGAAATGTGTTTGGCAGCTTTTGAATTTGAGGGAGAGTGTTTGTCTCACTTCAGTCGGTCAGTCAGGCATTTCGGTGTAACTGTTCGGATCTGGTGGTGAGTGTGGGCTTTGCTGAGTTGAGAAATGATCTCAGAAGAAAGTCTAGAGGCTGAAAATAGTCCGTAATGCACAAAACCCGGGCATTTTCCTTATTGATATGTTTTTGAATATTGGTCTACCTGCTGTCCCTGTGTGTTGAGTGAATGGTTTGGATTGGAAGGGACTTTAAAGACCACCCAGTTCCACCCTCCTGCTGTGGGCAGGGACACCTCCCACCAGACCAGGTTGCTCAAAGCCCTATCCAGCCTGGTCTTCAACAGCTTTAGGATGGGGAATCCACAACTTCTCTGGGCAACCTGTTCCATCGTCTCGCCACCCTCACAGGAAAGAATTTCTTTCTAGTATCTACTCAAACTCTCTTCTCTTTCAGTTTAAAGCCGTTCCTCCCTCATTCTGTCACTCTAACTCCCTGACCAAGAGTCCCTCCCCATCTCTCCTGTAGTCCCCTTTAGGGACTGGAAGGTGTTCTAAGGTCTCCCCAGAACCTTCTCTTCTCCAGGTTGAATAACCCCATCTCCTGTAGCCTGTCCTTGTAGGTGGCTAAGTGCTGGTTGATAAATATCTCCATGTGGGTGAGGGGTTTTATCCTACAAATTCAGGTCTGGAGACTTTTGAGCATTAAATAGTCTTTTTTTTTTTTTTTCTTTTTTTTTTTCCAATTTCTTAGGGAACAGAAGTGCTGCTTTGTCTTCTGTAAGTGCAAATAACATGAGTTTATGCACCAGCATGTGACTGCTTCTTACAGAAGAGAAGGAGGAAGACGAACACTGCACAGGGTAGTTTTGTAGTCAAACTATTGCTTGAACAAAGCAGAAACATTGAAATTGTCGTTCTGATTTTCAGTTCCCTGATTGCATTGAAGAGCGTTCTCACTTTATATTAAGGCAGGGAAGTTGCCACTGTGCTGCAGCAACAAATATTATGGATGTGTGGAGGGCAGTTGAGGGAAATAAGTATTTCCACTTACCTTATATTTTCTTTTTTCTAATGTTTGATTAAGATTATATATATTTTTTTTAATGTATATCTATGAAGGAATGAATTCACTTTGTGAATATACATTAAAATCATCACCAAGCTACTCCTACTGTTCTGTAGCTCTGCCTGCTCCTGACAAACATCTGATACGGATCATACGCCTCTAAAAAGAGAAGTTCCTCGAGCAAAATATCCCCATGAAAACAGGTTGGAGATACTCACATTCTCTCGCTCGCTCTCACTCGCGTGTTACATTTTGGCACGTTGCAGAAGCAGGTAGCATATCTACTACCTGCTGTTGAAAGTGTTGAAGATACTGAATTATTTATTCCATCTTCTGCACTATCCAAACTCGTTTTGGGTAGTTTGACACATCTCGGTCTTCCATATGGATACTTCATGGTGACAGAGTTGCCAGCTGCTCAGGTTTTATGACAGTCTGAGGGTTGTTTTTTTTTCTTTCGAGGACTGTATTAGTTTTGTGGGAAGAATCTTGCTTTTCTTGAGGTCTCCATTTGTCGGCAGTAGTCAGGCTGATGCTCTGGAGCGGGAGTTTTTTCTGAAAATAAGGTAAAAGCTTTCATAAAAATATTTTTTTTAAAGGACTTGATGTTTATAGAGTGTGTGAGATGAAGTCAGAGCTTTGGGAGATATGAAAAACGTGAAATCTATTTGCTAAGAAAACTTAAGTTTCTTCTAGCGATAGTCTTCAAATTTGTAAAAGAGTGTATAGATACCAAACTGCATAAAGGAAAATATCAAACCAGTCTGAAATACTCTGGAGAGCAGGATTTTGGGGGCACCTGAAATGTTAAACTCCTAGGACCCTGCTCATCTCTGCGATTGTGCGAAATGAGTAGGGTTCCTGTTGTTATAAAATGTGTAAGCCCAAAAATTGGAAGCCGACTTGAGTTTGCCAAAACTTTTTAAAAGAAAAGATGATGAGCTGTTGTCTTGCTCTGCCATTCATCCATCCAAGCAGTTGTTCCTATAAACCTTTTTAAGGGAAACTCTTGCTACTCTGGTGCATCTGCGCTGAGTTTGATTCCCTTCAATGCAGCGAGGTCCATAGATCCATGATATTGAGTGTCTCTTGTGTCATCCTGGATCCAGGCTGACACCACATGATGGGAAATAATGACCCTCCCAAGTTGGTTGTTGAGATTTGCTACTGAATATCAGTGTTGTTCCGTGTCCTCTTAGGACTTCTTCCTGTTGCAACAACCTCTTGAGGATACTGCTTTTTTGATGCCAGTCCTTTGACAATGTTTTGTTTTCTCCAGACTGGATGGATAAGGCAACCAATGAATGAATTTACAGACTTTAAAACAATAAATAATACTATTTAAATGTTGCCTAATTGAATGGAACATGAGTTTGATGAGTCTTTTTCTTTAAAAAAAAAAAAAAGTCTTTTTGCAATATATCACTGCATCTTGTGTATTTACCCATGGATAATTTGTTGCCTTCAGATGCTGTTATTTCTCTTTCTTCTAACTTCATTTGTCTTGCTTTGTCTCAGTGTGTATTTAGAATGATAGGATGGTTTGGGTTGGAAGAGATCTTGAAGATGGAGTTCCAACCCCCTGTCATGGGCAGGGACACCTCCCACCAGACCAGGTTGCTGCAAGCCCCATCCAGCCTGGCCTTGAACATCTCCAGGGGATGGGGCAGCCACAGCTTCTCTGGGCAACCTGTTCCAGTGCCTCACCACCCTCACAGCAAAGAATTTCTTCCTGAGATCTCACTTAAGTCTCCCCTATTTCAGTTTGAAATCGCTACCTCTTGTCTTATTGCTCCACTCTCTGATCAAGAGTCCCTCCCTGTCTTTCCTATAGGCCCCCTATTGGCTGCTCTAAGGTCTCCTTGGAGTCTTCTCCAGGCTGAACAACCCCAACAACTCTCTCAACCTGTCCTCATAGGAGAGGTGCTCCAGCCCTCTGATCATCTTTGTGGCCCTCCGCTGGACCCTTTCCAACAGGTCCATGTCCTCCCTTTGAGCAGAGTTAGTCTGTACATCTCTCAGACCATCCATGGCTACATTTCAGTAGTGGGTTATTCGGATTTGCTTATGTTTTACTTTAGTAAGGTGCCTCTGTTTCATTATTTAATGTTGACAGTGTCGAATCTGAGTGAGGAAGATGTGGATTTCTCCTTCCCCTCCATCACCACAGCTATAGCTGCTCGGTCTCGACCTCTCCCTTTGTGGGAACAGAGAGGACGATGTAGCCCATGGTGAGCAATCTGGCCACTAAAGTTAAAAACGTGCATCTGTCAGTAATTAATTGGAGCCAAATTTAATTACAAATCAGGGAAAAAAATAGTACCACACACTTAATAAAATTCAAGGAGCTTCAGTACCGTTGCCTAAAAACCAAAGCAAACCAACCAAATGCTCCCCCCTCAAACTTCTAAAAGCCTTATCTGGGAGAGAGTTTCTTTAGAGCTTAATTCCTAAAATTAAATAGAAAAGGAGCTTTAATTAATCATTTACACATCCTTTTTGGTGTCTTTTGGAGTTAAAGGTCATTCCAAATAGTGGTGTTTATGGCTGTTTCTTAACCAGTTGTTTCAGCTGGGGACCTGGCCCCCAAAATTGGATCTGAGGTTTGATTGTACATAAATGTTCTGATCAGCTGGTTGAAATAAAAATTCAGAGGGATAGGAAGGAATTGAGAGAGAACCCAAAGAATTTGCAAATGAAATCATGCATTTATGTGATTTCTTAAATGTTTTAAAGGTAAGAGATTTGCTGTTATTCAGCTTGAACCCCGTTACCAGTTTTGCTGGATAACAGTTTGGCAGGTTTGAGATGGGAGGTCCTCAAAAGTTCTACTTGTGGTCCTAACAGAGGTCTGAAGATCTGGGTGGCACGAGGAGACCTAGGGAAGGGTAGGACGTGCCACAGTGGGGCTGGAAGTTTATCCCTCTTCTATTCCAGCTGTGTCAAATAGCAGATGTGCATGTGGAGAGGTGAGAGCTTTGTTTGGGGTACGGTATATATGAAAAAAGGGAAAATGCAGTAAATCCTGTTGGAAAATGTAACTATGGTCTGTCACGGTAGGAATAAGAATTTAAACTATAGTCCAAAATAACATACTCTACAATGAAGGAGGGAGAACGTGTTTGTAAATCAAAAAAATATCAAAAAAGGGATTGGCAATGTGGGTTCAAAACAAGCTATTCTTGCCTACTGTATTTTAGCATACAAGGCAAACCCCAAATCCAAAACTATTGAACTGGAAGCAGCCATGAATATTTATCACCGTGTACTATATGTACATGTAGTAATTACAGCAAGAGGGGGGAAAAAATATTTTTCTTTACAATTAATATTTGTAAACGTTTATGAAAGTACATAACAAATAAATAAGACAAACACATGGCCTAATTAAGATGAAAGGCATGACAGCCCTTGTGATTTGTTCTGAAAAATAAAGAACGTTGAAATAGTAAGACTTAATTATTTCTGTAAACACTTCAAATTACGTTCTATCTAGAAAACCTTAATTTATGAGATATATATTACAATATCTATAAGCATTTTTGGAGTTTGTACATTCCATGTAAAAAAAATTATTGTTAATTTATTATTTATTATACTGTATACTGTCACATTATCACTTATTAGTATTTATTGTTCAGAAATTCAGAGTCATCTATTGTTTAATGGGAAATGGAAAAGCATTTTGTATCTGACGGCAATTTGTATATCCTTGGTCTGGTGATAAAAATGCAACTTCTACAAGTTAATCGTGTAAAAAGGTGTGTAGTGATAAACAAAAATAATGGGTCTGCTTAACATCCCAGGCATTAGTAATGCTATTTGATATACAGTTTACATTTGAAAAATGGTTTAAAGTCAAATCCATGGACTTGCCTGAATTCTGGGTTGAAGTGAAGGCACCTGTGTGATAGCAGATGAGACAGAAGAGCCAAAGCCCTCAGGCTTGTTCTTGAGGAGCTTGAAGACCACCATGGTCTTTGAAGCCCTTGTTTCTCAAGGTGGATGTGTTTATGGTCATACCTTTGGTCTTCTCCTTGCTTGGTATTTCTTTGAGATTTAAGGAGGCAACATAGCGGAGCACAGTTCAATGCTTCTTCCTCTCCCAACTTTCTTGTCTTCACCAGAACGATGAGCTGCTCCTCATCTCACTGCAAATGGTTCCTCTGAGCTCTCCTTATTTACTATGAAATTTTGGTTGATTTCTCATCAGCTGGGGAAAATGAAGTCGTTGGCAGTGGCATGACTGTTTTGTGGTTTAGGGTGATTGATGATGATTTGGGTTGTGGTGCCTGCATGGTCTCAGGTGGCACGGTGACTTCACTCTGCTGAGCGCACAAGAACTGTGCCCAGAATAAAACTACCTGGGGTAAAAATCTGAGGGTTTTAAGGTCTGCTATGTGATGTTAGACCTGCCAGTTGAAATTTCAGGAAAAGGAAATGTGCTTTATATGTGCAGTATAATTTGGGGCTTGGTGGGAAGGAAGTGGTCAGTGCCTTGTGAGAAGACTCTTTTCAGTGGTTCCCAGTTGACAGGATGAGGGGCAACGGGCACAAGCTGGATCATGGGAAGTTCCATTCAAAGATGAGGAAAAATTTCTTTAGGGTGAGGGTGCCAGAAGTCTTCACCAGGCTGCCCACAGAGGGTGTGGAGTCTTCTTCTCTGGAGACCTTCAAGCCCCACCTGGATGCAGTCCTGAGGGATGTGCTCTGGGCAATCTTGCCTCAGCAGGGGAGTTGGACTGGGTGATCTCTAGAGGTCCCTTTTGATTGGAACTTCCCATGTTCCAGCTTGTGCCCGTTGACCCTCATCCTCCTCCTGGGAACAACTGAAAAGAGTTTGTCTCCATCCTCCTTCAACCCACCCTTCATGTACTTACAAGAATTAATAAGGTCTTCTCAGCCTTCTCTTCTCCAGGCTAAAGAGTTCCAGCTCTCTCAGCCTTTCCTCCTCAGGGAGATGCTCCAAGCCCTCCATCATTTCTGTTGCCCTACGCTGGACTCTCTCCAGTAGTTCCCTGTCTCTCTTGAACTGGGGAGCCCAGAACTGGATGCAGTATTTCAGCTGTGGCCTCAACCAGTGCAGAGCAGAGGGGGGAGAATGACCTCCCTGGACCTGCCGGCCACACTCTTCCCTACGCAGCCTGGGATTCTTGGCCGTGAGGGCACTCATTGCAAATGGAGTTGTTTTGCAGCAGAGATTTGTGACCTTGGGTTTCATTTGTGGTACAGGATCATACCCTCAGTAATCCCCCTTGTCCTCTGCTGCAATGCAAACCGTGGCTGTCAGTCCTTCGAGTGGGCAGAGCTTCTGCCAAACCCGGGGAATATTCCAGCCCAAATCAGGTGCTGTTTTTAAACTCCCTTTGTGCTCTAAGCCCGGTGAATTGGAGAGTTCAGCCTCCGCGTCCATAGATACATAAATATGCCCTGTGTGGTCTCCCAAGGGGAAGGCAAAATGTGTTTTTAGTTAAGTTGCATGGGAATTTAATTGAAAGATTTAGGGCAGCACCGTAAAAGAGTAAATCATGGTTACATGACACAAAGAAGATTTATAAAGCAAAATAAAAATTCTTTAGCACCTTTACTTTCACAATTTGCTTGATTTAAATGGAAACTCATATTAGTCATTTTGTATGCTGATAATTAGAAAAATAAAGGCTTTTATATTTTACTGATTTTTATTTTTTTTCTTTGAGTCCTTTGGCATAAAATAAGGGGAAAGGCAATAGCAAAGGTCAGAGCGTTCTCCAGACGCGTCATGGCTCTGAACCTCCGGCGGGCTCAGCTTCCCTCCCGTGGATATGGGTATGAATTAAGCACACGCTTAACTTAATTGACCTAAGTAGTTCCTCAGAAGTCAGGAGGACTATTAAGCGATTCAGATTAAGCGCAAGCTTAGTGTAAGACCAGAACCCGGTGGGGATGGTGGCCCTGAAACCTGGCCAACCTCCAGGGCGGTGGGGGGCCACCACCGTGAGCGATGGCCATGCTCTACGGAAGAAGGTCATTTGTAATGCAGAGGGGGAAAAAAAAATAAAAAAAGACTTTGGGGGCTATTTTGGAGAGGAAAGCTAGGCCAGTGGCGTTTGAAATGTCACCTTCAGCGTGGGTTTTGTGAGGATTCACACAATATATTTATTGAAGAGTCCTGTATGTATTATACGCTGTGGCGTCGATAGGTCTAGATAAGAACACCATAATAGCAGTTGAAATGTAGGGGGAGGGAGGGGGTTGTGAGATGGTAAGTTAATGATGTAGCTGTTAATTTGAATTTAGCAGACGTTTTAAATATAGGTTTCTCTTACAGAGACAAAAGTTGCAATTTAAAGCTCTTTGGTGGTCTAAAAACAGCTTAATTCTCTAGTAGCATGGTAATAAGTACTAATCCAGCTTATACAGTGATTGTAGTATGTCATGTTTGTGAAAGATTGCCTAACTCTGCTTTCTCTGGGTTTTATGTTAATTTTTTTAAATTAAACATAAAACCTTATAACATCTTTATGCTGAGATAAACTGTTCAATTTAACTTGTGCTCAAGCAGCAGCTGTCAGGAATTATCATGTTCCGAGCGTTCTTGCCATCACCTTGTGTCTCTACCTCCCGGATACACTCCCCGGGATGATAAAGCTCACCTTGTTAGGATTTATTACTTAAATAATAACCTGAGGTAAAATGAAAGTTGATGTCACAGGGAATGACAACTGACATATATTTATGTCGCCTGTTACATTTATAATAAACTTCCCTTCCTTCCCCCTTGTAATAGGTGTTAAGTGGAAATACACTCCAGCGTATCCTCCGGTGCCCTGCCTGAATCCATCAGCCCCGTGCCTGGCTGCTGGATGGGCACCTTCACGGGGACTCGTGCTGTCAGGTGTTATTTCAGCTTACATCTCCACTTTATAATACCAGAAAAATTGGTTATTGCTGGAAGTTAGTGGCTTTTATCGCAGAACCACAGAATCACAGGATGATAGGGGGTTGGAAGGGACCTCTGGAGATCATCTGGTCCAAGCCTCTTGCCAAAGCAGGTCCTCCTAGAGTGGGTTGCACAGGAACCTGTCCAGGCAGGGTTTGAATGTCCTAGAGATGGAGAATTTATTCCCATAAAGAAACACTTTACTGGAAAGAGAATTACTCCAGTAAAGAAACAGTCTATGAGCATCTTGTTGGGTTAAATTTTGGCAACGCTGTGAAGTAAAGCAAGCAAATCCAAAAGGGTGTTCTCTAATAATATTGCTACATAAACATTGTTTATTTATTTTATTTATTTATTTTTCTTTAAGAAGCATAAGCAGTGTCATTTCAGGCTCTAAATCTGAATTTGGAACTAATTGTGATAGTTTTCTCTTGATGCTGGTTTATTGATAGGCTGGGCAGGGCTGAGCAGTCATTTTAACAGTCTTACCCCTTCCCATTTACAGTGGAGAAAATTTGGGTCTACCTCTTGCTTCCCAAGTTTTTGGCCTGTCTTGCCTTCCTAGAAGCCAGCCTCCGGCTCTCTAATGATGCTTTTGAATCCTCTGGTTTGTCTAAACCAGTACTGCAGACATTATTTTCTGGTTTTGTGGCTATAAGAAGCTGGTTTTCTTTTTTCAGATTCCTCTCCTTAGATGTTCCTTTGTCCATCTGAGAGGGTTCAGCTATTTCAGAGCTACACAGTTTTGTCTGGGCTTAAATCTTGGGTCTCATTTCTCACCCTGTTCCCTGTTGCCCTTTTTCTCTCCAGTCATCTTGTTAACCTTGGCACCCCCGCTGTCTTCTCTTTCCACTCTCACCTCTGTCTCTTAATGCTTCCCATGTTTTCCATCCCCATGTGCTGTCTCTTTTCTTCCTCTCTTCATTCAAACACAGCTAATTCATAGATGCCATCCTGCCTCAATTTGGTTTTCTTTCTAACTCATCACAGAAAAAGATTTTCTGAAAAATTAGCGGGGGGAAGGATGAACCGTAATGCAATCCAAGAAAAAAACATCATTTTTCCCAGCAACCCTTTCAATTAATATAATTTTTGTAACATTTGGGGTATGTTTTCTCCTGTTCATGTTTTTCTTTGTCACTCTAGCACTAAACTCCCGGCTGTCTCCACACCAGGGGTATTGCATCGCCCCCAGGAAGTTTTCCTGCCTCTGTTTCCCGTTACGAGGTCTAGAAGTTATTACTCTTCCTGACAAATAAGTGATGACTTACGTAAAACTATTTTTTTTATTATTTTTTATTTTTTTTTTTATTTCCTCTTGGTATGGCTCATAATAAACCCGAGCTCCTACCTTAATTAGCATTCTGTTTGACAGTCCCTTTAGAAGGATCAAATATTTGATGAACAAGGCAATAACGTTCATCTCTTACTTGGGTAAGCCTTTCAGATTAGCATTGACTTGGGTTGATGAAGATGGATACGGGATCTGTGCTCTGGGAAGTGTTTGCTCTGTAGATACAGATTATCTGGGAAAGGTGTGTGTTAGCATAATAGGTGGTATTGGGATATATTATGGCTATTTGGGGAAGTTCCTCTGAGTTTTAAAGGTTGCCAGCCAGGATCAGAAGTTTGTAATGTTAGTGATGGCAGTTTGGGAAGTAATCCTGAACAGAAAACTCATGGAAAAATAAGAAGAATGGGAGTAAAATAGGATGAAGAATAAAAATAGGAAAGATTTTTAAATCTTTCCTTTGAACAACCTGGTCTAGTGGTCTAGGTGTCCATTCCCGTGGCAGGGGGGCTGGAACTGGATGATCTTTATGGTTCCTTCCAACCCAAACCATTCTATGAAAAGAATTAAGCATTGCATAAATCAATTCTGAATCAGTAAAGTGGTGGACAGCAAAAAGTAGGGAAGTCAGAAGCATGTTGTGTTGAAAAGTAGTTTATTAAAGCTTAATGTTTTCTGTTAAATGAACATTGGCCCTCGATTTAACTTCATTTTTTTTATCCCTTATGATGAGAAGTGTCTGGCTCTGCAGTTCTCTGCAGGTTCAGGGTTCAGTTTGCCTGAAAGGGGCGCTAACCAGGGGACAGGAGATGATGCTCACATCATTTTTTATTATTTTTTGGGGGTGAAATGCAGGAAAATCTGCCACTGGTTATGGTTAGGGTCACGATTTCATGTTACATGTTTAAATACACTCATTTTCTGAGAGCCTGGTTGGTTGTGTGAGGCTACGACAGGAGCTTGTTAGTGTTGTTTGTGCCTCCTTTGTATAATTGAAGGATGTGTGTGGCGTTGTGGGTTGGGGAATAGTGGGAGTGCTGGGGTGCAAGGGTAGGAACAACATTTCATTATAGAGGATACCTAATAAAAATGTGAAAATAAAACAGAAGGAAAAGGGGGGAGAAAAAAAAAAAAGGCAAACAGACCATACTAGATAAGTACACTGCATAAATCAAAAGGGTTTATGTCATAACATGAACATGTGCCATTCCTGCTCATATATTGAATTTCAGTAGTTGGTTGCATAAAGAAGTAAAGTGTAATGAAACTGGCAAGCAAAGTATTCCCTAGTCAGCCTTATCTTTGTTCCATTTGTCCTTCAGATACAGCTTTACTTGCCTTTTTCAATAAAATCCATCCAGCTTTTTTTTTCTTTTTTTTTTTCTTCCTTTTTTTTATTTATTTTATATTTTGCATCTCTCTGTAACCGAGCTGGGAAGACCAATGAGATTCAGTCGCTTTTCTAGTTGGGTTCTTAGCAGCTGCTTTTTAAAGAGATCAAAACTTCCACTGCTCCTACATGGTATTAAGGCTTAGCTATTGATGTGTCCCTATAGGGGTGATGTTTTTCTTGGGGGAGGAGAATGGGAAGGGGTGACCCCTGCCAGCAGCCTCACCCACAGCCAACACTGCTCTCCTTGTTTTCCAGGATACTCTTTGCGAGCTCGGTGCTTAACCTGGCTGAACTTGCTGCCCTCCGCCCTGACCTCAGCAAATTGAAAAAGGTCCTCTACTTCCATGAGAATCAATTGGCGTATCCTGTCCAGAAACACCAGGAAAGGGATTTTCAGTATGGATACAACCAAGTCCTTTCATGGTAGGTGTTTTTCTCGCACCACTCTAAGGTGTTCTTCTGTCTACAACCCTTCAGCATCATAGAATCATAGAATGGTCAGAGTTGGAAGGGACCTTCAAGATCATCAAGTTCCAACCCCCCTGCCACATGCAGGGACACCTCTCCCTAGAGCAGGTTGCTCAAAGCCCCATCCAGCCTGGCCTTAAACACTTCCAGGGATGGGGCATAAGCAACTTCCCTGGGCAACCTGTTCCAGTGCCTCACCACCCTCACAGGAAAGAACTTCTTCCTAATATCTAAATCTCCCCTCTTCCAATTTAAAACCGTTGCCCCTCGTCCTGTCACTAGACTTCCTGACCAAGAGTCCCTCCCCAGCTCTCCTGTAGGCTCCCTTCAGATCCTGGAAGGCTGCTGTCAGGTCTTCCCGGAGCCTTCTCTTCTCTTCTCAGCCCCAGCTCTCTCAGCCTGTCCTCATAGGACATCCTAACCTCGAGGAGTCCTCCTCCGTATAAATGATGTGACCAAGGTACCAGCAGAGTCATGAAGAGAGGTTGATAAAAGCACTGTGGCAGAAACAATCTGCTCATCTCAAACTCATCTTGGTTTCTTCTATGAAGTCCACCAACTCTACCTAGGGCTACCACGATGTCCCCCTTCCTGGTGGGGACTTTGACCTGTGCCTGAGCCCTAGGAGAGATGCTTTGTTTCTCGGCTGCTTCATGAAGCCGCAGCTAACCAGCTCTTGCTCGGCCATAGCTTTTACTGCATTCAATGGAAATTATATAGAGGGTTTTAGGGAAATAAACACAAAATTAAAATGTACTGCAGCAGTTTTTTTTCTTTTTCTTTCTTTTCCCGAAGAGAGGGCAGTAAACATACCAGATAAATCCTTGTATTTCTTTCATCTAGTATTCAGAAATTGTGCAGTGCTAAAATACCCAGACGTTTTAAAGGCTGCGGTCCTTTATTGTTGCTAAAAACAAATGTATTTCTCGAATCTGAGTTAATGAAAGAAGTTAATAACAGCAACACTGAAAAAGCTTTGTGGTTAGGCACTCTACGAGCCTGAGTGAAACAGCAAAACTCAGTTGTTTGAACTGAAATAAATTCATTTCCGTGCTCTTTCTCAACTATCTGTTCAGAGGAGAATTGTTAGGAGTGGGGATTGAGCATTTTAAGATGCAAGTTAAGCTTTTGCATCCTCGTAATAGAAGTCAGTTGAGGGTGAAATTTCTCACATGATGATCTGTGTAGGCTCTGGCCGTTCTGTAGCTGCTTCTGCCACAGCCTGTTTGCAGCCTCTTTCACTTACTGAGCAGTAAAGATGGGAAAGTAGAGGGAAAGCTCTTTAGAAAATAGTAGCAGTCATTTTCAGGTTTTATAACAGAAAGATGTGGGTTTTGGCACTGGGGCAAGAAGTATTTGGTGTGTGTGTATATGTGTTTTAGTTTCTCATAGGAGTTATTTTTCACACATCTGTTATAAACTGATGTAAGTTTATCCTAAAACCTCACATTTTTATGACAAAAAAAATATCCTTTTGCCTTAAAAAAAGATGATTTCTATAGATGCTCCATTCTGTGCCTATCAGGCTCCAGTAGCTTCTCCATGTAACTGTATAATGTAGTTGCTGGGGAACCCTCACTTTTAACAGCAAATAGAAGCCATCTCCTCTGTTGGTACTGTTTGTAACTACCTGGTGGTCATATTCTGAATCCATGAGAATTGTAAAAAACATCTTTGCAGTTTTGCAGAGAAATTTTGGAGGTGATTAAAAGTAGAGCACTTTGAATCTTCAGGCTGGTGCTTTGGCTAATTAAGAAAGAATATTTTTCTCCTCTCCCTGGTGTTTCTATAGCATTAATGTGATGAAATCACACTTTTTGGTGATGCCTGAGATTCCTTTTAGCTGCTCAGGCGGTGGTGGTAAGGGA
This sequence comes from Thinocorus orbignyianus, assembly GCA_013400375.1. Lineage (NCBI taxonomy): Eukaryota > Metazoa > Chordata > Aves > Ciconiiformes > Thinocoridae > Thinocorus > Thinocorus orbignyianus. The sequence goes on from VXBW01001548.1 coordinate 1,762,019, forward strand.
ATCTTTGTAATTTGCCCCAGTGTGCAGAACCTCTAGGAAAAACTTGGTCACATGAGACTTTCATGCAGAAAAGAAGCAGCAATGACAGTGGCCAAGCCTTTGCTACATGTCGGAGGGCACCAAAAACATGTGCTGGGCTCCTACATTATCTCATGTTATCTATGAATCAGAATATTCTGGATTGGAAGGGACCTTTAAGATCATTTAGTCCAACCATTAACCTAACTCTGATAAAAACCATCACCAAACCATGTCCCTAAGCACTATGTCAAACCATCTTGTAAATCCCTCCAAGGATGGGGCCTCAACCACTTCCCTGGGCAACCCCTTCCAAGACTTAAGAACCCTTTTAGTGGAAAAATTGTTCTTGATATCCAATCTGAACCTCCCCTGGCACAAATTGAGGCCATTTCCTCTTGTCTCATCACCTGAGACTTGGGAGAAGAGACTGACCACCCTTGGCTACACTCTCCTTTCAGAGAGTGAGAAGGTCTCCTCTCAGCCTTCTCTTCTCCAGGCTGAACACGCCCAGCTCCCTCAGGTGCTCCTCAGAGGACTTGTTCTCCAGACCCCTCCATTGCCCTTCTCTGGACCCACTCTAGCACCTCAATGTCTTTTTTTCGGGGGTAAGAGGCCCAAAACTGGACATGGCACTTCAGATGGGTCCTCACCAGTGCCCAGTACAGGGTGACAATCAGTGCAGGTGAGGTGACTGGTACAAAAACAAGCAGCCCGAGGGGTTAAAAGCCATAGATGGGGAAGAGGGTAGGATTCCAGAAAGCAGTTCAGCTCCCACAGCCCGCTTGGAAAGGATTATTTCTCTCTAATGTTATTATTATTTTTATTTGGCTTTTCCTGCTGACTCCTGCTGCTTTGGTGAGCAGTGTCAGTTCTCCCTCTTGCCCAGACAGCGGTGAGACGCAGCGAGGATGAATGACAGCCTCTCACCTCAAATATACTTTTCACCAGCCTGGTGACTTATGGACGCGTGTCCTCAATGTATCTTACGACCCCTGGGTCTGTATTACAATATATAACATATTGAAAAAACCAACTGGCCATAAAGCATTTCTTACCTCCGTGAGCCTTGTGGGTTTGCCAGCGCCGCTAAGATTGTGTCAGCTCTTCCAGGATAAACTTCCAGTGATTTCAGAGGTGGTGGGTTTTGGGGTTTTTTGTGTTGTTTCTTGTTGGCTTCTTGTTTTCTCCAGCCTGACTCCAAGTGAAGAAGTAAAACCTACATTATCATCTCACCACATGGTACGATTATCGATCCAGTTGATTTAAAACGCGGCACTAAATGTGGCATTAATATACCTGAGGTTTTCAAAGGCTTTTTTCAGTACCACGTGCTGTGGGGTTTGTATGTATATAGATGTGTTTTTATATATTTTTCTATATGTGAATATACTTTCAATCAGGGTTACATATGCATAGGTTAAACTAACATTCTATTTCTCTCGTATCCTGCTACCTGACACCCTTGGTTAGTCGAAGGGGGGGTGAACCAAAGGTAAGTTGTCCTTCAGTGCGTAGGATAATTTCTAAGGAATTTCCATTTGCTTCCAAGTTTACTTCTGCAAAAGCCATATTACAGCGGGCCTTATCTGTTTATAATGCTTGTAAGAGGTAATGTATTGCTTTTACCATTTTATGAATGAAAAGGGATCCCTGGGTAGAATAGGATATGCTTCTTTAGATTAATAATAATAATTTACTACTTAGTTAAAAAAATAGGAGTGAATAGACAGAAATCAAAACACTTCTACTATGTATATGCTACATATGTACATATGCTACTCCTAATTCATATGAAAAAGGTGATTTTAATTACCATTCCACTTGCACCTCTTGTTTGTTTATGGGAATGCGTCTCCTATTTCGGTGGCATTTAAAATAATTCTGTCCCTTTTTACAGCAGCAGCTCATTTCATTAATCTTCACCCCTTTTTTTTTTTTTTTTACAGTTTGGTTGCTGATGTTGTGGTCTTCAACTCTGCTTTTAATATGGAATCGTTTCTTACATCCATTGGAAAATTTATGAAGCTGATTCCTGACCACAGACCGAAGGATTTGGAAAAAATAATCAGACCGAAGTGCCAAGTCCTTTATTTTCCAGTCAGGTTTCCCGATGTGAGCAGGTCAGTGCATTTTCCACGTCATAAATTGCCTCCAGCCTGTCAAAACTCTCTATTTATGGTGACGTTCGAACTAATCAGCTAAAGCATCGCTAATGAAAAGAGTTTGATAATATGCAAAAATCCCTTAAATGTATTTCCATAATCAGAGGCTGGCCAGGCGGTGTCTGATCTGCCGAGCCTGTCCTTCGCGCGTGTTGTACAAACTCTCATGGCTTGGGATGAGCCATTTCCCACTTGTTTTGGTCATTTCCCCCTTGTTTTTAGTCTTTTAGGAGCTGCTGGCTTCTCAACTGTATATATTTGTCTGGGTTGGGGGTCAAGGAGGAGAAAGAAATGCTAGAGGAGAGGAAAAACCTATATATAGTCTAGAAGCTGTATTTTCCCCGGTGTGTCGCGGTGGGATTTTATTCCCTCCTCCTTCCCCAACTCCTTTTTTTATTGCTTCCCAGGTAGGTGAAAAAGCATCCCAGTAGCAGGGAGCAGACTTGCAGATGTCGGCGTTAGCTGCAGCCGTGGTTGCTCTTTCCTCGGTTACTCTGAAGGACGTTTTTTATTGCCCTCGTTTCGGAGCCCGTCTTGAAATTAGCGGTGGGTTATGTGGCTCAAAGGGAACATTGGCGAGATCCTTTTCACTTTTGATTAAACCTGGCACAATTGTTTTTCCTCTTATAAGGGACTCTCCTCCCACCCAACAGGAACTTTGCTTCAGTGGGACCGGTACTAAATAGAGTATGATTCTGCAATTTGATTATACTCTTAAAACCGGTGCGATGCTGGGTTCATTTTTTTTTTTGCTGGAATAAGGATGGAAGACATCATAATGACTCTGCAAGAGTCCACCTTTTGATATGATAGTAAGTTCTTGAAATCTCTGTCCTTGACCAGCTTGTACTTACAGTTATTTCAAAGACTAAAATATACATTTTTGGTAGTTTGGGGTAGAGGGGTTTTTAGTACAGGAGCTGAGGTCGTGCACTCTATTGATGTTCATGCTGCCAGGTTTGAGTTTCAGAATCTTGGAAAACTTTATATTCTAAAGCACTGATGCAAATAGTTTAGAAATCAACGTCTACAGTTAAGGCTTTAAATTTAAGTTTTTTGGCAGGTGGATTGAAATCCTCCGGTGTTCCTTAAGGATGTGGCTGCCTGGACGGCAGTGGAGATCAGAACCTTTATACCTTTGAGGATCTACTGTTGCTTTGCAGAGACCATGTTTTTCAAGAGCCAGGGAATGCTGTGGATGCTCTGCATATTTGATACCGAGCCATTTTAAAAGGATCTCATGGGTTTTTTTGGCATACCTTAGGAAATCACGTGGCCTAAGCCTGGTTTTGGAGATGGAGTTGGGATAACCGTCTCTCATGTATTAAATCTGCTCTTTGATTTGTCAAGCCCTGACAAATTAAGCTTGAGCTATTGAGAACTTTGTTCAGCTCTCGAGTCCTCAGTTTAGAAGGGACATGGACNTTTCAATGTCAAGCTGAAGTCATACATGCATCATTTGTCCAAAACAGAAGGAGACTAGGTGGGTAAAATCAACAGTTTGCTACCCAGACTGGTCAAGTGGGAAAATCTTACATCTTACTGTGTGTTCCTCCAATGTCCTGCTCTTAGAGTAAGTCTCACCTCACAAAACAGGGCAGCTTTTACATTCCCATCCTGGTTGTTTGCACTTGAGGTCGTATTGAACAGCTATTTTCAGCAGCGATGGGCAAAATTAAGACGTTCCTGAAGAACTGTGTGACTGCACAACTTTCTCAGCAGAGTAATTAGAAACGCAGATTAGTATCAGCTCTACTATTTCTAATATGTGTTTTGTTCAACAACTCAAGATGTAAGATCTGGGTTTTTTTAGAATATCATTACAAGGAAAACAAAGCAGAAGAAAGGACTTTTTCTGCCTAACTCTGGGGTTCTTTGGGTTTTGACCTTCAGCTGCAGCCAGTATTTACTATTCCTTTACCAGATCATGTTTTAAAATAATTTTGAATGCACCTGTGGCAATTGAATGCTGGTTTTTAATTTTGACTGTATTACTTGTAGTGACTGGATGGAGATGGAGGACAAAAAGGTTAAGAAAAATTGTGCCCAAGCTAAAATTTATAAAGCAAGCTCTTAGCCCAGAGTGTTTTTCAAGTTATTTTCAAATGGTAATTTGCTTTATCCAAACCAAACTCATACAGTGTAAGTAAGTGATTATTTGCATGACTGACAATCATTTCAGTGCCTGCAGTCTTTTTAAAATGCATAATTTTGCTGCGATGTTGGGGAAATATTTAAAAATTCTGAAGGCAAAATAACCAGGATGATTTTTTTTATTATTTTTTCTTTACGTTGACCTCTTTTATTTCACGTGTGAATGTCTTGGGGTGTGTTTGTGTCTTGGATATAATCTGTATTTGTATTTAGGAGTGGGCTGAGCTCAGAAATCGGCCTCGTGCATGTCATGGCGATCTTTTAAAGATTCTTTTGGATTAATATTCCAATTGTAGGGCAAAATAAAATATATATGATCAAAATTACTGTATTAAGGGACCATATCAGATGAGTTAATCCTGTAACGGATCTACCTTTAAATGTAATTACTGTAGGTGATGTGTACACAAACTAGCACAAGCAGTGTAGTTAAATGATCGGTTGAGAGTGAAGGTGTAATGATGAAGGATACCCTTGGAAATACCTCTGGATACTGTTAGAGATACTATTATACATATGTGTAGTGTGTATTTAAATATTCCAGTATCTAATCGCTGCTTTTCTACTTTTGAGAGAAAATTATTGATGCTTTATTTTAAATAAAGATTTTTGAATAAATACTTGTCATAAGGGCACGTGTTGGTGTCCCCAGAGCACAGAACCAGATTGTGGTCCTTATCTGGCAGTGAGAAGAGATGAAAGGATTTGAGGATTTAGCAGAATAAGAAATGTACTGACCTAATCCTCCCTGTTTTCTGGTTCTGACAACGACTGCCTTCCATATTGCCTCCCGTAGTGGCACAGCCACTCCGTGTAGATACTCATCCTCTCTCATTTCTGACTTGAAATTTCCCTTTTTAGACGTTGTGATGAAGTAAATGGCGTAGAAATACTTGTTGGAAGCACATCGAAGCTTGGAGACAAATAAAACTCCAGGTTAAGGCTGTCACTTTGCAGTGCACGGGTATTGCAAGGGATGTGGACCAGTAGTTGATCTTGTGTGCCATGATGTGCTGTGATTCAGCCTGGTTTTTTAAAATGCAGTGATTTAAATACATTGTAGAATAGAATCATAGAATTTTCTTGGTTGGAAGGGACCTTTAAGATCATTTAGTCCAACCAGCAACCTAACTCTGATAAAAAACAACAACAACCTGTCACTAACCTGTCTCTAAGCACCATGTCAACCCGTCTTTTATATCCCTCCAGGGATGGTGCCTCAACCCCTTCCCTGGGCAGCCCATTCCAAGGCTTAAGAACCCTCTTCCTGTGTAAAACTTTTTCCTGATATCCAATCTGAACCTCCTCTGGCACAACTTGAGGCCATTTCCTCTTGTCCTAGAGGACAATTCACCGTCGTCTTCCATCATCATTGACTAAATTTCAATTAATTTTCTATTGTAACATAACTAAAATCCTAAATGTTGTTATTTCTTTTTCTATGCAATCAGGAGAGTCAATTTTGATTTAATCCATTTCTATTTTTTGAGCTGGAAAACTATAGTCCAGGGAGAAAAAAATAGCTTTCTACTGATGTTGTCTTGGTACCTGCATCTCCATATGCCAGCAGATTCCTCTGGAACACCTGCGGAAGGTCTTGTTGATGTTGTGTGCGAGTTCTCTTGCTCCATCCACATCTAGACTGTCTGTGGCAGCTGGCAAAGCAAGGTCAAGTTTGGGACCCCTTGGAATTTGTTTACATGAAAATTGTGTTAGGGATTTTGATTATTATTACTATTCCTCTGACTGCAGTATATCTTTTATTATTATCTTCCTGATAGAAAAGGGAGATGTTTTTATAAGCAGGAATGAAGTAACATTCCTAAGAGCACAAAATGCACATTGGACTAAGGTGGAATAATATAAAAAAAAGCATGAGAGGATGAGGATTGCAGCAGAAAACAAAAATAGCTTCTTTTAAGTGGATATCTTGTACTCTTTGCATTACACATTTTGAAGTAGAATTAAAGATTTTAGTTTGGTGTTTCTTCGTTTGCTTTTATAACTTAGTGTGGTTAACAGGACACTTTCATCCATTTGATTTTAGTTTTATTCTTTTTTTTTTTTAGTTACAGTGTAAGAGAGGCAGAATTTGCCAATGTAGAGAGTACTTCAGGGACAGTCAAGGGAATTCCTGACTGAAGCAGAAGTTTTTAGAAGGCACTGACAGTATCTCTTGCACAAAAATGTGACTGTCACGTGTGGAGGAGCCTGTTTTGGGGAAATAAAAATTGCATTACTTGGCCCAGCCTTGAGGGGCTGAACTTCATCCCTCTGTTTAGATAACTAAAGATACCCTTCCTGTCCTCCTCTGTAATCTGAATGCTGTGCAGTGGTTTTGCTGGGCTGGAAAAATACAGATGTCAACAGGGAGGGGGAGAATTTGGGGAGCCCAAAGCGATAGGTGGGCACTGGGGACCTGTCTGCGTGGCACAGAGTGATGCTCAGCAGTGGTACCCGAGTGAGCTCGAGTGAACTGCCTTGCAGTATACCTTAGAAGAGCAGTTTTTTGGCTAATTAGCCTTCCAGTGAAATGGCATATATTAGCTTAGGTGGAGTAGTATGCTAATGAGTGTGATTCTGGGGCTAGCTACTGCCTTTGGTGGTGGCTCGGGCATCTCTGTGGTGGGCCGTGCTCTCTCCGGTAGGCACAGCCTCCCTGCCACCACGCTTTATGGGTAGTTAGCATAATTAGAAAATGCCAATAGACTGCTCCTACCTTGGGGCTTGCTGCTGAAGAACTGGGTGATGGAAATTACTCCCCTAAATGTCTGTTCCTCCGCACCCGCCGCCAGCAGGGTTTGAGGGTTGGTGTTGGCACGCTAGGACAGTAACACAAGGAGCATGAGGGATGCTCTCAAAGATCTGGGGCACGGCACCTATTGGGAGGAAAGTGCAGTCCTGGCTTAAAAGGGGCAGAAAATTGGAGTTCTGGAGCCTTTGGCTACCGATCAGTTCCCCTCTATGTTTTTGGGGTAAGCACAGAGAGCAGCAGCTACAGCCAGGGGTCGGGGGGTTGGATGAAGGTGGCCTCCATCCCTGTTCAGTCAGGCTTTCTGGTGTGAACGTGAGCATTGTGTACCATGGAGGTTTTTGGGGTGATGCAGGAGTTTCTGTTCTCTTTCTGGATCCCAGATCTTCCCAGTTAGAACCAGTTTTATCATACCCCAAAATATTTATCCCCAAAACTCTCCAGCAGCAGCAGCAGCAGGCTGAGAGCCCCCTCCTAGAAGAGGGCCCGGCTGAGCATTTCTGCTGGGATGGATTGGTTGGGCGAAACTTTCTAAAAAGCAATTTCTTTTTATCTATTCAGGGACAAAAATAGTTTTACTGACTCTCTTTTATCTGCTGTATAGGTATTCCACTAAACGCTATCATAATAACCATTTAGTCTCACAATAGCTCGCAAGGATACTTAAGCAGAATTCTCTGTGCAACCTAGGTTTTTTGTTTGTTTTTTATTATGTTGGGTACTGCTCATGTTGCATACAACACATTCCCATAAAACTTGCATTTTGTATTTACAGAGAAATTTCTCTGGAGAGTTAAGGTCTTGTAAAACATTCTTGTTCTACAGCATGAACGAATTATTATACTCTGGGGCATTAAAAGTGAAGTGTACTGAAGAAAAGAATTTTTTCATTAAAATGCAGTTTATATTGATAAAACAGATTACTAGCATTTGATGAAATGTGAAACTTGGATCTACCCGTATCGCTAAATCGCCAGTAGGTTTGTTTTGGCAGGAAGAATAGCATGTAATGTATATCAGGACCAATCATTATACAGTACCTGTTAGTTTTGTATTAGATTAAATTGTCTTTCACTAGAGTACTTGGGGGAAAAAAAATAAAAAAAAACGACAAAAAACCCCCAAAACCCGCCCTACTATGTCTGTATCTTGAAGTAGCAGAATGTGGTAACCAAGAATATTAGAAAATAAAAGCTGTCGTGTTATCAGTTTTGGCACAGTCATTTATCAATCAGTATTTTAAACATTGACAAGTGGTAATTTAATAGGGAATGACCCTGTTGGCAGGAAGTTCTAATGACAGATGATGCAAACTCATTTATCACTATGGGGCTGTGCTGGCTTCTTACCTTTCTCAGTATCACAGCTCATATTTTCCAAGTCTGGGATGTGAGAAGCCACAAAGGGCAAAACCTGTGGCACCGAGCCTGTAACCACTCCCATCTAATCTGATTAACCCCTTCGCTGCAAATTTCTCTGCAGCGTAGCTGGGAAGATCTGGAAGTTGTGACAGCGAGTTAAATACCATTTGATTTTTGAAGCAGGGTTTGCCATAATCTAAGTACTTTCACATAGTTTAGTTTGGTTTTTTTTTCCCCAGAAATGTTCAAGTTGTGTCACTTTGAATACAAAGTTGAGACGCTCTGGTACTTGGCTTTCAAAAACAAACCACATTCTAATAATTAATAGCACATTTCATTAGCAGGCATTAAAAATATCGTATGCGGTGCCCTATACAATGGGCGGCTATTATTATTATTATCATTACTACTCGAGAAGGAAATTGATGCATTCAGAGGTTTAATTGATTCGTGCATATTCATGTGGGAAGTCAGTGGTGGAGTCACGACTGGCCTGGATTATTATGCACTTCCATGCATAATAATTTCTCTGCGGCTCGTAAAGAGAATAGACTACCTCGCCGTAATGTATGTGGGCATTTGAAGTTGAGGGGATGTCATGGGAGAGGAGATGAAAATGACACCTTCATCAGCAACTGGTGTGGATGGCGCTTTTAATTCTGCTGGGATCAGGCTGTCTGTAATGCAGTAATTCAGCTGTACTTACTCGGAATGAAAACAATAATACATTTTTACTTCCATTTCCACAAGAGTAAAAGTTTTTATCCATTTGATATGGATATGATTTGATGTTATTCTTCTTTTAAAGTGTAAGGAATGCCAGCCCTGCTTTGGGCTTTCTCCACCTTCCTACCTCCATTCTCCATCTGTGCTTTCTCTCTTCCTTTCTCAACAGCGTTTCTCCTGGAGACTGGGATTGGGTTAAATCGGACCTCACCTTGAGTCCTGTGTTCGGTTCTAGGTCCCTCACTACAAGAAGGACTAGAACGTGTCCATAGGAGAGCCACCAAGCTGGTGAGGGGTCTAGAGAACAAGCCCTATGAGGAGAGGTTGAGGGAACTGGGTATGCTTAGTCTGGAGAAGAGGAGGCTGAGGGGAGACCTCATTGCGCTCTACAACTACCTGAAAGGAGGTCGTAGAGACATGAGTGTTGGCCTCTTCTCCTAAGGGAGTAACAGCAGGACCAGAGGAGATGGTCTGAAGTTGCAGCAGGGGAAGTTCAGATTAGATATTAGGAAGAATGACTTCTCTGAGAGGGTGGTCAGGCACTGGAACAGCCTGCCCAGGGAGGTGGTGGAGTCACCATTCCAGGAGGTATTTAAGGAACATGTAGATGTAGCCCTTCAGGGCATGCTCTAGTGGCCGAGATTGTTGTGTTGGGTGGTTTGTTTTGTGGGTTTTGTTTTTGTTTGGGTTTTGTGTGTGTGGTTGGACTAGATGATCTCAAAGGTCCCTTCCAACCATGAAGATTCTATGAAATATCCTCGTAGAGGAGGATTTGGCAGAGCTTGCATCAAATAAGAATCATAAGAATTTTGTTGTTCTCTCCTATTCAGAGCGGGGAAAAAGGCTATTGATTAACGATCAGATCCTAAAAAGTGCTAAATACCCTCATTTTCACCACGGTGATTGGAGCTGAGGGTGCTGGAGGTGTGACATGGGTAGCAGGAGGTGGCATGGGGGATGAAATGCTGGATATTGAGCGAACTGTGGCCAGTTCTGTTCCAGGCTGTGGGAAGGGAGAGACCGCAATCCCTCGCGTGTGTGAAAGACGGTTTTATAGACAAGACTGACCCTGCTGGATTTTGCATTTCAAAATACTGCCCTTCAACGTTTGAACAATTCCATATTTTTTTTTTTTATCAAATTCATGAATATTACATAGAAGCGGAGGTGGATTTTTGTTGTTGTTGTTGTTTTTATTGTGTTTTTCTTTTAAAGGGATTTCATGCTTACAGAATTGTAACGGAGAGGGAAGCAGTTGTCTTGGACATATTATTTCTTAGTGGCTCCACAAGGCAGTGACAGAACCTTATTGCTTAAATATTCTGGGCATTTCTTGTTCAAATGTGATGGAAAAGAGAGTGGGTGACGGGCTAAAAATTGCTAAAAATAAGGAATAGGAAGGGATATCTGAGTTTTTCAAGATTCTTCACTGAGAATACAAAATGTTTCCAGGAATTATATTTAGGAGAATGAAGGAATCTCTTAGCGGACTTGGGGGAATGGCAATACCTTTAGGAAAAAGAAAAACAAAAAAAGACCAAGCTTCATTTTGAGCACAGTATTAGTTTGAGGGAGGAAAAATATAAACAAAATCCCAAATGTGGGTGTAAAAAAAAAAAATGGACCTTTTTAAAGACCAGTGGAATTACAGAGTAGCCTTGCAAATTGTTATGAAATTTGAAACTAAAACTTTTTAAGTGGGTTGGATCTGCTTCGAGCGCTGTCGTGTGCCAGATTGCAGACAACCCATGCAAGTGAAAGCCAGAGGTATCATTAGATGGAAGTGTCAGCGGAGAAAGAAGCTAAGATGTTCTATAGGAATTTCAGAGAACAGAGAATTAAGAGAACCCAATTACACGATGGAATACATGAAATCGCGGTTTTAAGTTTGAAGAGGAAGCTTGAAACGGAGCTCTCCAGGCCTATGGAGATGACCTTTATGTCGTGTGTAAGAACAATTTAATACAGATGTTTTATTTATACATAACCAAATGGGATGAAGTTAAATGATTTTTAATTTTGCCAAATCACAGATAATTTCTTTGTTGTGGAAGGAGTATTTTAATCTGTTCAGGCTTCTTTTTTTTTTTTTTTCTTTTTTTTTTCTTGCTTCTGCATTTGCAACTAGGAATACTTAATATTTTATATTTTGGACATTCCCCCTGCTCAGCTGTGACTCCCGAATGAAATAATCCTCCTCTTCTTCTCTTTAAATAATTCAAATAGCATACATTTAAAAATATGAAAATCCCAACGTAAACGTAGCAGAAGTGCTTTTAAGGTAGGAGACTGTTCGGTTTTACTGTTGAAAAGCAGCCTGTCTAAATAGTAATGAGGATTCAACGGAGTTTTGGGTTTCTGAGCACCAAGGAGTAGGGATGCTGGTTGTAGAGTTATGGGAGATCCAAGTCCAAGAATGTTCTCCCAGTTTCTTTTCCTCATATTCATAGGAGAAAACATCTTTGCACTGTATTTCCTTTATTAACGATGGGGCATTTTGTGTGTTGAGCAATCCATGTTTGCAGCAAAAAGGGGTTTGGGATATTGTATAACAAGATGTTATTGTGTTCAGACTGTTTTTCGAGCAACATTGTAGGCAGTAACAATAGCCAGGAAGAATAAATCAGATACTAAGTTGAATCAACCTGTGAATAATTTTAGACTGGATTTCTCACAAAACTGTGCTGCTTTCCTAGAAACTGACTCCTAAGTAGTACTCGGGTCAAGCTCACAAGAAAAGAAGGGCTTTATCCATCCTTGGCCTACCTCATGTTGTTCCTGTGCCACTCACAGTCTTGTAACTCATCATCAGACAGTGTTGTCTCTATTTTCATTGCTGTCCAACTCTCTGTGTGGTTAACGGTGTGTAATGTCTCTCCATCACGCCAGAGCCCTCAGCTTCCCACTTGTCCTCCCTTGTCAGCTCTTCTCGTCCAGAAACCACAGGTGTCTTAGTGCTGGTTCCACACGGATTGAAGAGGCTCCAATTTAATTTCTCCAGGGTGGATTAGATTTTAGGTATGTTCCCCCCTCTCTGCCAGAGGTGCTCTTCAATGGGGTTCTGTGTCTTCATCCCCATATCATCTTCTCTCAGAACTATTCACAACCATGTTTTCCTTTAAACCCTCTAAGCATTTTTTTCATCTCCAGCTGATGCTTCTCATAGCTGTTAAGTAGAGAAGTGAGCATATCTTCGTTCCCTTGGTCACTAAATTGTGGGCTGTGAAGGTAAATACAGAATGTGAAGAAGATGCAGATGTGTAGACCCCTTGCTGCAGCAAGCAACACTGTAGATCACAGAATTACAGAATGATATGAGGTTGGAAGGGACCTCTGGAGACCATTTAGTCCAACCCCCTACCCCAAAGCAGGTCCTCCTAGAGCAGGTTGCACAGGAACATGTCCACACGGGTTTTGAATGTCTCCAGAGGTGGAGACTCCACCACCTCTCTGGGCAGCCTCCTCCAGGGCTCTGCCACCCTCAAAGGGAAGAAGTTCCTCCTTGTGTTTAGATGGAGCTTCTTATGTTCAAGTTTGTGCCCATTTCCTCTTGTCCTCCCACTGGGCTCCAGTGAAAAAAGACTGGCCCTTTCCTCTTTACAGTATTTAAGTATTTATAAGCATTTATCAGATCCCCCCTCAGTCTTCTTTTCTCCAGACTAAAAAGCCCCAAGTCCCTCAGCCTTTCCTTGTAAGAGAGATGCTCCAGGCCCCTCATCATCTTTGTAGTCCTCTGCTGTACCCTCTCCAGCAGTTCCCTGTCCTTCTGGAACTGGGGAGCCCAGAACTGGACACAGGACTGCAGATGCACTATACTAAATAAAAAAACCAAACAACTTATGTGATTCTCTTATGCAATAGAAAAGGTATTTTTTAAAGATACAGGTTGGTGTGTCTGCATAAAGTGCTGAAAAATTGTATGTTGCTCCGGTCACCCATGTTCAGGAAAGATTAATTTAAACTGTGAAACAGGTACGGAGAATTGCTGCCAGGATGATTAGGGAGAATCTGTATTATGAGAGCAGATTAGAAGAGTATGGTTCACTTGTCCTAGCAAAATAAAGGTTGAGAAGGGGATATATGTTAATCTTTATAAATACAGTCAGAGGATAAATGCCATGAAAGAGGAGGAATTATTTAAGTTCCGGGATAATCCTTACAACATCCACTAGGTATAAATTGGTCATTATTAAATGACTCAAGCTAGAAATTAAAAGAAAGGGTGTGTAAGGTGGTTGTTTGTTTGGGGGTTTGGTTTTGAAATGACTGTTGAAAACAGTATGAAAATGTAAGAGGAATTTGATAAATTCATAGAATAGTTGGTAAAACGATGTAGGAGTAGTGCCAGACCGTTGCAGGTGTTTGTTCTGATGATAACCCCAAAATGAAGCTGCAAAGGAGATGGACTATGAGATGCTCACATGATGACTTCAACCTTGAGACCTGAACTGGTCCACGAAGAAGATAATGTGTTTCCAGTGTCTATAAAAGACATGGTGGAAGACCAGTCTGTTCTGTGTACTGTGCACGGTGTTTATCTTCAATTTCATTAATTGGGTGTTTGATAAATGACTGATGTCCCTCAAGGTTTATCTTGCTCATATGTTCAACCCCTCACTGTATTTGGGATCAGATGATTTATTTTTTTTCCTCCTTTTTTGATTTGATGAGGAATTTTCATTACCCAAGGTCAATAATGGCCATAGTGGGAAGCGACAAAACTGAGGGAATGTTATTGTTTCTAGCTATAGAGATGCTGGGATCATCTGGCCATTTTGGTGCTTTTGAAGAAAACCACCTCATGACTTGTGGGTTTGGTCCCTCCTCTCCTCTCCCTTTGACACATTGGAGTTTTTGAGGCATCAGTCTTGGACTTTGCTCTTCTGTGGCTGCCTGAGCATCCCTCAGAAGACAACACAAACTGGGGTGGTACCAGGGGTTGACAACCTCGGTGCTTGGGGAAGGGATTAAGAGAGATTTGCTTCGCTGGGAACCGTCTTGGGGCAAAATTTTGAGTATTGTGGCGTTGTAAGCATACTTCTGGGTTTTGCCTCAGTTTACCTTGGCTCACCAAAGCATTTGGATAAAATTCTTCCGTTGAGCTCATTGGAGTCAGGACGGGTTTATTTTAACTTTCTTATTTTGGCAAATCTGTGTGCCTCCTTCATTCCCATCCTTGTGCAGAGCAATTTAATACTAAAATTGCCTCAATCTGCCCTTAAAGCAAATGAATCACAGAGAGAAGAACTTTTCCTGCAGTAATTCCTTTCAGTGACTGAAATCTGTATTTCATCGCAGGTCTTTTGGTTTTGGGAGATCACTTATGTTCCCTGCCATCAGATTTTGAATTCCCAATCCTTGGTTATGTGGCTCTTCATGGAAAAAAGAGGATTTGCCCTTTTTTGGGTGCTGAAATGCCTTACTGTTGTTGGCAGTGGAAGGAGGGATTATCTTTCAGGGCTCCTGGTAACGTAGTCACAAAATAGATTTCAAAATAGTAAAAAATTTAAAAAAAACACTTTAAAATGAGCAATAGCAGGTAAAAAAGATATTTTTTTTTTCCTAGTGAAACATTGTATGGTGTATATAAGGTTGCCCAGCTTTTATGACATTAAAACATATCTTTGGTTTGGAAAGCAGCTGAGCTCTTCCCAGAGGTGCTCGGTGCTGAACTTCCCGGCGCATCTATAGGTTTGGCGGCTTATTAATTCTGGGAGCATCCCTTCATTTGGGGCCAGCAATAAGTCCTGTTCAGTCATTGCGCCGGGGAGGAAGGTTTAAAAGCTGCGGTGGTGCATTGGAGCCTGTTTGTTTGCAGCAGATGATTTGCCTGAGCTCTGATGCGCAGTCACTTTCTGACATTTGTGTATTTCAGCAGTGAACAATGTAAACTCATTTTCCGAGCACTTTGATTACTTGCACATCGCGGTGCCCATGGCATGTGACAGAGAAGAGCACTCTATCCACTAATCAGATAGATATGCTTCAAGCGTATTTACACAAAATAATGAAAACAGCTGTTAGATACCTTTAAACTTGAGTGTGTTTTGTTATTAATCTACTAGCCCGTACACATGACACTATAATTCTTCGCTCACTCAAGTTGCCTTTAATGACACAGTAATAAAACGGAGAGGGATGAAAGTAATGGAATTGTAGAATGTAATGCCTCAATTGTTCTACAGTGTCTTCCTTTTTGCCAAAATAAACCACAATTAGGTCCATATGGTGTTTTGAAGTTTTCAAGCAATGACCCTAATAAAAAGTAATGAATTTCTGACAAAAGAAAGCATGGTGCTCTTTTAAGCAGATATCTTCGCTATTGATCTAGTTATGATTGCAGACTGATATGCTAATAGAAGAAGAAAGGTTCAACGTGCCTGGTACAAGCACTTTCATTTGTGGTTTGTTTTATTCTTATGAAATTCAGATTGAAAAGGTAGAAGCGTGTTGTAATCCATCAGTTATGACTCCTTTTTTTTTTTTTTTTTTTTTAAAAAAAAAAANCTATAAAGAAAGCAAATGGATTTTTTTCCCTGAGAAAAATGGGAGCTTGGAAAGCATTCGTTAACTCGAAATTTCAAAAGTGCGTGTTTAATGAAGAGGATGCCTCGCAGGGATGAAGATTCTTTGCGTGGGTATGTGAAATCAGTCTTGAGCACTTTATTGTCTTAAGAGGTCCAAGCTCGGTCATTTACTATTCTCTCTTTAAACCTTTTTTGGGGGGAATTGTGGAGTGATGCTCCTCTTCATCTCGAAAACTCAAAGTGTGGAGGGAGAGCAGTTGTTGGGTGAGTGGAGGTACTCAAACCCAACGACTGGGGAGGAACGTGAGGCTCATCCTAGAATCATAGAATCATAGAATGGTTAGAGTTGGAAGGAACCTTAAAGATTATCAAGTTCCAACCCTCCTGCCATGGACAGGGACACCTCTCCCTGGAGCAGGTTGCTCCAAGCCCCATCCAGCCTGGCCTTAAACATTTCCAGGGATGGGGTATCAACAACTTCCCTGGGCAACCTGTTCCAGTGCCTCACCACCCTCACAGCAAAGAACTTCTTCCTAAGATCTCATCTAAATCTCCCCTCTTCCAATTTAAAACCATTCCCCCTCGTCCTGTCACTAGACTTCCTGACAAAGAGTCCCTCTCCAGCTCTCCTGTAGGCTCCCTTCAGATCCTGGAAGGCTGCTATCAGGTCTCCCCAAAGCCTTCTCCTCTCCAAGCTGAACAATCCTCATATATAGTTCATAGCTGTGGGCATTAAACAAGGGTGGTGTGTCAGGGTTATTCCAGCGCAGTGATAATGATGATCCAAGTATGGGTAATCTCCTCTTAATAAAGAGAGGAGAAGGCAGGTTCTGGAAACAGATACCAGGGGAAATAAATGGCTGATGTGGTGAACCTTTCATTGTTTGGCCAGCGTTGGTTCCACGTAGGTGCAGACCTAAAGGAGTGAATTGAAAGGCACCCGCTGGAAAGCCTATATTATTGGCGTTATTTTACTCCAGGTCGTGTGGTTAATGTTGAGCAAGGCCTGGAGTCTTCCAAGATGAAGCTGCTCAGTGTCCTTTGCAATAAAATCTTACCTTGTCTACCTTTGATCGCCGCTAGAAACCATCTCCGAGTGGCTTCTTCACTGCTAAATTAGGAGTTCATTTATTTAATGGGCTGATTTCTCTATTGCCTGTTCTCTATTGAGCTGCCTTTCAGACTTCCCACTCCGATCTCTGCCGCTGCACCTTTGGAAAATAACCGAATTTTGGCCCCAGTGACCCTTACTGTTCTTCCTTTATGTTTGCTGCCTTTTATGTTGGTAATTTCTCCATCTCCTTACGTATCACATACTTGTGTTTGGTTACTTTATTAATCTTAATAGAAGAAAGTCTTGTTGATGGGTTAGAGCTTTATCCTCGATTGCATACCTTTTATGCTAGGTAAAGGAATTGCTAATTATTCTGCCACGTCTCTTGTATCTGAAAACATACTTTTTTCCTAATTTCCCATCTTCTTGTGCTGGATGCCTCCGTGAGATGTGAATGATTAATTTGTCTTATTGCAGTCATGTTTAATAGCAATTGACTGGTGCTTTGGGACCGGTGCTTGCCTTTTGGAAGAGGACATGAGCTTCAGGAGAAACTAATCTGACTGCAGATTATAAAATTGGGGCTATTTCTCTTCTTTTGAGCTCTAATAAGAGGAAGCTAAAAGAGGAAATCTCTGCCTTGCTTCCTGTAATTAAAATGTGTTTGAATTGATTTTTCGCGCCTCAATTTTCAGTGTTAAAAGCTTTAAGAAATAGTCCTCTGCTCTGAAACAGGGTGTCAAATTATAGTTTGGTTTTCAATTAGATAAAGAATCCATCAAGCATATGTAGCCTAAGAGGTGAATGTGTTTAAAATACACTAGTTTTTCTAGCCAGATGTAGTTAAGATTTGAGCTTTGCAGCCAAAATGAGCAGGTTCTCCCAAAGAGCTGGATGGAAGGACCTGTGTTTGGTGGGGCTCCTCATGCATCCTTTGGTGCTTGAGCTAAACTCCCCTCCTATATCATAACAACAAATAAATTTGAAATATTTTTGATACTGAAACAGGTTTTTAAAGCTCAAAGTAAGCGTGGGAGCCTTGAAATGCTTAACTAAGTCCTTTAGCCACAGGTTTTATTCATTAAAGTATAAGGACTGAATTCTGCAAGGTTGTACTCCCTTGAGAAGTTTAAATGCCATCAGGAGACTTGAGAAATTCTGGCTTATTTTTTATACAACTCAGTTGAAATTCTTTAAGATTTCTAGGTACTTTGAAGTTCTTGTTATACTTGCAAAGGCTTCTAGAGACTTACCTTAGTACCTTCTGAAATCCGAAGTTTTAACCGTTTGTGGTGTCCTGGGTTTTGACTGTTGGATTGGAAAAGCAATCTCTGTTCACTGCTTAATTTCTTTGATGAAAACACACGAAATATTCTCATTCCCACACTACTAAT
This sequence comes from Thinocorus orbignyianus, assembly GCA_013400375.1. Classification (NCBI taxonomy): domain Eukaryota; kingdom Metazoa; phylum Chordata; class Aves; order Ciconiiformes; family Thinocoridae; genus Thinocorus; species Thinocorus orbignyianus. Next base: position 1,780,170 of record VXBW01001548.1, read on the forward strand.
ACTTGCTCTGTGATAGCACCTGGTACATCCTGTGACTTTCCAATACATCATAATAATGCAGTCAGTGTTAAGGAGAATGAGTACCCCAAAAAGATAGTAATATGAGGTTTGTGATGTTTGATATAACTGTGCTTGGGTACGTATGGACCGTTCTATAGGTGACTAACTACAGCCCTGTAGACTTCCTGAGTCAGCATATCCATTTGCAAGACTAGAACTGTAATGACTACTATAGAGCTGTTATTAGTAAGTCCAATTATTGCATTATAGAGCTCATGTAAAATCAGGTCTTGAAAAAGGGAACACAGTTTGCAGTCATTCATGAGAAACCCCCAAAAAATTCTTTTTTTTTTAATTAATTTATATGGTTTTAAATTGGAAGAGGGGAGATTTAGATTAGATATTAGGAAGAAGTTCTTTCCTGTGAGGGTGGTGAGGCACTGGAACAGGTTGCCCAGGGAAGCTGTTGATGCCCCATCCCTGGAAGTGTTTAAGGCCAGGCTGGATGGGGCTTGGAGCAACCTGCTCTACGGAGAGGTGTCCCTGTCCATGGCAGGGGGGTTGGAACTTGATGATCTTGAAGGTCCCTTCCAACTCTAACCCTTCTATGATTCTATGATATATTTAGAGATGTACCGTGACTTTTATTTAATATCTTCTTTTTAAAAAAAATACTCAAACTCCTTTAAGAACAATGTCCATCGCCACGTAATGATCAGAGCTGGTGATTTTTAGCAGTGGATGGAAGGGACAAGTTTAAGAAAACATTTATTGTACTGTGTTTTGGAATCTCAAGCCAGTTGTAGAGGTTAGGTTTAAAATAGCAGGAACGAGTACGGCAGCATTTTAGTAAATTGGGATATAAACAAACATCTGTTGCAGGAATGTAGAAATGACATCATAAAGAATGTATGCAAAAACTTAATTGAAAAAGAATGATGCAGAATTGCAGCATGACTTTAAGTCTAAATTGATTTTTGCCTTCAGAGTGAAAGTGGGATTTTTGTGCAACATTCCAATACTATAAAGTATTTAAAATGTAATGTCCTATTAATGTACCTAAAATGTAGGCTCTGGGTCACCCAATAAGAATAGTAGTTACAGTAATACAGTATATGTAATATGCAATTATCTTGACAATAGTTTTATTTTTTCAACAATTTTGTCATAAAAGAGCAGTAAGATACAATGAATTTGATTCATTTTGTGTGTGTGAATCATTTAATAGGCCATTACATCTACTATATTAGACTCCATTCTCCTTTCAGAGCTTTTCATTATAAGGCTGTCTTTAATGGAAAGAAGTTTAACCTTCCCTCCCAGATAGATTGAACCCCATAACAGTGTAAACATTCTCATTATAAAATAAAATCCCCTTCCCCAAGGGCAGCACTATAATTATGTTGCAGAGTGTTGTACAAATGTTTCTCTTAAAAAATGTTGTCTCATTCTTGTCCTCAAGTTTTTATCATTTTCATTTATGAAGGGAATCAATAATACTTTTAAATTGTAATTTAATAAAATAAATGTGATCTGATTATTTTTTAATTTTTTTGAAGTTATTTTAATCAAGTTTGAGAAGAAGTCATCAGTAAAATTGCTGTTGATTTATAAATAGGATAATTAGAGGCTTTCCTCCTAAGTACTGTTCACTGGCATTGTGGCTGTTTTTATTGCCTAGTCAAACCTCTTCATTCAATTTTAAAATTGCCTTCTGAATGAACTGCGCTATGAGCTTGCCAAATAGTGTCACCATTAATACCTTACCTCCTCTATTTCATTGTCCAGTCCGTAAATGCACAATAAATTGTTTGATAAGGAGGTCAATGAGGTTGGACTCGTTTTTTCAGTGAATTACGGCCAAACGTTTCAGATTATGTCACACATCTCATTGTAGTGCCAGGCTTAAAAGGGGGGTGACACCGTACGTGGTAGATCATTTGGTCTGGTTGCTCCAGGACCAGGCACAAATCAAGAAGGGCAGGTGCTCCACCCATCTTTATAACGGAGAATGGGTGAAAAAGTGCACCTTATTAATCCAATTTAATTCTATGATGTGTCCCTTAGTCTATTTAAGGAATCACTCCATAGAAGGTAGACACCGTGTGCTCCATGAGGATGGGTTACCATCATTGAATGGTTGGGGTTGGAAGGGACCTTAAAGGTCATCCAGTTCCAATCCCCTGCCCTGGGCAGGGACACCCCCCACCGGACCAGTTTGCTCCAAGCCCCATCCAACCTGGCCTTGAACCCCTCCAGGGATGGGGCAGCCGCAGCTTCTCTGGACAACCTGAGCCAATGTCTCACCACCCTCACAGTAAAGAATTTCTTCCTAATATCTAATCAAAACCTCCTCTCTTTCATTTTAAAACCATTATACCTCGTCCTATCACTACCTTTTTTTCATAAAGAGCCCATCCATCATTCATTAGGACGAAGACGTTCTCAGGCAGGAAAGTATCTCTCTGCTTTGGCTGCTGAAGAGCTGCAGTAGCATTCCTGGAAAGTCCTGAGGCTTCTCCCACTGGCATGCTGGATGGTCGTATTTTACACCACATGGTGGGAACTGTCTTTTTCTCTGTACATATAACTGATTTTGGAGAACCCTGCCGGGCTGGTGTCACCATTCCAGCAGTTGCCCCGTCGTGGTGCATCACCCTCACCCAACCCTCCTCTGCTCCCAGAGCTGCTGTGGCTTCCATCCAGGCACGTCTTCCCCCCGGCACGTGAGCGCTTTTGAAATAGAAATGTAAAAGGCGAAAGTAAGAAACTTTGTGCTTGTTGAGTCTAAAAGAAAGTCTGTTTGTGTGTGTCTCTCCCTTTGTAACAGAAGGAATGTTTCTTATGTTTCTGTCTTCAGACAGTTGGCACACATTTCATCTCAGCAGCTGCTTTCTCTTAAAGTGCAGTAGAGTGTAGGACTGTAGTGACACTAGCATTAATACTTCACATTCTGCTATCATATGCTGTCACTGTGAAATATGGATCTAGGTTACATGTGTTTGCAGACTTTGTACTGCTGAATTATGAAAGCTGACTCCGTTGGAGGATTGTGTTGTATTCGGAGACTGTGAACTGAACAATAAATGAATGCAGGCAGAGACTTGCAGGAAGGAGCCGTATCCTCCTCCTTTGGCCTAATTGAGACAATAGCTTTAAAATGCAGAATTGCCAAATAAAACGTCGCTGCGGACTTAGGTAAATATATTTAGCAGGCCTTTAAATACGTCTCCTGTGGGCACCTTTTAGCTGTTATCCTCAAAATGGTTTAAATATTATTTTTAAATCCCATTCTTCTGAACGGCGTGAATTACCACAGCTGAATAAAATTTACTGCAAAGAGTAAGAGTACTACTGCTTTCAACAAAATACATTGTTGGGAACAATTAGTTGTTATCAAGAATTAGTTTGTGTCTGTAAATAAAACCCTGCAACTTTATATATATATATATTTTTTTTTTCTGCATCTGGGTGGCTACAGAAGGTATTTTTAAATTTTAAATTTAATTTAGAATTTTTTTTCAACCTGATTTTTAGTGGTATAAAGAGAAGTTGTGGATGCCCCATCCCTGGAGGGGTTCAAGACCAGGCTGGATGGGGCTTGGAGCAACCTGCTCTAGTGAGAGATGTCCCTGCCCATGGCAGGGGGGTTGGAATTCCATGATCTATAAGGTCCCTTCCAACTCTAACCATTCTGTGATAGAGATGGAGAGGATCAGGTCCCACCCCTGCTGAAGTCCCCTGTGTCTGTGTCCCTGCATCACATAGTGGGGCTGTGACAGTAGGAAGGCTGAATGGTGAAGGGTCAGCAAAGCTGCTGTAAAGGAGTATTTGGGAATATTTTGAAAGGAATGCTCAGCATAAGGAGATCCTGGGGTACCCGCAAACAGATCTCAATACAGGCTCGTGTATGCAATTTGGTTGAGCTGAGAATGTTAATTAGTACATTGGTTAAAGTCAGATTTGCTTGGTGCCTGATGTTCTGCCCATAAATGGTTTTATTTCTTAAAACAGCCATATTTAGGTATCTGTAATTCCAGTGATAGTGTCGATGCTATGACCATACACTGACAGTTAAGGTTGTTTTTAATGTGTGCCACCACCAAGGCTGAGGATGCAATCCTAGGTGCAGAAAGCTGGCATCCAATGTAGCACCCTCCATTCATTTCCAATTTTTCACCTTTAAATATAGACTTCTCTAAAGGCACAGAGTGAATAAAGGGAAGATAAGCATTTTGATAGCGTGTAGTCGTATCTCTGGTTAATGGGCATCAAACCACACCTCTTTAGGAGCTTCCAGTTGTCAGAAACCCATGATGAGCATCCTTACCGTGAGCAACCTGAGGTTCAGAATACCATTAGAATTACTGCAGTGTGAAGGGAATATTTGATATTTCTGAACTTGTCTGCATATTTTGGTCCTTTGCCTACGTGTGGGTTTGTGTCCTGTACGTACGGAATTTTAGGCCAAGTGGTTGCTGTCGTGGCTCTTCCCGTGTTGATTTTGATGTTCCTTTTGTGTGTGATCCTTAAGTGGGGAGGGAAGGTGGGGTTGTATCCTTTCTGTGCTTGTTCCTGTGCATCAGGGCTTCCCACGACAACCTTTCCTATTGTCATCCCTTTTCCCTGGCTTCTTTTAAGTCCTGTCCAGGTTCACATTAAGTTTAAATAACGCTCGTCAAGAATTGTCCTAGACCAGAAACCGGGCACTTCTAATTCGGTACTCTTGACAGTACATTGTTCAGTTGATTGGAAAGAGGTGAAACACATCAACAATTTTAGCAACAGAACTTAACCTATTAATAATGAATCACGCCAGAGGTAATATCTCCATGTTCTCCAAGGGTCCTGGCTACGTGCATAATAAATCAATGTGGTGCTATTTAGATGCTCACTCATTTCCCGTGCAGCAAACAGCTGTATCATCCGTCTTCTCTTCTTTGCTTGTCTTCTCACAGCCATTGAGGTTTGGTGGGTTGGTTGTTTGTTTTCATGCTGGGGTACAATATGGAAAAACTTTGCCATTGAGAGGTTTATTTTTTTAATATAGGAAAAATGAAATAGACCTAAATTTCAAATTTTCCATCATCTACATCCGCTTTTCTGTCAAAGTGAAGATAATTTCCTTGATCTTGACCGATCTGTGGCCTTTTCTCGTCCAAAAGGGGGTGAGGGTAATGTGTTGATGTTCTCATAAGCAAGAACATTTTGCAGTTCATTGCTTTTATGGATCTTTATAACATCCTTGTATTTGTCAAAATATTTTTGTGGCGTGTAACAGTAGAAACAGGATAAGCAGAATAATTTTTCTGAAGTTTGTGGAGTCTTTTGATATAGAATAATGCGTGAATTTGCTGTCAAATGTATAGAAAATGTATCTGGGGTGGAGTGTTGCACTCCATCTCTGATTGATGGGGTCTAATAGTTGAATTGCCTGGTCTTTAGAATACCGATCATAGCAGCATGTACGTTCAAAACAAAATTGTCACTTTTCTACGGGGACCATTTACAACAAAGCTGGTGTAACTTGTCGACATGCAAAAAGACAACCTTTACGCTCAAGTTGCATTATTTATCAGAACTTTTCAGTGGGGAGAAGTTCTCTGTGTTTCAGTACCCTCCTGCTGTGTAATTCTCTCCATTTTATAGTATTAATTGGAGAAAGCATAAAAGCACTGTGACAACCTGCCATGTTTCTCTACCTGATAGTTGTTCCTCTGCCAGGGTTCATGTTGTAACCTCTGTCTGCAGTCACCAGCCTTGCAGTGGATGCTCTGAGTCACACAGAGTTCTTCTGGCAGAGGATGGAGAGAAGCAGCAGTAGCAAAGGGTAACATGAGGGCATGAATTGAGTGAGACTGAAGTCTCTAAAACTGCGGATGTTGATGGAGACAGGTCCTCAGAACTACCTACATGCTGGCATCATTGATTTGTAACATCCTTAAAATATACCAAGAGACAGGAATACGGAGTTGGGATGTAGGAAAGAAAAGCTTGCCCAATGATGGAAACCAAAAGGGCTATTGAACATGACCCTGAAAAGATGTGGGTGTGGATTTTTCTACCTTTGAGATATTCTGGTGGTTTTAAGATTAACGCTACCCGGGGAGGGACTCTTTATGTGGGAGTGTAGCAATAGGACCAAAGGATAATGGCTTTAAGCTGAAAGAGGGGAGATTTAGACTAGCTGTTAGGAAGAAATTATTTGCTGTGAGGGTGGTGAGACGCTGGAACAGGTTGCCCAGAGGAGCTGTGGATGCCTCATCCCTGGAGGGATTCAAGGCCACGTTGGACTTGATCAACCTGATCTGGTGGGAGGTGTCCCTGCCCATGGCAGGGGGTTGGAACTGGATGATCTTTAAGGTGCCTTCCAGCCTGAATCATTCTGTGATTCTGCTGTCTACTTTCTGTTCCCGACCCTTCATAGGGGGATGGACCTCCCATGTGTGACTGGGAGGCACTGGACTTCATCAAGCATTGTAAACATAAAGGTCCTCAGTAGCTTTTATCAACAGTAAGGTCCTCGGAGCTAATTTAGCATGTTGTTTTTCAGAGATTACTGTGTAATGCCCCAGAGGCATCATGAGCAAAGTTCTCAAGCCCCAGAGGACTGAGCTATGAAACCACATTTCCAAATAGCTTAGAACTATTTGTCATCGGCTGATTTGCCATGAAAAGCTGAACAGAAGTTCTTTGCACATGTGTGCTCATGCATGTGTATGTGCACGCATGCACACACCCTTGAGCTTGTAGGAACCCCATATACTCAATTGTTTTATTTACTAGTAATGAAGATTTTAAAGTTTCAAGCCAGACCTCTTATGGGATCCAAAGACTGAATTTCTGAGACACTCTTACAGTTTATGTGTCCTTTCCCCTCTCGTTCAGGTCTCATTGTGGGAGAGGCTCCAAAACCATCTCAAATGCATAGGCTTTTGAGATAATTCAACAGAATTGAGCCATACTGAGTCAGTTACTAAGTCAACTCTTTAGGCAGGTTGATCAGAAAAGTGCGTAAAAGGAAAGGAATCCCTCTGTTAGTCCCCACAGATTATACCAGTTTACAAGGCAGGAGAATGCATGGTATTTTGTGCCTTTCATGGGAATCCTAACCAAAAGGTTTATTAAAAATAAAACCAGGGAGCCCCACACAGATGTTTCTCAGCTCACATTTGTGCTCCCACGCCTGGATCCTGCTATGTCGGTCTCAAAGAGTCAGTCATCTTTGACCGACATGTGTCCAGGTCCTGCTGTAGCTTCCACTTGCCGTTAGATCAAACGGCACAGCTTCAAACTGCGGGTATTCACAAAGCCAGGCAGAATCCCATTTTCTCATTTAAAGCCAGCAGGACATCCCATCATGCCTACCTTTTAATTAGATGGGATTCTGATCAGCGTTCCCATACACTACTGATCAATACTCTTCGTTTCAAGTCGCAGATGTATTTAGCCTTCAAATAAAGGTTGGTGTTATGGGAACTGCTGTGTCCAGCAAGGATTTGGTGTTTTTTTTTTAACTTTTTAAAGTATAAACAGAAAATGGGACAATTATAATGCAGACCTAAAGGCCCTTTCCGGCCCAACTGTGGTAAGTGCATTAAGCATATGAAAGTGTTTTAACTATGACATGGGTACTTTAATTCTGACAAATAAGCATCTGATTCTGATAGACACTCCATTTTATTGATGAAGCCAAACAACTGAGTAGATGCCCACTTTGTGAATTGCCTTAGTTGGGTAGCAAGTGTGCCATAAATCTTGTAACCAAAATAACGGTACAATATTGAGCTGAACACAGATTTTTCTGTCTCGTTTGTCATGGAGCTCAGAAAACTTTCCTTCCTTGTGACTGTAATATGTTCCCTGTCACGTATTCTGGTGCAGAAGGCAGAGAGATCAAGGATTCTAAACGCTTGGTTTGATCAGCTGCGCCTGATGGTTTGTGGACCACATCTTCAGCTGGTTTCAAGGGCTGTAATTCCATGGAGGTCAATTATAACAATCATCTGAGAACGTGATTTCTTCATCCAGCTGTACAGACTTATAGAATCATAGAAATGTTGAGGTTGGAAGGGACCTTTCAGAACATCTAGTCCAACCATCAACCAAACTCTGATAAAAACCATCACTAACCCATGTCACTAAGCACTATGTAAACCTGTCTTTTAAATATCTTCAGGGATGGTGCCTCAGCCACTTTTCTGGGCAGCCCATTCCAACGCTTAATAACCCTTTCAGTGTAAATTTTTTTCATACTATCGCATCTGAACCTGATTGACCTGTATTCATAGACTTAAAAAGTGCAGATTTATTTCTCATTTTTTTTAAATACCATGTGTTGATGTCATCAGTCTCACAGAAGTAATCAAGGACAATTTATCCCCCCAGTAATTTGAAAGAAAAACTGGTGAACGACAGGAGAGGTTCAGAAGTAGTGTCAGAACTTAACTTTGGTGAATGGCAAGTAGGACAAATGTGCAGTTATTATCTATTTAATTAAATGGCTCATAAGAGTCAAAGTGTTTTAAATACATCATAAAATACAGGAGGTCAGAAACTTAAGAAGCCTGGTAATTTAAATCTGTATTAAATAATAGGTAAATGCGGGTCTTCTTTTAAGGCACTTGCTCAAAACTTTGAGGAGGATCGGATCTCAAGCATGAAAGATGACTTGACAAAGATCCAGCAGAAAAAATAGGTGGTTTTTTTTTTTTTCACAAGGGCTGTGATTTCTGTTGCCCTGTGGTGCATAAAGACAACTTGGGAAAATTATTTTAGTTTTGCAATACTCATTTCTTGCTAATATTTTCTGTGGATTTTTAAAGCTTAAAAATTGTGAAATGTTTGTTACTTCCACCCAAGTGCACAGACACAGTAAGACCAGCGTGTGTTAAAGTGTGTTCATTTTTATCTCTTATGCTACACTATAGAGGGTTATTGAGACAAAGAGGAAAATCTTTCATCTGATTTGTTCGTATTTAGTAGCTGGACAGGATCAACATTGGTTAATAAACTAAAACCAATGGAAACATCACCCGAAGAGCAATTTTGCACTCAGTTGCTCAGTTTTCACCTTTTATTTTCCTTGTGATGATGCAATCATTTCAGTCCAGTTCTCCAGTCACCATGCAGTCTTCTAGTGTAGGCAAGACCTAAATTTCCAGTATGAAGAAGCATGATACAAGCATGTTAGATATCATAGAAATGGAAAAAAAATAAATAGAATCGTAGAATCAGTGGTCAGAGTTGGAAGGGACCTCAAAGATCATCCAGTTCCAACCACCCTGGCATGGGCAGGGACACCTCCCACCAGACCAGGTTGCTCCAAGCCCCATCCAGCCTGGCCTTGAACCCCTCCAGGGATGGGGCAGCCACAGCTTCTCTGGGCAACCTGTTCCAGTGCCTCACCACCCTCACAGGAAAGAATTTCTTCTTAATGTCTAATGTAAATCTCCCCTCTTCCAATTTAAAACTGTTTCCCCTTGTCCTATCAACATCATTTGGGTTTTTTAATTTTCAATGCACCTTTAACTTCAAAAAAAAACCACACCAAAAAAAACCCCAAACCTTAAACCATTTACAGATTAGAGTTTTAAATGCAAGCTATGTAGAGGTGTTGCTTTTAGATATTTAGGTTATTTTCTTTTCTTTGTAGCATTGCACCACCTGTTCCTCAATGAGATATTGCTGCATTTCTTTTCATTTTCTTATGTGCTCATGTGTGACTTACTTCTGGAACTGCATTTAGATGTGGAATGCCACTCTGTTCTTGTAGGAAAACGATGTCTGAGTTTTTAAATATGTATCTGAATTGCTGTCTGCATCATCACAAGAAGAACGTTTCATAACTGGATATATCAAAACTGGTTATAGATAATTTCAGTGGTTAAATACAGAGAGAATGATCAAGAATAATGGCTTATTTACAGTTCGGTTTTAAATCAGTCCTCCATTCAATAAAAAAAACCACCAGCAAAACTCCAATAGTGAAAAGGATAAGAACTAAAGAGAAACTTATTCTTGGATACACAGTAGTAAGACGTTTTTCAATGGTGTAGGTTTGAAACTTAAAAGAACCTCATATGCTTTTAAGGGATTACGTTTCAGTGTGTTGGCAGTGCTGTTCTGTTAGTGCACTTGGTAACAACAAATTTATCCTGTGATGATATGTAAAGAATCACCTTTTAACTCCCACTGAAGAATAAGCTACAGCAGCTCTATGATCTCTGCTTGTATTTGAATAGCTTCATGTTTGATTTCAGACTCTTAAGACTAGATGGAGGTACCTCCAGCAGCACTTTTGGGTAAACCTTGCTTGTTGAATGCATATCTTGGGATCTGTGCTACTCTATTTTCCTCTACTTAAGTACACATCAAAGGTCTTATTCATTCTGCTCCACGAGAACCAGCTAGGAGTTTGATCACACAATCTTGAGGCACAGTGAAAGCCTTGCAGAGGTCAACGCTCTCTCTACTCTCAAGAGATAGCTCGAGGACCTGGCTGGAGACCCTGCTTCTGTGGTCATTATGCTGATTTTTCACCCAGGCAGGACATGCAACGTGCAGTTCATTTAAGAAATAACATTTCCCAAGCCACAGAGCCACGCAGGTGGTGATGAGGTGGCCACCGTGGCAGGACTTTGTCATTGGGCATTTTGCCCTTTGGCTCAGACCCTGCTCAGTGGTCCCCAAGGTCACCACTTTCAGGCTGTAATTGCAGTTATGGATGTATAGATAAATGGAGCATGGAAAGGCTTATAGTTAATCTGGGTGCAACTCTTCTCCTTGAGATCTTCAACTTCACACCTTCTATCTCCTCCCCACCAAAACCCTTTCACAGTTTCCTTCGTTGTCATTTGTTGGAGTTGACTCTGGCTATGTCTGCTGTCCCATCCCTTTTTTGCTGCTGCTGTTCTCTTTGGACTTCGATGTGCTTTGAAAAGCAAGTTAAAAAGTGGTGGAAACCAG
>VXBW01001548.1:1793637-1838637 GCA_013400375.1 Thinocorus orbignyianus
AATGCTTAAAAGAGTACCAGTAACAACAGGCTGTTAGACTGGGTTATAAAAGTGAGTTTTGCCTACCTAATGAATTGGTAAAAGTGTTTTTATGATGTTCCCTAACTTTTCGGTTCGTGCGCAGCAGGCATTCATTAGGCACTAGACCATCTTTTTGTTATAAATAAAATAGCTGCTTTATGTTTAACAGTATTACTTTACTGCTTTACTTACGAGAGAAAATAAACTAGCCCTGGGTTTTGGGTTGGAAGCAGATTTGGCGAGCGTTGCTTTAGAAGAAATATTGAAATCCTGGAAAGTTAGTAGAATTTAGCAGTGGCCCAGCTAAAAGAAAAGGTTGGTGGGAAGTCAGTAATGAATTCAAACTGTAGGCTCTGCTGATTTTCTTCAGAGCTTTGAGCTGTTCTTAAGGAGTTACACCATTTCTAATTTCATCTAGTTTATACCCCGTGTATGAACCTTGGCCATTTACTACCCCGCTGTCTCCTCGTGTACACGAGGAGAAAAAAAGAAATGGGGAAACAGTATACTCGTGTCTTGTCATGCTTCATTGCACTGATATAATTTTTCCCATTGATGGTGTATTTAATATTTAGTTTTCCTCCTGTCCACAGTAATGCTTTTAAGTGAGGGTGATAAAACTTTGGGAACGCATACGTTCCTGTCCGGTGGATTTGACATCTTTTTCTGTGTTGTATTTAAAATTAAGCAGGCTGAGTGGGGCTAATTAGATATCAAAACACAGGGATTTTTTTGTCATGCTTTTACATAGATTACAAATTATGTCTCAAATTGATATTATTTATCAATACATAATAGTGTTATTTTAGATTTCAATTTATATAGTGACTGGTTAGAGTGTCAAACTGGTTTAGGATCCTCATCTTAGGAACCTTACAGAACTCATGATAAAAGCCAGATCCAAAGCTCAGTCAGTGCATGAATTCCCTGTATTAAGACTCAAACTGGGTATTAATTGTAGCTTGGGTGAGAGCTGCTGGTGGATTTTATCTGGAAAAAGACCTGTGATGATAATAGTGGGGGGAAAAAAAGCAAAAGAACTGAAATAGTCATTGAATAAAGCATCGAGGAACAAACCTGCCAGACAAGTGCCATTATCATTTTTAAAATGGGCATGTAAGCTAGATGTCTCGTTAGATTAAATGGTTATGGATGTCCATTCAGCTGTGGAAAAGATGGTTATTTCTAGTTAGAGTATTGCCTTCCCTTTCTAGTGCCTGTCTCACTAATACCGCTCGTACTCGTGTCACCTAAGGATCAGAAAGCAAAAATGCACATCATCTGCAACTATTTTGGGGAGCTCGTTTGAAAGCTGAACCTGGCTTTCAATCCAGCTCCGTTACCACCCTAATTGTATTATGGAAACTTAATCATCCCAGAGTTGGGGGAGCCAGCTTTGAAGTGGCTGGTTTCAAATTTTTTTCAAGATCTGCTTAATTTTATTTATTTTTATTTTTTAGTTGTTTTTTTTTTTTTTTGAATTTAAGTGCTTAAGCACCATTGGTTTTTAATGAGACTTAAATGAGACTTAAGTAAATTGTGAACCTGGAAATTAGGCTCCAAGGATACTTAGTTCTTGGAGATACATGTTGACCTGGTTTGTGTTTAGACACCTGATTCCACGTAGTGTTTCTTTGAGAATAAAAGCATTGGAAGACGCGTTTTCTGAAGGGACTGGTTTTTGAAATAGAGCCATTCTTAAAAAAAACCAGACTGACTGCTTGCTTCAAAACCACTTTCCTCCATCCCTGCCTCCTCAACCCACTGAAAACTGGAAAGCTTTGAAAACTTCTGTTGAAGAGCAAGTACCCCTTAGCTGTTTAGAGAAGGAGCTGCTGCCATATTAAATTATTTCCTTCTCATTGCAGACCAACATATTCATCTCACCATAGATTTTCTCTCAGATATTTGGGAGTATAATGCCCATTTTTCCCTCTTTATTTCACAGAATGCCTCGCTGAAACCCTTGTTGCATGTAAATGCAAGGGACTGGTCAACATCAGGTGAAATAACGTGTTTTAGTCCTCTTGTGGTTCATTTCTTTGGTACCGTGAAGGGTTTCTTAACCTATTGTTGCCAAGGAAGGGGCAACCAAGGCTTCATTTACCAAAAAATTCCTGGAGAATAACGAAACAGTAATGTTAGAAGTCTGATGTTGCGGAATTAAGCACTGCGTGCAATTTTCTTGGATAAATCCAGCAATATTATAGCTTATTAAAGAAAAATTAATTTCAGAATGGGTCTGAAGATATGAATTTAACTTAGGTTCATCATGTATGGATGTCCTTAGTTAAATTTCACATACTTCCAGTTATCAGGAATAACTCGGAACATTTAATAATGGTTCATTACTAAGGTAAATGCAAATAAAATAATAGCAAAGAGTCTCCACTGGAAACGTATAGATTTAAATATACTTGGGGTTAAAAAATAAGCTTTACGTTGTTGCTTTGATGGCTTTCTCACATCACAAAATCATATTTTTTTGATTTGGCTGGATGTAATTGCCATCTTCTGAAGATCTGAGAAATCAAGCTCCTGACAACCTGGCAGAACCTCTGCACGGTTGCATGAGTCACAGCAGACGTTCTTCCTCCTGGAGCCCTGGGTGAAGGAAAGCACTGAAAACTAAACTTTTCTTTTACTTAAACAGTCTTTGACAGCAGAAGGGTTTGTATTTTGGACGATGTGTGCATCCTATCCACCACGGTCAATGAGGAGATGTCATTAAAAGAAGGTGGGAGGTATTTATGTTCTCTTTCCGCTGAAGAGGTACGTAACTTTGGGCAAAACTCTTCACCCTCTTTACTTACCCTGCGGTTGAAATGGGGCTAATAAGGCTTATAATCTGTATGCTTAGCATGCAAATTGGCCAAGTAAAGCACGCTTTAAAAATGGCTGATGAACATGGAAAGCTAATTTTCCTATTGCAGCTGAAAAAGAAGGAAGTACCCAAATGCGGTTGTCTGTGTGTGTGTCGCTGCAAACCATGTGGTCTCAGAAGAAATGTGGCTCCCAAGTATATAACTCTTCAGAAAAGTCTTTTTCGCCCCGAGAAGAATAATGGGCGCATACTCAGCAGGCTGCAGGAGGAGGAGATAGCAGGCTTGCAGCATTTCTTTGCAGCATAATTGCAGCAGCAATGAACCATGAATTCAGCCTAATTAACATAACTGGAACCACAGCAATCACGCTGCCATTCAATTTAGGTTTTTTGAACATTCTGGTGAAGTATCACGGTTCTGCTGGTTTATTGTTGGGAGGTTGTAGCGAGCTGTCCACTTGCTTTTCTTACTGCTGTCTTGATGTATTTGTATTATTTCAGGATAAGTAGGGAACTTCAGAAATGGAAGATCATTGGCTTGCCGGTTCCATTACTGCATCTACAAATAATTCTGTATTACTTCCTGTAAAAAAGTAATGAAATCGTTTAGTATACCATAAAACTCAGAGTAAACATACTAAATTTCCAAGTTAGATGCAGGTTCTGAATTGTAATGGATAACGAATGACAAATAATTCTGGAACTGCTTTTTAAGGACTGCACTCCCGGAATTTTAAAAAGTAGCCTTTTCTGTTACTCTTCATAAGTGCTATACCTAGAAGAAACTTTTTTTAGAAAAGGCTGTCTATTTGTTTGTTTTTTTAATGTGTTGCTCTGAAAAAAAAAACCAAAAAAAACAAACAAAAACCCAAAAAACTCAACAAAACAAACTTTTTTATTGTTGCTATTGGTCATGCTACAGTAAAATCAGGACTAGATCAGGTACCACTGGTCTTGGGAACACAGCAAAATAACCAACTTTTTTGGATAGGGAAGTCAAGTGACTGCTGGAAACAGCAATAACTGGGAGGTGGCAGAGATGGAACCAAGAGCCTTCTTCCATCTCTCTTGGCCATTAGGCAAGAGGTCCTTAGTGGTGGTACTGAAGCCCCTTTGAAATGATACACAACCAGAAGTGAGCTAAAAAGTTTAGGAATCACCTCCCTCTTATTTCCTTCTCTTGAGTAACTGTAGAAAGCAGAGAGTAAACCTTTTTCTTGTGGCTCATTTTATGCGGCTGTGATCATGGTGTTTTAGCACATCTCCAGGAAAATCTATTTAGACTCGGAAAGTAGTTGGGTTTTTTAAATTACCTTATTGTGCTGGGAAAAATAAATAAATATGTATATATATATTTAAAAATCTCTTTTAGAAAACAGTTAAATAGACAAGTTTTGCATTAGGAGCTCAAAATGTTAAGTTCATTTGAGAGAGTGGGAGATTCTCCTAGATAATTGTTTGATAGAAGTTTTCTTTCAACCTTATGTGGTCTAATAATCCCTTATCAGTGTGTGTTCAGGGAGGGCTCTGGTGTCACAGGTGGGACTGGTGAATTGTAGAATCATTTAGGTTGGAAAAGCCCTCTAAGACCATTGAGTCCAATCATGGTTTGAGGGCAGGTGCCGCTGGAAGAATGAGATGCAGCAATTGCAGGAAAATATTTGAAGGTGGTTTTCTCTGGTTTTGGGATCATCTATTTTTTCTTTTCCTTGGGTGTAACTTCAGCCCTTTTCATTTATATGGCTGATGAAAACTCTGTATTCATGTTGACCTCCATTTGTTTAGATTTCCATTTGTTTATTGCTTCTTTTCACCCAAATGATTTTAACTCAAGAAGTTGGGTACACTTTTCACTCTAAGCATCAAAACATAAATTTAGCATAGAAGAACTGCAGACCTTCTGAAATAGCTATGCCTGTCATCTGTTGCTTCCTTCCGAGTCCTGATGTGACCCTCAGACAGCAGGTGAGATCATATGAAGCTTTTTCCTGTATTTCTGCTGGAGTGACAGTAGAATTTATCACTGACCTTTCTACTCTGCTTTTCTCTGTAACATGAAAAAGAATCTGAGAAAGAATTTAGCTTAGTATTGCTTGTGTTTGAGACTGTTCATGGAAATGCAGGTCCAGCAACACAAGGAGATACTTTTCAAGACGGTAGTTAAATGTTAGATGACGACAAAGATGATCATGGTTCTGGAGCATCTCTCTTATGAGGAACGGCTGAGGGACTTGGGAGTTTTTAGTTTGGAGAAGAGAAGGCTGAGGGGGAATCTGATCAACACCTATATATACTGAAAGGGCAGGTATCAAGAGGAAGAGGCCAGTCTTTTTCCAGTGGTGGCCAGTGAGAGGATGAGGAAATGGGCACAGACTTGTACATAAGAAGTTCCATCTAAATATGAGGAGGAACTTCTTCACTTTGAGGGTTGCAGATAACTGGAAGAGGTTGCCCAGAGAGGTGGTGGAGTCTCCTTCTCTGGAGACATTCTAAACCTGTGTGGACATGTTCCTGTGCAACCTGCTCTAGGAGGACCTGCATTAGCAGGGGGGTTGGACTAGATGATCTCCTGAGTTCTCTTCCAACCCTCATTCTGTGATTCTCTGTGTGTGTAACCTAAATGGATGCGAGTGGGCAGAGGAACCTCAGCACCAATGAGACTTTTTGTGTCCATGTGTGGAAGGTGGGAGGTCATCTGGAAGCATGGCAGAAGAGTTGCAGGGAGAAATCTTGAGCATGGTAGGTGGAGCAGGAAAACCAGAGGATGAGTTGTTCCACTTTTCAAGTGAAATGTTGGGTTGCTGACTGAGTCTTTTTGCAAGTTATAACTTGAAATCAGCAGTGAGGAATACCTGGTGTTGTCTCTGCCCCTTTAGTTTTGCATTAACTTGTGATAAACATCCTGTGTGTAACTCAAGGTAGAACATCAGACCACATGTTGTATTATTATTGAATAAGAAGGTGAAGAAATCTGAGTTTCACCACCTTCTTTGCTCTGGTCTGTGAAGCAGTGGGATGCTCTGGAGAGCTTGCCGTCGTAATTCCAGGTTTTAGGTGTTGGTTACTCATTCTCTTCTGAGAAGGCTTAATATGCCTTTTAGCTGAGACTCTGCAGTTGAACATTTATTAAAGGTGGGGTCAGGCAGAGGGCTGGCTGCGGCTGAGGAAGAGCTGAAGGAAGTGCAGGGAACAGCTAAAGTGGTTGGTTCCTGGAAGACCGAGTCCGTGAATCATCCGTTTGGAAACGAAGGAGGAGAAAACGGTGCCAATTAAATATCACAAAAGGTTACGATGAGCATCTAAACTACGAGGGGAGAGAGAGATCGCAGGCTTTCAGCATCTTTCAGCTGCAATATATAAACTCAGGAAGACTCAGAATATATAAACTCAGGAAGACGACTGAACATTGATACTTTAAAAGTTCAATAGTCATGCTTGTTAGTGGATGAAGTTACTGAGAAATGACAGAAGAAAACATTTTTGAGAGGAGTTTCCAAGTAGGGATTGTATTTCGGGTTCAGTGTGCAGCAAAACCAGTGGCTGTCAGATTTGGTAGAAGGAGAAAATAACTGCTCTGTGGTAAAATAGTGGAAAGGAAATAATCAGTCTCCTTCACAACTGGATCATTTTTTTATTATTATTATTATTTTATTGTTCATAGGTGCAAATTCAAAAGGAACTCAGACCAAATGTCAGATGTAATTTGAGTATTTGGTGTTTTAAATCTAATTGCACTATTTCCACGAAAACTCTTGCACATATTCCTGGCTGCTTTTTAAACATTTATATGTACTTTTCCGCCTTTTATTCAAATTCATGAAACAATGTCCTTGAAGACACTGAAAAATTTAAGTTGCTCATTCTGGCTGAAATAAATTGGTCAAAAAACGTTAAAGAAATACATCTGTAGACAAACACAGACCTTTTCTCTATATGCTCTTTGACGATGTTTTCAGGCTGTTTGAGTGCTAAATAATTGCTATTTTTCACCTTTGATATCTATCACTGTGCTGTTATCACAAGATTTATTTTTTTAACGAGTCATTGTTAGGCGCCAAGAAAGTGAGTTAAGGAATATTATAAGGAGAGGCATATAGAAATAAAAAATAAATAAAAAAACCCCAAACAACACAAAATTATTTGTGAAGGTTTTGCTCTGGGTACCTCATGGAGGTCGCTTTAGTCGAAATAACAAACATGGAAAGCCATAGGTGAACGAATGCAGAGGAAGGAAAAGGTTGAAAATTAGTGTTGTGGTGATGATCAGCTGCAAAAAGGGAGCTGAAATTCTGCTGTTTTGGGGTCAGTGACCTAATGCAGTGGCTGGTGAGCCCACCCCAGCTATGGTAGTCCCTACTGCCTTGTACAACCTGTGTCAACCACATAGTCCTGCTTAAGGTCCTTTTAATACCAGGTCTATTCATCCATAGGTGAGTCTGCTCATGGCAGGGAGTTGGAACTTAGATGATTTTTAAGATCCCTTCCAACCCAAACCATTCTATGATTCTGTGATAGGTCCTCCAGGGTGTCACCTGCCCTCACCTCAAGCCGCAACAGCACCCGTTGTCCAGGTAACCTTCTGCCCCTTAGCCAGGTCAATTTGCTGGTCTATCAGATCTACCTGCTCCTGATGTTCTGTGACATTGGCCAAGGAACCATGTGTTGTCACTCACTGAAGGGTGACAGGGTGAGCAGAGCCACTGGAGCAGCCTTCCAGGATCTGAAGGGAGCTCCAGGACAGATGGGGAGGGACTCTTTGTCAGGGAGTGGGGTGATAAGACACGGGATAATGGTTTTAAATTGGAAGAGGGGAGATTTAGGTTAGATATTAGGAAGAAATTCTTTGCTGTGAGGGTGGTGAGGCACTGGAACAGGTTGCCCAGAGAAGCTGTGGCTGCCCCATCCCTGGAGGTGTTCAAGGTCAGGTTGGATGGGGCTTGGAGCAACCTGGTCTGGTGGGAGGTGTCCCTGCCCAGCGCAGGGGAGTTTAGAACTGGATGATCTTTAAGGTCCCTTCCAACTCTAATCATTTTATGATTCTATGATTGCTCCTGCCATGGGAGAGATGGGTGCTGAGACATGAACCTCAGAGCCTTTGGCTGCAGCAGTCTCTGCTCTGAGTAATTTTTCTGAACCTCCAAAGGAGCACATCCCCCATTAAAAACACAACAACGAAGCAGCTCTTTGATTAATCTTAAGGTGATTGCCTCTTAAGAGACTCTGAAAACTGGTTTTCAATTAACAATCTAGTTTACATAAAAGGCACATATTGATGAACGTAGTCCATGATTTTGTTTTGCTCAGCCCCATTATTCTTCTCTAATTCACGTACGGAAGCTAAGATTTTCAGTGATCTCACTGTTTACCAAAATCCAAGGTACTTAGAGGTTAATGGTGTTACTACTTTCTGGTGAGTGGTTCATCTCCTGTTTTCTTCACAAAAGACAATAAAGGCGAAAGAGGGCCGTGCTTCCAGAAAGCACCCAAAGGTACAGATGATTCATCAAGAATTAGCTGAATGCTCTTGGGAGAGCTGGAAATTTCCCTAATTTTGGCGTATAAGGCTTCTGGATATGTGACAGCTAAATATTTTCTTATTCATAGGCAGAACTATTTTTCAATGCTAAATATTGCTGATTGACAAATTTGCTATTTGAGTTGCACGTCATTGTGCCACACATGCTCAAAACTCTTTTTAGCCAGTGTGGTAAGAAAATACTCAGCATTTCACATGAGCAGTGCCCAGGAAGAGCACAGTAAAATATGAATGTGGACTATAACAAGGATGCCTTCCTGAACTAAGGAAATATTTAATTTGAAGAGGAAGGAAAAAAAAAAAGGCTGAGTAATGGAGGCAATAGGAAAAGATGTGCAAGGTGAAATACCGGTGTTAGTACAAAACAGTTTCTGAGAACCAAAGGTGGTTGAGCAGCATAAAGAAATTAAAACAATATTGAGGTGTTTATTGACGTCAGCACTTGTAAAACACCTCTTGAATTAATCATGCAGTCCTCCTTAGATATACATGATCATGTACCTTACTTCCAAATCAGAGGCAGTTATATTAGAACAGCTGATTACACTCATTGTAGAGGGAATTTATTTTTTTTTCCCCCCCCAGAAATTGATTCTATAAAAAACTGGCTTATTTTAAGAATTCTGACTTCAAACAAATGATCCAAAATTGATGCTTGATTGAAGCTAATGAACCAAACACAATTTATTGCTTGTTCAAAATTGTAGTGAGAATACTACCCTTGTGTTTGAAGGACCTTCTAAAAATATTGTGGTAGTCAGTAATGGTAACTTGAGTGAATTGGAGGTATATGCAGATTCAGTATTAGACATTTTTTAAAAAAGAAACCCTCAGTGTTTTTGTACCTGTGGGACGTAAAGATCACCTTGATTGTGACATATTTGATGGGGAACATCAAATTGTCTATCTAATTTCTTCTAAAAGATATGGCTATATCTTTCCAGTCTGTAAGCATGTTTTATTATGAATATACATAAAATATTTTTACTGATTTATTCAGCAGTATAATTGTAAACCTTCTTTTCTTGGTGAAATGTTTTTCTTTTTTTTTTTTTNTGTCAACAGGGAGAACATCAGAACCATGAGTTTACAACCACTTTTAAACATCAAAAAAAAAAAGTTTTGTAAAAGTTATTATTTCTTTTACCAAGTCAAGTTGGACCAGGTGACCCTTGAGATCCCTTCCAACCTGGTGTTCTGTGGTTATATAAATATACACATGTAAATATAATATATAAATGAGTAGAAACATAGATCATGCATATGAAGTTCCTTTGTATCTTTAAAGGTTTAGCTGATATTGGGGCTGGTTCCATTTATGAAAACCTATTGGGGCATTTCTTGGGTCTACATTCCAGAAGTGTCTGCTAGTCGTTGTTTAGTGAAAAGAGAGGAAAGTCTCAGAGATGCCCCTCTCATCCTTTGTGCCTTGCCAAAGGTGTTCGTTTAGCAGCCTCAAGGTGATCTGGTGGCTTTGTCCACAGGTAGGGTTGTTGGCCATGGGTTCTATATCCATATAGAGAGTAGGGAAGTTAGAGGTGGAAATATGGCAAGAGAAATTGTTTATGACTTCTTATAGCTCAGCTCATGGTAATTTGAATCTGAAATTAATTACTAGAGTGATCCTGTTTGTGGATCATCAGCTGCAGCGGTATCATTAAAGAACTTGTGTCTCTGCTCAATGGGAACACCTGTATGTAAAGCCTTGTTACAGTTGTTCAGACATGCTGAGTCAGACTTCTCTGTCTCAAAATAGAAAATATAAATATATGGAATGTCTCAATCATTGTACTTTTTCTTTTTCTTTTTTTTTTTTTCATCTCAACAAGGCTCTTTTGGAAAACCCTCCTAAAAGCAATCTACCTATTTCAGTTAAAAGCCATTTGTATGGTGACAAACCACCGTTCTTTGGCAGGGGGGTTGGACTAGATGGTCTCCAGCGGTCCCTTCCAACCCCATATCATTCTGGGATTCTTCCATTTATATCTATATCCACCCACTTAAACTCTAAAACTTTCCAGCTTACTTCTTGGATTTACAGCCAGCTGGCTGCTGTGTGTAATACTAACATTTTCTGACTGTGCATGAGATGTTTTGTCTTGTTTAACCCGTAATTGTAATGTTCACTGTAGGCCACAGCTCACCTATCTGTATTTAGCATTGACTGTGCAAGTTCCCAAAACCATGAATTCCCATCTCCCTGACAACGTACAGTCTACCGGTATTAGAGAAAAGTCAAAAAAAACCCAACCCACAACAACAACCCCAAAACTGAACTCCTATGGCAAAGGAGTTGGAGAAAATGAATGTGTTCAAGATGGTGGGCCATGGCTGAGCCAGCTCCTGTGGGATCGGTGCCCACTTTTTGGCCTTTAAAATAAACTTTGGAACGACTTTGTAACGTGAACACTTTAATAGCAAGTGGAGAGGAGGAGGAGGCAGCAAGGTGGGGAAGGAGGATAGTGCACTTTTCTGTTTTTTTAATGAATGTTAGGTTTCTGATTTTTTCCACAGGTAATCTGGTACTTTGTACCTGTTTGTGAGCAGATTTCTGCAGTTTTAGTATGTCGAAGAAATTCTCAGGAAGTGAAATTCTGAAATGACTGCCCCAAGTTGCTGAATCCCCAATGAGGCACTTACATTCAAAGAAAGCATGAATATTAAAATTTGTTAGCATACTTTGACTTTGAAAGAAATACAATATACTATTAGTTTTCCTTTATGCGGCGTCGCCGGGTTCTAAGAGAAGCAATAGACCCATTAATTAATAGTAGTAGTCCTGGATAATGTCATAATAAGCAATACAACATATTAAAGCACGTTTATTCTTGCCAGCTACCAGGAGGAGCCTTCTACGTATTTTAAAGGCCCATTAGGTTTGTTTACATACTGGGTTGAAGCTGGTATGTTTTTGCTTCCAGTGGAACTGCCATTGGCAGGGGCTGAACCAGCTTTCAGTGCTCGACTCCGGCGGTATTGAATTTCCCAACAGTTGGATGTAGTCAGTAATATATTGTCGCTATTTGAGGGCAGGCTCTCTCTCCGGGACGGTGGGTACGACCTAAAAATGGTGCAGCCTCCAAAGCTAGGCTGTCTCTCTGGGGTTTACAGTCATAAAAATGAAAATAAGCGAAATTATAGATATCAGAAGCAATTTTCCACAATGGAAAAGGTGGTGGAGGAATCAAAAGCGTGCCTTCAGGTATGTTACCCAACAGAACAACAAAAATGTGCTGGGCTTTAAATTGCGCTGGCAATCTGGAAAGGATTTTCTGACTGGGGCTATGTTAAGTGTTAATAGTGAAACCTGGGTACTTTTTCCTTTGATCTCTCCTCGAGCTCATATAGAATAATAGGATCAAAATAAATTGCCATTTATATGAACACCTTGTTCTTTTGATCTTGGCACAAAAAATTCTGTCTGCAGCTACAACTTAGCAAACAGTGCATCTGCTCCTTTTACTTGGACCTTGTAGTTTATCGTAACTTTTAATAAATGGTGTCACAGCCAATTTTTGGTGTAGTTCATGAACTCGGTTGTAATTTTTTGTCTTAAAGAGTCTTTTACTGGATTTTTAGAAGAACTGAGAATAAGGTAAGTGGGAGCTGTAAACGAGTGGCTTATGGTCAGTTGTGCATATGCGTGTTGAGTACGTGATGTAAATGTTTGTTTGCTGCTACGTTTTGAGGTAAAATGTTAGCTATTCGTTGACCACTTGGGCACAACTTATTCTGAATAAGAGAATGCGTGGTTACTTGACCCCGAGAATAGTTGTGGTTATCAGAGGTGCAAAGTTTTGGATCCCAGCTTTTTCCATCAGGAAAGTGATGTACCCTGTGATGTCTGCTGTGGGAACCAAACCCTTCTCATCATCTACCTCTGTGGGAAACAGTGTGGAAGTATTACAGCTGGTAGTTATTTGCTTTTGTGTAGAGATCTGCAAGATGGATAATCCGTGGATGATGATGAGTACCTTTCAGCTCTTCATTCCCTGGGGTTGATGGTCAGGAGTGTGTCTTTGGAAGTTGTTATTGTGAGCGATTAAAGTAAAGCCACTTCTTCACACTCTTCTCTTTCAAATCTCTTGCTGAGATTCTTCTCCACCAAAGACTTGGACTGTGTGGAAACAGTTGAGCTGTGTTTACTGCGATGATTGATGGTGGCTCATTGTGATCCCCGCTTCGGTTGCCGTAACCTCACAGAGTAGATGAGATGGGCATGAAGCTCTGTGCCAAATGAAAGCAAATAAACTGAAGCCTTGCAATTCACCAATGTCGTAATCGCTGCTGTCCAGGAAGAGGGATTAGTGAGCGTGGAGAAACACTAGCTAGGAGAGATCCAGTGGCCAAGCTGCCTCTTGGGTGTCGAATGTCTCTCTCAGGCCTTGCGTCCCACTGTAATTTATATTTAGCTATTAAGCTTATTAGATAGGAACAGTCAGCTTGTACGCAAGGAACACCGCTGGATAAGCGTTCAGGCTCTTGCTGAAGTGGCAGCAGTTGAGGTTCCCACACATGAATTTTCCTTCATCAAGTTTTGTTGGATCTCTATAATCTGTCATGAGGCAGGAGTATTCCAGAGAACCATAATAGTGACTGTAATTTATAACAGTTTTCTTATAATGTGCTACAGTATACTTCATTATGTGCAATAAGGATACTTTGCTCTAAACGAGCTCGTTTGAGTACCAAAAGCAGTGTTGAACTTTTCTGTGTGGTACTGCACTAGGATGGTTTTGTCCGGAGGAGCTGTGGACACCCCGTCCTTGGAGGTGTCCAAGGCCAGGCTGAATGGGGCTTGGAGCAACCTGGTCTGGTGGGAGGTGTCCCTGCCCGTGGCAGTGGGGGTGGAACTAGATGATCTTTAAAGTCCCTTCCAACCCAAACCATTCTATGATTCAATGAACACATGCTACTGAGCTCAGGTCTCGGTGCTCATGCAGCCACTCTGCCTCGAGTCCTTCTGCTAATTAGTACAGAGCTGTTCTAAGAAAAGTTGCTGCTGTAGCTGTTGAAAAGACAGTGTCTATCTAACTCTTAATTTTAGCAGAATGTTGTTTCCCATTCATCTTTTACCAGTTTGCATTTCCTGTAGTATCAGTGGTCTCAGAAGTCCCACCTACCTTTTGCATCAATTGAAAAAAGGATGCAGGAGTCTTTGGACAAGGAGTTAAAGTGAAAGAGCTACAAAAATATATATTTTTTTTTTCCTTACAATAAAAATATGATTGCCCCAGTTCTGTGGTTAGCATGAAACAAATCGGTCTGTCGTGAAGTCAGTGGGGTACAAGTTAATACAAGGTAGTAAAGGAATAATAACAAAGTAAAGCAGCAAAGTCCACAGTCTTTTAAGACAAAACCAGTATGATCCTGCTGCAAATAGTGTTTTCTGATGCCTGGCTAAGTCCAATTTACTTATATACAAAGTGTGTGAATAAAGTTACAAAAGTATGCTTAGTATTTTACTTCCCCCCTCCCCTTGAAAGTAATTTGCTATTGTTCAAACTTTCAGCTTTCACTGGTTTTGTTTCCAAAACCCCAAAAGGAAGAGAAAATAACAAAAGTCTATAAAGGCAAAAGGGATATGTTCTCATTTCAGTTCATAGAATTTCCTGCCTTTAAACAATACAAATATATGCCCTCAGGTTTCTAACGTGCTGGAAGGGTACCGAATCCTTGAAACAGATCGAATTAAATGCAAGTCCAGTCTAGCAACAGGGACTTTTACCAGCACATCCAATAGATCTCAACAAGAATTTCACTGGGTTTTAACCAATGTTGCTAAGCCCTGACAAAATCCTAAACTGCTGACTCCATAAATGAATAAATGCTCAAAAACGACAAGGAGATTCTGAGCTGAACTGGGCACAAATAAAATCTGATGTGTGGTAGTTGTTCCTTCCTCGTTATAGGCCTCATTTAAAACAGTTACTTAGTAGAACTGAGATGTATCCACAAGCAGAACTGAAGTGGACATTTGCTATGCCAAGCCTTCTAAAGCACGGAGCTTCTCTTAGTTAAGGTCTCTTCTCCCAAATCACAGGTGCTAGGACAAGAGGAAATAGCCTCAAGTTGCACCAGGGGACGTTTAGATTAGATAATAGGAAAAATTTCATCACCAAAAGGCTTGTCAAGCGTTGGAACAGGCTGCTTAGGGAAGTGGTGGAGTCACCATCCCTGGAGGTATTTACAAGACCAGCAGATGTGGTGCTGTGGGACATGGGTTTGTGGTGGTTTCAGCAGCGTTAGGTTGATGGTTGGACTCAGTGACCTGAAAGATCCCTTACAACCTAGATGATTCTATGATTGTAGGCAGCTCAGTGATGAGACAAGTATGTTTTTGAGGAATTTGGTGGTGCAGTCTCCCTAAGGAACCATCTGGTACCTGGATGCTGAAGGGTAGATTCTCAGTGATCTTAAATCAGCGTTGCAGTCATCCTGATTTATACCACAAAAAAGGAAGTTCAGGGGGTTTGGGTTTTGGTTGATGTTTGGTTTTTGTTTTTTTTTCCCCCTTTGATGTCCCTGCTACTGGTAGTGATAACATTTTTAGAGCTTTCTTACAAAAACTTGATCCTTTCAGGGGAGAGTGCTACTGCCATTCTAGTTCTAGAGATGGCAAGAGGCTTTTGGCGGTTGGACAGTGAGACACTGCCCCACTGGCAAAGTTGGGATTAATACTCAAGAGTTTCCTCTAAATCACACTGCCAAGCTGAGATGTGAATGCGTACACGTTTAAACTTCAGTTTTAGTGCAAAAAAAAGTACAAATGAATCTAGTATAGGAACAACTTTTCAATGGGAGGTCAGAGTCTCTACGTTACCCAGCAGTCCTTGGGGCCAGAGGCAGTTGACTGGACCTTCTGGGTCTGGGATTACGATAACCCTGTGTTTTTCTTACTACTTGGATGTTGTATTGAGGACAAAATGTGTTTTAGATTTGTGTGTGTGTGTGTGCATACAATTCTTATTTTGAGTTAATTTCTCTAGCTTTTTTAGATAAAGCTTTCTCCAGTTAAGCCTTGCAAGTGAAAATCGACTTTGTGGCTTCTTTCTTTCTCGGGGTACCTGGGAAAGCGTTAAATAATTAAGGTGAAATATGTGGTTTTTTTTCCTGAGAAACACACAGAAGTTTGCATTTGCGCACGGCGAGTGAGTTATCGAAACCAGATGTCAGCAAGTGGAACATTTTACATAAATTTATTAAAATCATTATTTACCTGTAAGTTATAAGAAGGGCTTAGTTGCACTAGTTTGTTGCCAATATGTACTGCCAATAATCTGCCAGAAAAGCAGCTTGCTGGCAAACTCGCTGAAATGGTTCGCTGACGCTTGCAGAGAACGTTGCAACCCCCAGTCAAATGAAAACCTCCTATAAACCAGCTCTTTGATGGTGGATTCGCTGGAATATGTTATTGATATATGGTATACAGTTTATATGGATTATGTATACTGTGCAAGAAATATGGCGATCTATTAAGGGTAACTTGAGATGTAATCGGTCGGGACAGTTATTGTTTTCAGTATTTGCTGTGAGTAAGATCACACAGTGACTGTTCAGTTTTAAAAGAAGAGACTATTCCCGTGCAGCCCAAAGCACTGGCGTGCCATTTGTTCAATTAATATGGAAAGGCTATTGAAAATGTAAAATATCTGACATCTATACAGAGTAATTTTAGAGGCAACTTTTCTTCGAGGAACAATTTATACATTACATAAACTTATATTTTTCATCCAAGTATCGTTTCGAGAATAGCAAGCTTAAATATTGGAGGCCACAGGGAAACATAATATTACGATAATGTTCTTTGGTGCGGTTTGGAAGGTTTGAGGAAACATTTGGAAGTATTTTTCTCATAAAGTCACTTAACTATTGAAGTGTTATGATAGCACTCCCTTCTGCATTGCGTATGTTTCAAAACAGCCTCTTTAAAGGGGACATCCATCCTATATATCCTGATCAGAAGTATTTCCACAAAACAGGAAATTATATGTTACAGGATCCTGGTATTAGCTTTAATTAAAAAAAAAAAAAGGAAATAAAAGACAAGATGATTTAAGGTGTGATATCAGTTTTCAAACACTCATTCCCAGTTCTGTTGAGCAAGAGGAGATATTGTATTGTTTGGAACTATACGTGAAATTTGCATTTTCTAAATAAACACTCAAGAGCTGAGCTAGTTGGATTTTTCCTTCTGTTTAAATTAGCACTAATAAACATGACCAATCCTTTAGGATCCTAAAGAACCTTAAAAACCTTGCAATTCTCAGAAGCCTAACTTTTTTCCCCATAGTGTAATTCGTTCTTCTGAACTTCTGCAGAAGCAGAACTCAAGTCAACAATTTCTAAATTCCTGACAATTGTTATCAAGGTGGCCCTTAGTCCTCCAAAAGTGTACCTGTTACCTCGCAGTGCTGATGAACACAGCCATGATGTTGAATTATAGAGAAAATTACTTTTTTTTTTCCTGAACTATCCATTAATTCGTGTTTTCATATCTTGCACAAAATAATGCAGAAGTTATTTTCATCTGCGTTATAAAATATGTATTGTAGTTCATTACCATCTTTCTGAGGAGTTTTTAAATTATCACCATTTCACTGCTGAGAATGACGTTCTTAGAAATTACAACTGTGCAGATTCTTACGTTTAGCATTAAAGGATTTCAATGAATTGAAGGTGTGAATTCAGAAATAATACATTTATGGTCAAACTCTGTCTCTCTTGAAGTCAAAAAGAGCTTTGCCTCTGACTTCAGTGGGTCCAGAGTCTCCCTTCTGGCATTAAAATACAGAGTAATCACTGTTTGATTGTTGGTTTGGGTTTTTTTGCAGGCCTAAAGCGTTTAAGATTTTGTTGAAGTCATTTGTCAGGAGTAAATATGTAACAGAATGGAATAATCCCACAATTCCTGGATTAGGCTAGAGGTGCTTTCGGCTGAGCTGATATCCAACAAGAGCAGCAACACAGAGGTCTCAAAATCAGGAAAGCTTCGACTTTCAGTGATATATTTGGTTTGGAGGAGTTTCACCAGCCTTTGCTCCTGTTTTGTGTAGTTTCTCCGCAGGCTTGTGTTTCAGAAAGTAGCACCTTTCCATGCATTTTGGGGAATTAGAGCTGAAGAACACTTAAAAAGTTAAAATCTTGGTCATTTAGGATGTAGGCTTTCAGTGCATCTTCAGCAGTGATCTTAACATTAGAAATTCAGCTGTAATAGTGGGGGGAAAGTTACAGATCGGTTTGACCGTCCTTTTTATATTGAAGTATAGATGTGGCATCTTAACAAATAAACTAATAGGGGTGTTGTTGATTGGGAGTGAAACTTGATTGGAAAGAAAGGTAGATGCTAAGTCAAAATGGGAATTTTTGGCAATGTCAAATGTGGATAATAGATACTGAGGGATTTTGCTCAGAAATTATTTAGATAAATAAGTGGAAGTTATGGTTTTAGGAGTCAGAATTACCCCGTTTCTCTTCTGCTCTCTTTACTGTTGACACTTCTCCTCTCCTGCCTGGGTCATCTTCTTTCCCAATTCCAATGGACCAAGTTACCCCTTGAGTCAAAACCAACTGCCTACAGGTCCTCTGGATCCAGCCTCCCTTCTCCAGGAACATCTCTGAGTCCTGCCTGCTCATGAGGCCCAACTCTGGAGTGACAAGGGTCACTGAATTTAGATAATTTGTTGCCAAAACAGCAATATTTTGCATTACTTGTCAGAAGGAGGTCATCTTCATCCTTCATCTTCTTCATCCAGCAACCTGATGCAACCAGATGGGCTTTGAGCAGAAGGTCACACCAGGGACCTTCCCACCTCAGAGATTCCCTGAGACTGGTCTGTATTTCTCCTGTGTTGGGGAAGAAGGAAGGTGAGAAAAAACAACGACAAGGGAAAATTATCACAATGATCATAATATTTCCATACTTCTATATCTCACAGTTCACAAAGAGGGGAATCTGTGTAAACCCTCCTTGTTCTACCCAGAAAAAAATCCCCATATATTCTACCATGGAAAGACAAGCTCCGCTGCAGACCTTGTATTTTCTTCTGCCGTGCCCTTCCCAGTGCTTAATCTTGGCTCTGTTCGGTTTTCTTTCTGTTCTCTCTCTTTGCTCCTAATCCTTGTCCATGCTTATAAGCCCCTAATATTTGTATGGCATTATCTGTGTTAGAGATTACTGCTGACAAGTAATCTCTTCCCTCTTCTGAATGGAGAATTACAACCATTGCTAAAGATCAGAAAGTGAAATTAGATCCCCGAAAGTATGTGACAACTTCAATAAACCCTAATATCAAATTCCCTAAATATCGGGAATCTTCTTTGGAGCTTTGAGGTCTGAACTGTGAGCGTGGCTTTGGGACACCTGATCACACTCAGCGACTCTTATTTTTTGCTGTAGAGCAAAATTTGACAATAGTTGCAGAGGAAAAGGAAATCAAGAAAAAAAATCACTGAACTGAGACTAGTCTCCCAGTCTTGTCATTTGTTGCAATCTTTTGAGAAGTAGGGAAATATAAATGCATCAAATTTTTTGCTATCTGGTGATTCATAACATTAAATATAAAAATATATATAATTTTATATATAAATATAAACCCCAAGTAGTTGCTATCTGTTCCCGTTTGGCCTCCAAAGAACTGCTTTCATGACTTTTTTTTTCTTTGGTTTTTCATCTTCCTTGGAGCAGAGTGGACAAAATTCTGACTTTTAAAAAAGCTCTGAGATATCCGTGCAGCTCTGGTATTTGTACAGCACTTGACCACTAATGTGTGTGCATGGTTGTATAGTTTTGCATGTATTTGTAATAATTTGGGGAACAAATTCAGCACGGGAACAGGATAAATTCAGGGAAAAGTGGAATTTCCCAGTTATTGCAAAGACAAAAATGACTGTCCATCACAACCACTAGAAGCCAAATGGACTCCAAGGTATTAGAATAACAGAAGCTCTCCAGGAACCTTTGTAGTGTCTTAGGTCGTGTACGTTCTCCTAAAAATATTACAGTTAAAGAAAGACAAAGGAAATTCTCAGACGGTGAGTTTGTTGAGTTGTAAGTTATGCCGTGAGGGTGCATCAATGATGAAGGAAACAGCAGCATCTCTATAATGTGTGTGCTCCAGCTCCAGGGCTTGGGGAAGGCTTCTGAGTACATCTGGTCATGACTAGCTCCTTTTATTAGTCTTAAACTTTTTAATGGCAGTATAATTAAAACTTAAAAAATTCCTTAACACATCCAGAACTATCTTCAGCTTTACTTAAATGTAAATGTAAATGAGGTTACAAAAGGGTCGGGTTTTATGAATTCAAAATGTTTTTTAGCTTCTATCCATTTTTACAAATTATCCCTGCTCATCGAGAACAACTATTCAGACCAGTACACAACACACAGAGCTGGCCCATATAATTTGATCTAAGCTAAACCAGCACTCGTTACCCTTTCTAATGTGGTTTCTCTTCATCGAGCAGTGACATCATGTCCCTTCCATCCTTTATTTTGTTGTTGTTTTTAATGATGCACAAAGTGACTCTTAGTGCCACCAGAAGCAGCCAACTCCCGTAAGTAATTTTTCATGGGGGTAAATGTGAGTAAACACGTAGGATGTAACGTGGCAATATGTTATGAAAGAGCATGGGGCAAAACACACGTCTACTTCAAGGAAAATTCATGGGTTTCCTCAAAGTGGAGTTTCATGGCATAAATGAAAAGAAAATATAAAATATACAGATTGGGGAGTTAAAAAATGTGTTATTCAAAATCGCAAATATTTAGATTAAAAACTCTGACTTTTAGTATATGGAATTTTTATTATAGCTGAACTTAGTTAAATTTTTAACCTATCTTTTTAACTAAACATCTATTACCCAGTATGCAAAAACAGGAAGGTTTTCAAGGCTTACTCTTTTTAAAGTCTTCATAAAGTTTTAAAGTTGACTGTTGAAAGTGTCAGAGATCCTCAAAAATCTGAATAAATAAAAGAAAAATAGTTTTGAAAAGTTTTGAAAACAAGTCATGAGGCTAAAATTAGATATCTAAGTCTCTCACTGTTTGTTCTGAACTTTCAGTGTTTAAATATATATGAGTTATGCATAAAAGTAAAACATTTTCCATGGTTTTTTTTAAATATGAGGGACAGTACCTTGTGGAATCTGTTGAAGGTGTTAATATTTGGACGCTCTGGTGATAATTTTTTCTGGAAAGTTTCATGTGCACAAGACTGCACGACCACAAGTTAATAATAACAATAAAATCCTTCTCCCATATTAAAAATAGAACACTATGGCACTTTTCTTGCGAGACTAGTGCGGATTGTAACTAAGTTTGAGAAAAATGGTTCGTCCTTCTTGATAATTAAATCCTGCCTATCTGCTGTGGTAGCTCTCTACTTTGTCTTTTAGAGTCATAGAACAGTTTGGGTTGGAACGGACCTTTAAAGACCATCTGATCCAACCTCCCTACCATGACCAAGGCCATCTTCAACTACATCAGGTTACTCAGAGCCCCATCCAATGCGGACTTGAATGTTTCCAGGGATGGGTCATCTCCCACCGCTCTGGGCAACCTGGGCCAGTGTCTCACCACCTCATTGTAAAAAATTTCTTCCTTATATCTAACCCTAGGATCATAGAATCATAGAATTGTCTAGGTTGGAAGGGACCTTTGAGATCAGCTAGTCCACCCATCAACCAAACTCTGATGAGAAAACAACAACCCGTGTCACTAAGCACTATGTCTTTTAAATACCTCCAGGGATGGTGCCTCAACCACTTCCCTGAGCAGCCCATTCCAAGGCTTAACAACCCTTTCTGTGGAAAAGTTTTTCCTGATATCCAATCTGAACCTTCCCTGGCACAACTTGAGGCCATTTCTTCTTGTCCTATTGCCCGTGACTTGAGAGAAAGGACCAACCCCTGCCTTTCTACACCCTCCTTTCAGGGAGTTGTAGAGAGTGACAAGATCTCCCCTCAGCCTCCTCTTCTCCAGGCTTCTTTTAGGCCTATGTCTTCTCCTGCCCCAGCTCTGCTGTTCCATAACCGGTCTGTCTGAGGTTGTGTCTTCTGAAATTTAGACAAGGATTAAAAGGACTCTGATGGTCTTTGTGGGAGTAGATACTGGCTCCAAATAAAACACTGGAGCACTTGTTTTTATTCCAGGTTATAGATGTCTGGGTGTTGATGTAGAAATCCTACAAGCTCTTGATGGTTATAAATGACCGAGATCTGGGCAGGTACTGGATGGAGAGATGACTCTGTCTGGAAGGTGGCAGAAAAGAAGAATTAATGTGAGTCTGGAAAAGGAAAACTAGACTAGCTGGAGCAAAAACGCTCTGGAGAAAATGTAAACACAAAAAAATGTGCTAACTAGACATTCATTGTCTTTCTCCAGCATGCATTTGGGAAATGCACATGAACAGGTTTAGAAGATTTCATGTTATTATTAGTTTATTTTCAGGTCATTTATTTAAGTGTCATAAAGAACATTA
Source organism: Thinocorus orbignyianus (assembly GCA_013400375.1). Taxonomy (NCBI): domain Eukaryota; kingdom Metazoa; phylum Chordata; class Aves; order Ciconiiformes; family Thinocoridae; genus Thinocorus; species Thinocorus orbignyianus. The sequence goes on from VXBW01001548.1 coordinate 1,815,500, forward strand.
GCTGGTGGTTAGGGACTACAATATCCATTATATCATTCCAATCATGTGGACAAGTTTATACAACGTATGATTTACAGTGGTCTTGCTGCAGTTTAAATTGTTCTGTTCAGGTACCGCATTTTATACGTGGCTGTCTTTAGTGGAATCCAAGTGGCTGAGCACAGAGGCGGCTTCCAATCAAAGTCCAAAAAATTAATGCTTTTACACGAACGCTGTGGGTTGCGGCGAGAGCTGTTTATGGCTCTCTGCCTACATCCTTTATCATGTCTCCACTGTTGTTAGTAAAATATACAGAACTACTTTATGCCAAAACAATGGAAGTTAATGCAGATAACTTGTTCCAAAGTTAACCATCAAATAAATCTCTCTCTTTTTCTTTTTTTTTCCTTTTTCTTTTTTTTTTTTTTTTAAACTGTTAAGTGAAATGGCGTTCTAAAACTTTTAAAAATTGTCAGGATGATGGATACTGTGTGTGTAATACAAGTAAATACCACGGAATTGATTGCGCACACATGTCTTAAATAAAGGATATTAAATAGTTTATTCCAGAGAGATCGGTGAAGTTTTATCTAATATTATTAGAAATTCGGCAACGACGGAGCAGATTTATAAGGACTGAAAACTAAAGAGAAAACGTCTTCAGAAACAGAAATGGTGCATTGAGTGGATGATGGGCCAGGAGATTGAAGACAGGTAGGGGATACAGCTTGCCTAGGTAGTCTGACCTCTCACACCTCAAGCAATTCTTCATACCAGCAATGATTTTTTCAAAATCTGTTAGTTTGGTGAATCGGTCCTCTCAATTCAGTCACTGACTTGGTGATTTGGGGCAAAACCCTTAATCTGTTTCCCCTTCAGCTCTTCCCATGTGGAAATATATAAAAGTATATCCCCATGTGGATGTGTCCATACTTCAGAGGAGCCACCACCGGCCAGTTTTAGGTCTATAATTCAGCTTAGACTGTCAAAATGCCAACGTAAACGTTAAGAAGCACGTACGTATGGAACTCAGCCACAATGAATTCATACTTTTATGTTCTGAGAATTTGAGGGTGGCTGAGTAGCTGAGATGGGAGCGGTTTGACTTGGGCTCATTTGGGTATCCTCTGTAGGAAATGGACTTGGGTGAAGCTGTTGAATGTGATAGAACTTCTTTGGTTGTATCTCCAGAGCAGCTCCAAAAATTGATGGCGAGCAGTGGGGAAAAAGTAGATCTCATAGATGATTTGGTCAGTGGCTTGAAAAGAATATGCTGAGGGAGAGGAAGACAAATCAAAGAATATACGTTTCATGGAGTAGTTGTGCAGTGACTGACTTAAGAATGGAGGTTTAGGGATTTGGTTGAAAAATCATCAAAGCCATTAGTCAAAGAGTACAGCTGCAGTAAAGCTCACATGGTGTGTTTGTTTGTATGTTGCAGTGATTTGGAAGAAAAAAGGGTCTGTTTATGTTCAAAGGTGCTCCACCACAGGGTGAAGTGGATGAGTCTGGTGTTTAGGAATATTTGTTTTGACAAAGAGGGAAGGGAGCAGCTTCTTCACAGCCCAGAAGGGAACTGTGGTGGAGTAAAACTCTGAAGGACTGTGGAAGAGGTTGATAAAGTGGAGCAAGCGTTGACTTTAGTAAACAGTTCCATAAACAGGCCGTAGTGTGTAAACATTTGGAAATTAAAAGGAAACGGAAAATTTAAATGTCTCTACTTATCTGGGAGAACCATAATCACACTGGAAGGCATGTGAGTAAATAGTATTTGGGTAAATTAACTTGAGGTACAGGCAGGCGTTTGGAGTGAGGATCCCGTGGTGGCCGTGCACGTAGTCCTCACCGTGTTAATTCAGAAGAGTCATGTTTGAATGAAGGAGCTTCACTCGAGTGTTTCCTGGGTGAGGACCGTAACTCATAACCTCTTCAAATCAAATAGTAAAACTCAATCTGCATAAAATATTACATTTCCTATATTACAACAGTGGGTTCAGTGGCCTCAATTTAACTGGGCAAACACAGCCTGCTGTTGGGGAAAGGTTTCTGCAGCATGGACATCAGATGGAAGAGCAGTGGTATCTAATACTGTCTGTGGTACCTCAGGAAGGTCATGATCAGCTCTGCCTCAGTTTCCCCATCTCAGTGTTCAGTACTTACACCTGTGAAAAAACATGGAAGCGGTTGCTTTTATCCTGTGTATGGATACAACTCAATCTTTTTCACCTAGACATGGGGTTTTTTTCCTAACTGGGGATTAATTTTTTTGGTGGGTCATTATAGAAGTCAGGCAAGGAGAGCTGGGTAAAACAACCCACTTCCATGCCATGGTACATGTTTGACCCATGTTATTAGACAACAAACAGTCTTTCTGCCTTGACTTTCCTTGACCTGTGATCAAACCACTTGTTGGGCTCAAGTCTAGACATAGACTGGACTCACAGGAGGTTAAAAGCCGCTGTGTCTGTCATTTGCTACCGATCTTAGCAGTAGTCCTGGCAAAAATGCCAAGACTTTTCTGGCAGAATTGCCTTTTCCCTTCCCAGAGGTCTTTGCTTTATTTTATTTTAGTGGACAAGTGGTTTTGCTCTCCCCGTTGATGCAGGTGGGTCAGTGGAGGCCTTTAACTTCTCAGTGTGTGAACCTGTTTTTTTATTTATTTATGTTATTTTATTTCACAGGTACCATATTCACTGAAAAAAAGAGTATCATTTACTGACTGCTAGTGGGGTTGTTCACTTGGATCGATGTAAAATATCAACCATGTTTTGTCTTCCTGTTTGTTATTAATTATTAGCAATTACCAGGTGAAACTGAAATCCACCACAAACACACTATAGACTATTTTTTTTTCCTTCTTTTTCCTAACAGGTTCATGCCAGAACATAAGCTTGCCCATTTAGAAAAGGTAATTGGCGTTAAAAGAAATGGAGATGCTTATCAATCGGAGGGTCTGCCTAGCCAGCAGAAGAGCAGAGCTTTAATGAAAACCAGCCACGAATATTGTGAGTCTGGACTTTGTGAAGCCCAGCCTGGACTTTGTACCACCCAGCACGAGGGGCTGCCTTCCCCGTTACCGGCACCGCCAAGATCGGATGAGTCTGAAGCATCAGAAAGTACAAATCCTTGTCAGGAAGAAGATAAGCAACATCTGACTTTTAACCTCTCTAATATCTTGAGTGGACGGGACTATCGGCAAAGACCTTTACACATTGCCTGGCCCCACAGGTGGTAAGTGGCGAACAAATCCAAATACTCTACCTTCCAGAGATTTATGAGTTTGCTTTGATGCCGTTTGGGCGACTTCTGTCCCAGTATGAAATAATTTCCTAGACACATGCTGACACCGCACACACGCGCAGAGGGGAAAGACACATGACTAACATCTGATTATTCCAAATAATTTGTGTGAATGTATGCAGTTGGGTAACGCTAACCAGACGTTCAACCATTGATGTTTAATGGCTCCTCCTTTTCTTTTTGCCCAAGAAAAAGATGTTGCTGTTCCTGAAACGATAAGGGTGGTTCTGGTGACTCTCTTTTCTTTCGTAGAAAGCCATCCACAGATGACAATTAATATCTAATGCTATTTAAGTTATCTCAACCACGTTAATGCACGTGATTAGGTGTAAAGATACGTGGTGACATGGGACATCTGATGTTAACCCACTGTCTGCGTTTTGGTGTTACGTAAATAGAAAGGGTGTTTGAGTGTATTAACAGGGAAAACAGTATTTTTCCAACTGCTAACGCAAATACCTCATCTCTGAATCTCCTCTGAACGGCCGAAAATCTACCGTGCCCCCTAATCGCTAAAAACATACAAACTTTAGCTTGACTCCTACATAAATTAGGATTTAAAGAGGTAAAATGTCCCGATAATCTTCCGGCATTGGGCACGAACATTTTAATCTAGTTTTTTATTCCTCGCAGTTTGTTTAATCTGCATGTGGCCTGATTAGAGTTCACTTCATCCACAGATTATGGTCTGTTTATTGCAGAGAGAGATGCTGGGGCGATCAGTAGGTCAGATTTTCCGAGAGCAACTGTTTTCAGGTGAAGCAATAAGTGCACCGCACCGACGGGGCAAATCGCCTTTGCAGGGGATTTGACTTCCAGCACATTAAAACTCCAGAAGCTCTCCCAGATGATCTGCAGCATCTGGTACCTAAAGGGATTTTCATCTTTGACTCTAAACGTCTGAACATAAAATTTAGGGATTGGAAGTTGATGTGGAATCTGTCTTTGGATTTGTTTAATCAACTTCACACTTTCCGACACGGCCTTTCTTGGGGAGCCGCGGTTATTTTTAATCACGTTTCCCTGCTAATGCCAAAATGCTCTGTGTTCTCAGAGGTTATTTTAAAATGTAGTGCATCAGAGAGAGAGATACTGCATGTTTTCATTCAGTGTGGAAAGGACATGGAGCTTAGTGTCATTTTTATTTTGTGAAGAATTTTATCCCCCTTCTCTTAAGAGCACATTTTAAAAACGCATATTTTTAAGATGGCCAGTTATAAAAAGTTTTATGATGCCGAGCTGTTTCCCCCCCCACCCTTTTTCTTTTTCCTGAATGCTAACCTAAATTGTTCCAAATGTTGCATTCAGAAAGAGCAAAGTCAAATAAAATATTTTCCATTTTATTCAGTAGTTTGCATAAAGCAGCACAAAGCTAAGTAATAAAATCAACGATATTAAATTGAATAATTCCTTTCCTTTCTGTGTATATTTTTGCTTTAATTTAATTTAATTGCCTAAAGTTAGTTGCTTAAAGAGATGCAGCATTGTGTTTGTGCACATACTGATTGTTAAAGCTAAATTATTTTTAATTTGGAGAAGAGAGGGGGAAAAAGAAAAGCTGCATCAGCAAGAGCAAATGCCCAAATATAAAAGTAACACATTCATCCTTACGGGTAATATAGTAGAACATTGGAAACTTGGAGGTTGCCAGACACACAGCTAACATTAGGGCTAATTTTGAAAATCTAGCGTGCAGTCAATTTTACTGATGCCTGGGGACATACAAGGTAGAAGCTGACAAGAGAACTAATTTTGTTTGGGTTATTTACTGCTATGCATCATCCATGGGTTCCCGCCTGACACACAGCTATATGAAGGGGAATATTATCACACACTAAAAATTTATGTTGACATTCGATATTTGTTCAATATGTCAGCAGTATTACTTTCATAATCAAAAGAGTAAGAAAAAGAGAAAGGAAAAGCACTTTGTGCTCATATAGATATATCTTTTTAATAACAGTCTATAAGGTTAATATAGTTTACCTTTGAGAGTATACAATGAAAACAAGCAGGGTTAGCAGGGAAAATGACAGAAAGCATCAACCCGAGCTGTTTGTTTGCCATTACCTAAGCGAGCCATGTCAGCTCTCTGGCCCGCATCTGATAGCTATTTGTTGTACAGAGAGCACAGCATAAAATAAAAAAAAAAAAAAAGAAAAAAAGGAAAAAAAAAAAAAAAAAAGAGGGAAAAAAAAAAAAAAAAAAAAAGGGGAAAAAAAAAAAAAAAAAAAAAGAGAGGGGAAAAAAAAAATAAATATCAAACTCTTAATACTATTGTGTGCCCATAACCATCTGTCACTGCTAGCCTGGAGATGAGAGGAAGATTACGAGGAATAAACACTGAGCCGCCGAGCATTGGTAAAGCCTTCGGGCAAAAAACTCTTGTGGGGACATCAAAGACATTCTAATTCCGAGGCAGTCAAGGATTACAGTGTGTAACCTGTGCTGACAACAGATAAATGACTGGCAATATTGTGCCAGAGCTGTTGGGTCCTGCATGGAGTACTGATGATGATGATGATGATGATGTTATCTTGCAGAATGGACTCTGCTGGGATAATTTTATGATAAAACACTTTTTTCAAATGCCACTGGGTCCAGGCAGGCATTTACTAGCTACAGGGGCAGCAATCAGTTTCTTCAAAATTTACTGTTCTAAGCCCATTAGAGTTCCAGCGCAGCAAGGCTCTCGATGGAAATCGAAAGCGCCTGCCTTCGTCTGAGGATGCTGCATGCAAATCTTCCGGGCTGAACTCCTACCCTTTTAGTGTTGGGATGCTTTAGCGACTGATTTATGTAAATTCACCTATTGAAGAAAAAAAAATAAAAGAGAAGATTTATTTTCAATTGATGAATAGGAATTAGAAAATGAAGGCATCCCCAGCATCCCCAGCCGTAGCTTGGCTGGCACAGGTGAAGATGAGGGGCTGGAAGCAGCCCCTTCACCAGGCAGCGTGGCCAAAAATCAGCTTTCCTTGCCTTATTAGAGGCGAAATTGTGGCGGGCCATATTCAGGCATCAGCAGTGTAAAAGCATCCCCTTCTTAGGCCTAGCGAGAGCCTCTTCGTCAAGCGGACTAATTTTAGCCAAGTGTTGTAATGTGTGAGGAGGAGGAGGAGGAGGAGGGAGAGGGGGGAGGAGGAATAGTGTGTGTGTGTAAAACATTGGCAGAGGGATCCTGCTCCTATTCCAGCACAGAGCGCTCGCAGATATTGTCCTATACAATAATACTTTAACGACCATTGTCTACCCTGATGATTTACATGTGGGTTTCATTTTGGAAAACAAACACCAAAAAATGAAAAAAAAAAAAAAAAAAAAAAAAAAAAAAAAGGAAGATTATTATATTTAATTTCATTTTTTTATGTCCCTGTGTTCCCCTTCACCTAACAAAAAACCCTAAACCATAAAAAATATATATATATCTTGGTGAAGCCGTGCTGTGGTTATGGAAAACCTCTAGAAATGCAACAGTGTTGACCTCGTTGCGTTATAGGGGACCCACCAGCGCCCTAAAACACCACCAACACCTCTCCTGCCCAACCTCGGCCCTGCCCGCTGGGTAAACACCTCCCAATCTGAAGTGACATTCTCGAGCCAGACCCATTCTCGCTTGAAATCGGTGTTAAAACGTCTTTGGCGTGAGAACAGGCCCTTCGACGCCATCCCTACCCCTCCTCTTCATCCTCCCCCCCCTTTCCTCCTGTCAAGGATTACAGTGTGCAACCTCTGCCGACAGCAGATAAATAACTGGGGGTGTTCTAGCAGAGTTGCCGGGTTCTCCGCAGAGTCATTTGTTTTCTCCTTTCTCACTCAGTCTTTAATGTTTTGTTCTAAACATCTATAGCGCGGCGGCGCCGCCAATAGAAATGACTTATGGCCAAGGATTGGGGATGAAAAGGCTGCGATGGGTTCTCCAGCTGCTTTCTTGCAAGGGCTACTTGCTACCAAGGAATTACTCTTCCCTGCGTGCAGATGGGCTTTGCTGGTGGGACTGGAGAACAGAATTCTGGTGATCAATGGATGAAGTTCCCAGATTCGATGAGAACTTTGTGCTGTCCCACAAGTTTTCATTGCAAAGTGATAGAATATCCGTTTGGGGAATGATGAGTACATTGAGATGGTGTTGGGTGGTGTGGCATGATCCTCCTCTCTCCCCAAAAACCAACCCACCAGCATTTTAGACACATACGTTATCCCTTCTCAGTGCCGCCCAACAGGGCCACAGACACTTGTCAAAGCTATTTTTGCTGTACTTAGGGTACACCAACGTGTTCCTCAACTCTTTCTGCATGCAAGTATGGCAGAATGGCAACCTGCTGCACCCCAACCATGGTCACAACATCCAGGTGACATATGTAATTTTATTATAGGGTTGGAACTTCATAACTTCTCTTATTCATGGAGAAGACCTACAGTGTTTCTTTTAACTCAAGGCATTCACCCTCCTCTGATGGTTTCTCTTTTTTCCCCGTGCGCGCTGTGTCATCTTAGCAGTTAAAGACTCGATAAGAGAAAGTTGTCAGAAATCAATTCTTCTTCCCCTAATTGTACAGATGTGATAAAAGATCACACGGGGAATCAGCGAGAATTTACACACACATGCAAACAAATAGCCGCTATCAATTCACGTGGAAGATCAGATAAGCCCATTATCTTGTGTTTCTACATGCCGGCGTGTGACAAGAGCGTGGGGAAGGACGTGGGGCAGGAGATACGGGAGCGGGAGGAACGGCGGTGGAAGTCACGATGAGGAAATTCAGAAGAAAAAAATAATCTAGATTGCAAAATTTATCTGGTCTAAGGGAAAACGGTGTGTGCAGAGATAGTACTGTGCCCAGTTGCCTGTTTTTAATGTAGAGTATCACAAAATCAAAGAGCTGAAGAACTGAGTCCACGGAGGAGAGCTTGTTTTGTCATCATCAATGCTGTCCACCATGAGGACCTGCTCCCCTTCGCTCAGGAGCAAGAGCTTGGAAAGGTCTTGCCCCAAATGGTACAATCAATGTTGTGCCTTCTCTGATGGGGCAGCTCTTCATCAGTGAGCAGAGCACAAGGGAGAGGAGCCTGAAGGGAGTGGGATTTGTTCATCTTGGCAGGGCAATACAGAATTTGTGTAGTTACACTTTGCCTTTGAATTCAGAATTCATAGGATCATAGAGATAGAGTTGGAAGGGACCTTAAAGATCATTGAGTTCCAAATCCCCTGCCACGGGCAGCGACACCTCCCACTAGACTAGGTTCCTCAAAGCTCCATCCATCCTGGCCTTGAAATTCAAAACTATTTAACAGAGAGGCACTTGTGACTATGGTGAGCCCATACTCAAGTCATGTTTTCCTCATCCTGTTGAACACTTTGGACCAAAGCTTATCCAGTCAAGGTGCAGGTATGGAAGGATGGCAAAAGACGAAAGAATAGGGACCCATAAATGCTATGAACTTCAACAGGCATCCTCAACATTGTAAAGAGCCTGTGGAGACCATGTAGAAGAAAAGTTTGTGGTCCCACTCCTCTCTTCCAGGTGGCCAGTCATTCGATGTCGTGTGAGAACGGCAGATGTTGAGTATTGTCAAAGGGAAGTAGATCCCCCATTTCAGGGAAATTGTAGTTGGCCGGGTCTATCCTGTCCCTTTGAGGGACAGCAATGGAGAGTTTGGTTCCATATCCGTGCTGGGGTCGAGTTCCTACAGGGAAACCTCATCTCTGAAAAGCAACCAGTTCTGGCAGATTTAATCCAAGAAGGTGAATGTGGTGGATAAGTAAGAGAGAGTTTTAAATTGGAAGAGGGAAGATTTAGATTAGATATTGGGAAGAAATTCTTTCCTATGAGGGTGGTGAGAGCCTGGAACAGGTTGCCCAGAGAAGCTGTGGCTGCTCCATCCCTGGAAGTGTTCAAGGCCAGGCTGGCTGAGGCTTTGAGCACCCTTGTGTGGTGGGAGGGGTCCCTGCCCATGGCAGAGGGGTTGGAACTGGATGATCTTGAAGGTCCTTTCCAACTTTAACCATTCTATGATTCTATAAGTGCATGGAGAGACACCTGGTTAAGTAGGAGGTGACCTGACCCCCTCACTCTTTGCACGCCCAAAGTGAAAAGAAAGTAGTTGTGTAAGTCAGTGTGGTGCAAACTGGAGTCGGTTGACAGCAGGGAGTGGTTTTTTACAAGCAGCAAGTCAGAAAGTTAATGAAATACTCTGAGAAATTTGCATTTAAATGTTAACTGGAAGGACGGTTTGGAGGTATCTGTTCCTTGAATGTTCATTCAGTGAAGTCCAACCTTGATATTTCTTCCTACGACCAGAGATTTGGGGTATTGAACGCTTCCAGGTGCACAGTTCCTTGATCACCGTTTTTAAGAGCTTGTAGAAATGTTCTGTAACGAAGACCTCTCAGATGTGAAAGTTCTCCTGCTGTAGTGGACATCTCAGCAGGAGAACTTTCAGCATTTGTTCCACCTTTTTTATAACACGTTTTCATAAATGGCTGTAGAAGGTTGACAGTCCAGAGGAGAAAGCACCTCTACTTTTCATAACGGCAAAGGAGGTGCTTTGTGTTACCTCTGTATTTTTCGGTTGAGAAGCCAGATGTAATTTTGAGTAGTTTGTTATGTTCATAGTATGGGCAGAGCCTATGGTAAGTGTTCCAAGAGCAATCATTGGCTTGATAGAACCTCTCCTCAGTTCCCTTCCTTCCTGGTCTCTGATTGAGATGTGAGTTCAGAAGAACTGTCTTGCAGCCACAAAATAAGTGTAGACCTCTCAATTTTGAAAAATTTAAGACAAAAGACTTGGTCCTGTGACTTAAGTGAGGGCTGTGACATTCCCCTGCGAGGCTCTGAGAGACCTCAGTACTGTGTCACCCCCAAATAAAGACTATCAAGATCTTCCTTCCCAAACCTTATGGATTACAAAACTATTCATACTGCCTGCACTGGTATATGCTTTGCCTGTCTATAAACCCTTGAATCTCGAACCAGAGTATTCAGGATCCCATCTTGGAGTCAGAGAAACTGAGGCAGAAAGTGAGTTGCCGGTTCCTGAGCACCGAATCTTGGAGATGTATTAATGTTCCCCAGCTCCCTCTTGTTTTTTCCATGCAAGAATCATGTTTAATTCAGGTATATGAATTTTCAGCAGCAGGTGAAATTCTGATGAGCTGAAAATGGGATATTTTTTAGCTTTCCAAAACATTGCACGCCTGTCGATGAGTCCTACCAAAAGTTTCATGGAGAGAGTAGTGAAGGTTTTTGGGTGTGAGGGGTAATATTTTTCTCCCGTGGTCTGGATGGCCTGGACTCCTGAAGAGTAGTTGGAGCAGTTTGCTCAGTTGGCATCAGCAGCAGTGTGCTGCTAAAGGAGCAGGAATTTTCTCTCGGAAAGACAAAGAGCTAAAAGACTTGGCCATACTGTTCGCACTCAGATGCATCCTTCAGATTGCATTCCCTCAGTGGAGGGGAATAATTTCAGTTACCCTGGTCGCAGGCAGGAGAAAGCAGTCCTCTTTCTGAACGCCTTTCTTCATTAATGTAGATACATTTCTGAGATGGGAAACGATGTTTCTTCTAATTAGGGTTACGTGTAGTTAATTTCCTTTTCTAAAAGCTTGGTGTGAAAGGCAGTTTCCTTTAAAAAGGGAGAGGGTTTAGGGGGGGAGTAAAAAAGGAAAAAGTGATACAACTGATGTTCCTGTTGCCTTGGCAACAGATTTATTTATTAGGGCCTGAAATGACATGAGTTAATATACCACATACCTGCTGATCGGCAAACTCTCCTATTTCAGCTCCAGTTGACAATTAAGTCCTGGACAGCTACAGCCAGGGGTTAATGTTACTCATTAGGAGAACTAGGTCATTACTGGGAAATCAAGGCACTTAAGGCAGCATGGATAAAATACAAAATTCAACATCTCAAGGAGTGAGGGGGTTTATGTTAATTAACCTTATTTTCCTTTCATGAAAAAAAAAATAAAAAAATCTTTCCTATATGCACATGACAGTGGATCAATTAATTGGGAAAAAGAAGAGAAAAAAGTAAGCTGTAGTTTACTTTCCTCTCCTAGTTGTCTTCATTTCCTTTGGAAGGGTTTCATTATTTTATGGAAAATTCTTATGTCTATATGATGAGTAAAAAGGGTATTAAAATTAAGAAGGGAATCATCATGGAAATCAGCTTTACCACAAGGGAATGAGCAAATAAAAGCCTTGGAAATGAAAATAAATAAGCTTTGCTAATACCTCACCTAAGGAGCAGAATGTAAGCCCATCAGAGCTTGGAGATATTTAGAGGTACTTCTTTGCTTCTTTATTAAGCAGTTACATAGTTATTTGACCTTCAGAAACCGAAACTTTAGGGAACTAAATCCAAGTTGTTGGTAAATATTCTATTTACAGAAAGCTGATCGGTGGTGTAGCAGACACTAACTCCTGTACTCTGTAACTGCCTCTGATTTCCAGGAAAATTAAATATATTCTCTGAAAGTTTTATTAAGATATCTGAGTGGGAGTTTTAACTTGATAAGTCATAAGTGATTTAGTAAAGCTCTCCTGAAAGCTTTTATTTACTAACTTTTAGCAGACTTCATTCTGATACTGAAAAAGAATCATGTTAAAATAAAACTTCTTTTTTTTTACTCACTCCTCCCCCAAATAAGTTTCTTTCTTTCCCTTCTACTAAGCACTCTGCTTTCTTTGCTATATTTAAGCTCCATGGCCCAATTCTGCTTCTTATTGCATTTAGAGTGACATAAAGGGTGTAAACCCTTTCTCTACTCCTGTGAAATCAACGTTGAAGGAACTTCTTACTTCAAGGTGCAAGTAGTAAACTATTGTATCTGATTGTAAGAGAAATCTTCCTTCTTTACTCCATCTGTGCTATCCGGATGCTCATAGAGTAGCTACTTTTGTGCCATCCCCTGAAACCTGTTAGAATAAATGTTTCAGCCACAGCTGAAAAGTTGATTTTGAGTTTGTGGAAGTCTACAGCTGCATCACCTGGACATTTGAAGGTTATTTAAATGTGGAATAGAAGTATCAATTTGCCATAAACTTGGCTCTCCCTTCTCCCATGATGGGAGGTTCATTTTATGATGTCTTTCTTCTCTGATACAACCACAAAACCCAAGTCTTTGAGCAGAAATGCATGGGAATAAGGACACCCCTCTTAGGAGGGAAGGGGGCTTACACTCTTCTACCTATTTCCATCAAAACAATCTTTTCCTGCTCCATTCACCCAGCCTGGTCTTTGCCTTTCTCTTTCAAGCCTCTTCCTTTTTCTCTTTGCAATGCTCAGTTCCTCAGGCGTCTCCTCGTGCAGCAAATTCAATCCAAGTTTAATCTTCTCCAGTTTCTCAACCTTTCTCTGTCTCCATCATTTCTGCCACCCTCCCCGTTTGTACAGGGGACCTTCTACAACACGTTGGTCCCTGTTTTCTCCTAAGCCCCATTGTCCAACCTGAGTGTGTTGTCCTTCTTGGTCTCTTAGGGTGGTGTCCTTATTTAGCATATCACATTTTTTTCCCCATATTGTATATTTTGTGTTGTATATTTTCCAGTGACACTTTTCCCCATCTCCTCTACTTCTTCACTCAGTTCACTATTTCTTTGCCACACTATTCCTGCATAGCTGGTCATATTGATCAGATCTTATTTGTCCCCTTTGCTTTATTCTGGTCCACACCTGAGAGTTTTAATCATAACTAGAGAAGCCCGCATCACCATGACCATTTCCTGCATCTTCAGCCCTTCTCTTCTTTACTTTGAATTATTTCAAACAGTTCTTTAGTCAACAAAGTCCAGTAATCTTATTCTGGATCCAGTAGAGGAATCATTGAAAGTGAAGACAAAAGCTGTGTTTTCAGCTGTTAGTTAGATCTTTTATTGGCCTGACCTGTGACAATAGAACTGTCTGGCTCAGTTCTAGCCTAAGGTGCGCCCAAGACACGTGGACCCATCAGTGACCAGGCACAAAAAAGAAGATTTTCAAAGGCTTGGCTCCATTTTTAGGAAAACTTCCAACACGAGCAACAAAAAGCAGACCTTTGACTCAAAACCAAATGCATCCAAATATTCAGTTTTTCCTCTAAACCAAAAGAGGTTCTAATACTTAAAAAATAGAGGCTTATTTGAAATTTAATATATGCAAAATACAGTTTGCAGTTTTATCGGGTTGTGTTATGTTGGTTTTTTTCAAAAAACTTTGTTCTTTGGATGTTCTGGAAAACTTTTGGCAGAGTTTTTCTAGAAGATTATAGTCCAAGATAGCCTTAGACTTGGGAAACATCATTAACAAGGACAGAAGAGGTTTTGTAATAAGAAATCCCAGGCAAAATTAGCAGATGGTGCCACCAGCCCCCTTTGTAATTCACAGCACCCTTGACCAAAGTGTGTGAATCCCCTCCAAGAGACAAAAATCAAATATTTCCTAAGCAAATGATCTAATTTTCACCAATAATAGGGGGGGTTACGTTTCTTCCTTCAAAGCTCTTTTTAATGAGTTTCCTCTTCTTACCATGCTGCAACTGTTTGACTCTCTTCTCCCTTTGCTGCCTTCTCCTCTCCTGCTTTCTTTTTCTCCATGTTTTCACCCTTTTTGTTCCTCACTCTGTCCTCTGATCTCTACTTTTTCTCAGTTGGGTTTGTGCAGAAACTTGACTCGGTGAAAGGAGTTGATTCCTCATTCTGAAAGCGGGGAGATTTGTAGCTACTTTAATCTTGTTGAATAACGAGTTTCAAGCCTTGGTCTTGGTGCCAGGAAAGTTCCTGCTTAGGAGCTTCATCCTTGGAGATGACAGCTTCACAAATCCAAAAAAAAAGGGTGAGTTATGTTGGGTACCTGAGCTAATTCCTCTCAGGGTATTACTCAGTGAGGACCAAGACTTATTCTGGGGGGCTGATGGAGTATGAAGTGGTTTTAGTTTGGTGGTGTGGGTCCCCCATGGAAATCACAGAGGCTCTCATGTGGCGGGATGGCCATTCCCAGCCTAAATTTGTAGTATGGAGTAACTTAGGTTTGATTCTTCTTCTGTTCTTCCAAAGAACAACCTGAGCAGGTTCCACATTTATCATATTCATACCCATCTACTATTATTACTGTGACATGACTTTTTTTTTGTAGTATGTTGAATTACAATAGGATATATTGTGTATGGTTATCAGGGCTGTCAGGGTCACTCAGATTATTTTATCTTGCCTCGCAACAACAGGAAACCATTTGTTATGTTACCTTTGAAACACAAAAGGAAGTTAATTTTAATACTTATTTTCTTTTTAAATAAACTACTTGGGGGCAGTCCATAGCAGTTACTGGGGGGTTTGTTGGCAATTTGAGTAAAAAGGTTTTTTATCTGAGCCCTGTACTCCTGAAAAGCTAGGTTTTCTAAGTTAGAGTAAAAGAAATGAAAAGGCTTCTGAATAAAAGTGCATTGATTTTTACACCAAGGTAACCGAGACCAAACGCTGGTCTTTGTCTTCAAAGGTTAATCTCTCTTTAGGAAATGAGCAGGAGGCTCGATGACTGATGCTGATCCCGAGGTTTCTCTGGTTAGAGAATGCACGATATTTTATTTTGAGTTTTCTCTTCGTGAATTGTGAGGGGAGTAGAAGAAGAAGAAGAATCTAAACAATAAACTCCCAAGGTTCTTTTTTTTATGAATCTCTTCCAGATAACACAAGATAGGAGAAAATGCTTTTCCAGCGTAAAGCAAAATGCCACCCATTTTTCTCAGGCCAGCAATTTGAAAAAATCAGAAGGTGAAAATACACACTCCTCACTGTAAATACGTCACGGGCTATAATAGAAGATAAAACACTGTATTTCCCAGTACTGTTTGGCTGCTTTTTTGCCTCTCTGGTGCCACTTTTCAATTCCTTGACTTGCTGAGGTGTTTTGCAAGGGCAGGCAAAGCATCGGGGGGCCTCCAAATCACTAGCTGAGATTTATTCTATAGGATCCTGATTTTTTTTTTTTCCAGTGACACTTATGCAGAACCATTTCTTTCTACTTGACTCTGTTTTCTGTTAACTGAGGGGGTATTAGGTGTTGTGGTAACTTTTGATGCTGATGATGCCAGACAATGTTTAGAGGCACAGTTACAGCAGAGGCATTTCGTAAGCCAGTCAGCTGCAGAAGAAAACTCATTGGACTTAACTACGTATTTACAGTCTACCTCTACCTCATATTGGAAATGCAAAAAGATGGGAAAATGCTGGGATAAATTGAATAAATGGAAAGCGATTAACTTTTCCTTCATGTTTACCTTTTCGTAGTTATTTCTTTTTCCCCTTGTTTCTTTTCTAGCAGCTCTTTCCTGACAGTAATATTTCCTTTTTTGCAGTTAGGAGCATTGTTACTAGAAATTTGGTATTATAATTTTAATTTTTTTGTTGTTGTTGATGGTAGTTTTGGTTTTTCTTTTTCCTTACAATCCTAACATAGAAAATATATATTAAGATGATTTGATTTAGAAAAGCCCTCTGTCCTCCATGAAAATAATTGCTAGTCTGTATTTCATTTGCTGTATTGAATAGGCTTGTAACGTGAATCCTCATACTTTAAGAAGAATATTATCCTCCTGAAGTATTTACTGACTCCGATCCTCACCACGTTTCTGTAAATGAAAGCTCCTGCAAAGCCCTGTCTTACAGATGGGGGAAACCTGGGCAGAGCCGTCTCGTGGGAAATCAGTGTCAGGAAAAGACCAGATTTCTGCAATTCTCCGTTTTGAAGGCCAGGCTTATTTTTTTGTGACTACGCTACTGCTTTCTGATGGTCTTGGATTATAATACACCTGCATTCAAATTTTGCCGAGCTCAAGATTTAGGGTAAAACCTCAAAGTGTAATACAGTAAATAGCATAGTGCAGTGAAAAAAAAAAAACACCAACTCCTGGTGCTGTTTTTTAAACTAGGTTTGGTGTGAAAAGGAGCCAAATTTTTAGTTTGGCAGAACGTGTATGCAAAGCCCATTTATTGATGTGCTGCTCTTTGCTTCTTGAGAACGTTGTGGGCAGATCGAGGGTCAACAGGAGGTTGGTGTCATATGAGTCCTCTTATCAGCTGGTGGCATCCTCCTTTGCCCTCCCCGAGTCTGTGCCCTATCAGTGAAAACAGCCAAGAGCTTCAAGTCCCTGCTGTTATCACCCAAACTGGGGGGATGTTACTGGGGTGAAGGCACCGACCAGCTCCTGGCACTGGTGGGGGGAGGACAGAGGTTCAGCTCTCACCCCGCCACCCTCTGCAACCGCCCGTGCTTTCTACACCTTCATTCTTTCAAAAATCTGAACTTTTACAAGGGATTTCACAGATATTTTTTTCCCCTTTTCCTCCTTGGTGCTTTAGTTGTCCATCCTCTCTGTGCTGTGCTGCCTCTGCTCTCTTTATTCTCTTCCTTTTCACTTCTCTTTTAGTTACCATGCGGTCTTACTTTTGCTTCCTAATTTATATCTTTACTGTTTCTTTTCTAACCTTTTTCTTTTCTTTCTTTTCTTCGAACCTTTCTTTTCACTGGCAGCACTCTGAAGTGCTCTCTGTGGCTTCTCTGAGCCTGATTTTTCTGTATTCCTTCTTTTTGCCTTTTACCTTTTCTCTTCCATTTACCTTCTATTTATCTTTTTTTTTTCTACCTGGGTTTGAATATGCCGTTGTTTTTTAGTTTTCAGCTTGAATATTTGTACTTTTTTTATTTTTTTTTCCTCTTCTTGCACTTCTTTTCCTTTTTACATTTTGTTTTCCCCACCTCATCTGCCCTGTTTGCTGCCAACTCACTCCTCACTATTCCACTTGCCCAAAACTAAAGGACCTCTGTCATCCATCCACTGCAAGGTCTGTGTCTTAGAAACTTCATTTCCTTCACTTTTAATTATTGATTCTGTGCTCACGGACTTCCCCAGCCCCATCCCTGCCTTCCCTGTGCCCTGTGGTGGCTGTACCTTTCCTTGGCTGGTGTCCCCTGTCCCTTTCTCTCCTCCCTGGATCCACCTTCATAAATCACGAGTGATACTTTAGTGCCCTAAATTGTCAGCTATTTTCTAGCAATAATTACAGATGGGCAGGACCCTGTGGTTTTACCTCTTGGTATATATCCTAAAAAAAAATAATTAAAGTAATTTTTAAATGCCAGTTTAACCTCCGTCCTTGGTTCACTCTTCCATTTCCCACCTCTGCCCATCTGACATTGGGGTGATTTCACGGAACAGGGAGACAGAAGGAGATTGTACCCAGTCTGAATTGCTTTGGATTTAAGGCACTATAAAAAAAAGAAAAAAAAGTGAAATATTGCTGTCTGCCCTCACAGTTTGGGATTCTCTGCCGCTGAAAATCTCCCGTGCTGAATGCCCTAAGAAGATTAAGATCAACCCTTTTAATATTGCTTTTAGCTGAGCTTATTTGTAACCCTTTCAGAATATGTAGCACCTTAAGAGGTGGCACGACAGAGCTGTTGCATTATGTACCCTTTAATGCAGTGTTTTCTCAAATATTGAGACTCTCTGTCCTGCTTTACCACTTTTACATTACTGATTAACTTGCATAGAGTTTAATATATATATTTTTTAATAGACTGCATTTGTTTTGCCCATTTGAGCAAGTCCTGTTTCTTCTACTTTATATTTCCATATGTATCATCCTCCAAATCCTAAATAACTGGGATTATTACCATATATGATAAGTTTATGAATACTTGAAAAATTAAACCTAAAGCACAGGAGGCCATATGGGTCTCCTACTTAATTTCACTCAAATTTAAGAGGTGAATACATACTGAATAATGTAAAGGGCCAAATTCTGCTATTTCTTTTAATATATATATTTTTTTTAAAAAAAGTGCTTTCCACCCCTGGTCAGGGATATGGGGACTGACCAGTTTATCTGGTGCCTATGCAGTCTCTTACCAGTTCTAGCACTGGGCATTACTGGAGGACTCTGGCTAAATTCACAAAATCCCTGAAGAGCAGAAGGGTGTTTCGAAGACCGTGGCCATTGATTGTATAGAGGGGCATCATCGTGGTGCTATCAAGTTGCTTTTTTAAATCGTTTTTAGGCTGAAAACAGGGATGTCAAGTCATCAATTAATCCTGACAGCATCCTTCTGTGGTGAAAAAATAATACTCTCACGCCCATTTTCTAAACAGAAAATCTAAGGCAGAGATAACGGAGGCTCGATACTGGTGCTACTGGTACCACCGCCCTCCCAGTCCCCTCTTCAAGGAAAGTCCTGAAAGTTTTATTTCAGATTATAAAGGGAAGGCCAGTAAATCAGGCTGAACCCCGGCCCATGTTCCCATCCCCAGACCACCAAACCCCAGCCAAGGCTTCAAGTGCCTCTCTTACTATGGGTTTTAGCCTCAAAAATAAAAAAAAATCCTGAGTAAAACAATTTAGTGTGCAGTAGCTAAACATGGAGATCCAGTCTAGGTGTGGTGGCTGTGTGTGATTTGTGGCACTTACTGCTGGAGTTTGGTCATTCCTGATGTTTTTATGTTCTTACAATGAAATTTAGAGCATCCTCATGCCCAGTTCTTATTTTTCCTTTACCAGATCAAGTAAAAATACAAGAGCGTTTCAAATACCTAAAGTAAGCAACAAAGCCAGACCCTAGAATCACATTAGCTTAATTTTTCCCCACTCACAGTATCTTAAAAGAAAAGTTTACGTGTTAATATCAGGCTTTTATACAGTTTTGCAGCTCTTCTTAAGGAAATGGAGTATATATAATTAATACTGTTTAATAAAGCTCAAAAATGCAACAGATGCAGCCAAAAGTGCACGTCATTTTGAGCAGATCTTTACAGAACAGACATTCCATATTGTGTTCATCTTTTTCCACGATCACTGCTATGACAATCTGGTGTGTTTAGCAGTTGTTGCTGAGTAAGGCAGACTGGATTGTATATGATTTTCTCCATGTCAGCCAAGAAACAGAGCTCTCTTCATTTTTTTTTGATGCAGTAAAGAGGTGGTCTTGTGCTATTGATTGCTTTTCTACCAGGAGTAACCCTACCTTTGCTAACTTGCAAGAGTAATTATACAGTTGCAATCTGTAGGTGCCAAGTGGTAGAAGCTTTCTGTAGGTCTTAATTGAAAATAGAACAGTTTTGGTGTGGAGAAGTCCCAGGAACTGATAAATTAAGTGAGATGACCTCCCAGATAGAAAAGCTACAAGAGCCATGAACCCTGTCATTAAAATCTGTCACTATAAAAGCAAAATATTTTAAAAGGGGATAGGGGAGGAGGATCACCTACAGCAGAAAAACCATAAGAGAGGCTCCGGTGCAGAGGAAATGTTTCCCCTTTCAGCATTCCTTCTGGGTGTCAAATTTTCCTTCTGTTCTTCCCCACCTATTAAACAAAGCTGCAACTTCCAATTCCTATCAGTTTTTCCTAAATATGTGCAGCTTATGTGGCTTCCACGAGCTGTAAGGCTCCGTGTTCTCCTGCCAGCTCCTTGACAATGTGGCTCCAACAGCATCCTCCACTTTTGGCTGCCTCTGGGACCCCTGTCTCTTCTGGAAAGGGAGAGGGAAAGCAGATCCGTTGCTGGAAGAACTTTCTGTGACTGCAAAGCTGATAGCGGGGCTGGGAAAAGCTTGGAAAGATCCCTGGAAGTGTGGTGGCTCTGTCTGATGAGGCTGCCTGCTCGGTCCAAGAGGGTGGTTGGGTCCACCTTGGGATGAACTGGGAATAGCCCAGCATGGGGTACAGGATGGGGCTTATGGGGACCACTGCTAAAGCACCCACAACAGCCTGCCCAGGGGAAACTGAGGCTGATGGGGAGTATTATCATGAATTACACTTAACTCCCAGCATTACAGCTCTTTCCTTGCAAACTCACACATTTCCCATAGAGAAATTCCCACATCCTCCGTTGTGATCCCATGTCAGGGCTTTGGAGAAGAACTAAAATACTGGCAACGTGTTTCTGCCCATGATTTACCTGCCAGAAACAGGTGGATATTTTAAATGGGAGGGTGGAAGCAAACTAGTAGGCAGTTTTGGGATCTTTGCAACTGGAAGAAATTTCTCTCCCCCCAGCCAGCGCTCGTATCCACTTTGGTTACTGGAACCACCATGAAGACTCCTGGTTGACAGATGTGAAACAAATTACGAAGCTTGTGCAGTTACATTCCTCCTTATTATTGGGAACAAAACAAATCTGGGAGATGGAGGACTTCTTAAAGTAATTATTGTCTGGCTTTATTTTAAGAAAATGCAACTAATTCTGAGAACTCCATAGTTCCTGAAGATTTCTCAGCCTAGGAAAGTCACATTAATTATAAGATTAATTTGTTTTAATTCCCTAAACCAAAAATATTGACTGAATGAGAAATTAACACATGTAGAGCTGCAGATGTCATTTGGCTTCAGATTTCCTGAATGATATAATTATTAATCTTTCATATAGCAGTGTGACAAACCTACAGATTCATTCTGCAAAATTGGTCTGTGAAGAAAGACACCAGGACAGCTGAGCTATAGATTTTCCCTTAATACAGGAAGGAAAACAGTAGAATTCTCTAAATAATAAATAAAACCAAAATATTTTAAAGACATGTGGTGCACATCTGTCTGAAATACAATAATTTAAAGGAGAGCAATTAGATGCAAGATACAATATTCACCTTAGAGTGGTGGAATTATCTCATTTTGTTGTTTTAATATAACTTATTTAATCTGGGAAGTTTAGGTCTCTTGAATCTTTCATTCTGTGCTGGTAAAGATGATAGATTAGCAAATTTTATTTTCTTTTCAGATAGCCAACCCTACGTTTCAAGGAGTTGAGTGTCATACCCATACAAACCTGTAATATCATCTTCAGCTGAAATGATAAGTAAGGACAGGTTTCTTATTTCTGTTTTCACTTCCAGTTAACTCGTTAGAAGTCTGAAGGTACTTAGAGCTTTATATTGGTTCATTCCTTTCTGTACCTAAAGCACTGAATGGATCAAAAGCTTTACGTTTGTACAGTATTGTTGCATAAAAATCCTAAATTTTTAGTGACGGTTTTCTATTAACCTATTCCTCCTGCAAAAGGGAGCAAACTGTAATGGAGACTGTGTATGTATTTTTTGATAGGCAAAAAAAAATAATAAAAATGAGTTTTTTCCTACCGTACCCTTTTTTTAGCATGATTTTGCCTTCAGCTAGGTGCGATATTACTCAGTCCTCACTTTCAGAGTTGGGAATTTGAAGAGTAAAGGCATCGTTGTAAGACAGGGAAGAGAGATAAAAATCAGATGAAACTGAGTTTTGATCCCAGTTGCTGCGTTGAGGGAAACGCTCAACCATGTGGCGTAAGCAAAGAGAGAAATCATGCTGAAAATGTTTACTCCCCAAAAGTACAATTTAAGAGAAATACTGTTTTGATAAACAAGGAGAAACAATTCCACAAGTAAATGTAAAAGATGCTGAGATACATTCTGTTTGTTTTAAGGGAACACGACAAAGATCCTGAAACTTTCTTTAAAGTCCTGCTGAAACTGAAAGAAGAAGATCTACCTTTTCACGTGTCCGTCCTCGGAGAGGCTTTCACTGAAATTCCAGGTACCTTGCCTTTTTATATATTTTTTCCTTTACTGTAAAGTTACCATAAATTAAATATTGCCAGAAGTAGTTTTCATGTGTGTGTTTTCTTATATTGGTGAAGGAACATTGTAGCTGTAAAACGAAATAGTATCGATTTGTCCTAAAATTAAAATTATTAACGATGGTAAGCATTTTTAATTTCACTTGGCAGTGCAAGACTGTACTTACAGCTTGTGTTTCGGTAACTCTTCTGTTTTTATTTAAATCGAGAGAGAGGTGTGAGTGATTGGGGGGTTGAGATGGGAAGCAAAATCTTTCAGGCCGAGGTCACTCATCTGAAATCCAGACTGAGATTTTAGCAGGTGAAAACACTTAGCTCCCTTTCAAGCGTGAGGTTAAGGACTTCTGTGGAGAGCTTCTGGTTTGTGTCTGGCCTGAGAGTGGTCATTAATCTTTAATATTTTGATTCCACTCTTTTGCACAGGCCTTCTGTCTCTTGATTTCTGACCAGCTTTACTCTGGAAGCGGTTTCACCCACCTGAAAAAGAAGTAGGATTTTTTTTTCTGAATACATGCGGCCTCGTGCCTGAGGTGGTGTGGTGATGAAGAGAATAACTGAATCCTGTATTAAGTGCACTTTTAGTAAATTAAACCTGTTAAAAATACATATTGAGCACAGGCAAGCATCAAAATAACCCATGTTTTAGCTCATGTATGTTTTCCAAAATGTAGACCTGCATCCCTCTACCTCTTTGGTCTGTCAGAATAGACTTGGGGTTAGTTTATTTGTCAGTTCTGCCGTATCTGTTGCCTGCTGGACTGGTCATGTTTCAATCGTTTTAGGTTTTGATTTTTGCAGTTTGTGAGACACCCAACAAATTGATCTGATCCAAATAACTTTTGGTCAACTGTGGTGCAGCTGGATCGGAAAAAAGAGGTAATAATGCGGGAGCAGGAAATTCTTTGTGTTTTCCATCCACTGCTTTTTAAGGCAGTTTTCTAAAAGCCTGTTCTTCCAGGCAAGTCTTATCGCAGATCCCAAGGCAACGTTGCTCTCCAGACTGAGCGCACCAGATTTCTTAGAAGGAGAAATTTCTAAGGAATATGTGACAGATAGGAATATACGATGGTGCGCTGCGGGAACAGATTCTATTGACACTCATTTTGGATGTTGTTACATATCTCATTTGTGGCTTCAGTACTTATGAATAATGTAGATCATCCTAAATTTATGCCACTATATCAAATCTATACGCCGCACCTCTTGTCTTGTCAATTCATTCATCCTCGTGTATAAATAGAGTCTATGTAAAGGGCAACGTGGTGAAATGTGTCTCATCACCA
>VXBW01001548.1:1843637-1933637 GCA_013400375.1 Thinocorus orbignyianus
TCACCTTGGTGGGTGGTCATCGCCTTGCCTTGCACCAAGGCTGTACCTTCTTGACACCACACTTGACGTTGGACGCCTGCCCAAACACCAAACTTCTGTTATTGTTGAGTGTGAAGGAAATAAGAACTGCAACAATCAGCAAAAGACAAAGGCAGGCCAGCAGTGCGATTCCAGCAGCCCAGTACATTATGGTTACATTCCATGCGAGTTAAGTCACTATGGTAAAATCCTTGGCAGTGTGGTGGGGTTTTTTTTTTTTTTTGGCTTTTTTTTTTTTTTCCAATAGTTTATTCATGATGTTCATTATTATGAGCTGTAAAGACTATGAGAATTTCATTTTTTAAATGTCTTATGGAATGTATCACTTTCTTAGATCTTGTAGACATGCTGTGGAAACCATAACATAAAATATGAGTTACTTACAATAACTAATTTTAATCCCATCTGCTAAGTATGACAACATTAGCATTTCCACTTAATTAAAAACACCCTTAAAGCAGCAATGTTTTAATCACTCCATTTTATTTACTCTCCTCCGGTGTCACTTATAATTGTAACTTTTTATTTTTTAATAATGAGGGATTTTTTTTTCCGCTGCGCATCACACAAAAAAGTGCTGTCGATAATTAGCAGTCTTCTGTTATTACTAGACTCAGGTGTCACAACTGTGTCTCATCCTCATTACAGTAAAAAATTTCACCTATCAGATTCATTATTGCTAGATAATGCGACTGAGAGCCTTAGCAGGCCCTCCAGAAAAGTAATTCAGCCAAGCAAAATTATCAGCTAATTATATTTAGAATCAAAAGCCCAACAACTATTTGCAGATAAATTGTATGAATTGGAGTGAATAGATCTGAATATTAAGATTCACAGATTTAGCAGATGATTTGTTAATTGGAATAAAAAGGTCATTTACTGGCCATTTTAACAATAGATCAATCGGAACTCTATTTATTATTTAACTAGTAGCGCTTAATGATTGAAATGAAGAATAATTGTATTATTGTTGATATTGTTGTGATATGATACTTTTCTGGCAAGGGGTGGAAAGGGCTGGAAGTTGTGGAGCTGGGATGGAGCCTGTGTCCGTGCTGGGGATTCTCTTTGCTCCAGAGGTCTTGGCCTCTGAAAGGTGTGGGTTTAGAGCAAGGCATCCACCACTCTCTGGGAAGAACCGGTCAGAAAATGCCCCTAAACTTTGGTAGGGAAAGGTAGAAAAGGGGCAGGCAAATAAGATGGGTTGCAAATGAAAGAATTCCAAATTTTAACTACGGAGGCGTTAAATTCAGGCTTTTATTAATTCATGATCCCGATAGAGGTTTTTTTGTAAGGGGAAATTGCATACTCAGAGGATGACTCAGATTGCATCTTGGCCTGCAGTTTTGTTTTAGGGAGTTGTTCTTCTTCCTTTTTTTTTTTTTTTTTCCTCTCATGCAGACGATATGATTAAAAAGCAAATATTTTAACATAACTTAGTGATCTGAGCTATTACTGAAATGTCCACAGTTTCACTCTTTTTTTTCTTTTTTTTTTATTTTTCTCCTAGATTAAAGAAAACTTTAAAAATCTATTTGCTTTGACATATGACACAATATTTAAGAACTGAAATCATCAATTAAATCACACATCAGAAACATTTCCCTTTGGTAAAAAATATAGTGCTAGACGATGTACACTTTGAAATTGTTGTTAATGTTTAAAATGCAATCTGAAGTGCATATGTTATTTAAAAAAAAAAAAAAAAAAAACACCATAAATTACAAATTTTAAAAGTTTATGGAAAAAAAAAACCACCAACCCTAGCAATCATTGCTTAGCAAAAGCATGTGCAGAGAAATGTGTATCGTTGGGTTTGTGGATATGCATAGTTCTCTAGCATGAAAGCTGAATATGTTATTCTTTATTTTATATGTATATATTTTATTTTTTTTTTCTTTCCAACCCTGTTTTAAATTGAGTAGATCTAAAGGAAACAAGAGTTCCTTCTGGGTGCCTGTAATACAGCACCAAACCCGATATGCACATGAAGGGAGCGAAAGCCCTTTGGATTGTCACTGAAAATAGAAAAGGTGAACGTTGACAAGATTTTAGATATTTTTTTTTTTTNTTAAAGAAAACTTTAAAAATCTATTTGCTTTGACATATGACACAATATTTAAGAACTGAAATCATCAATTAAATCACACATCAGAAACATTTCCCTTTGGTAAAAAANGAGGAAATTCAAAGAGTCTCATAAAATAAACATATTTTAAGAAGTGTTTTGAATTTCCCTGTGTAATTTCTGGCCAACAGAAATTACAGTTGTATCTTTGGAGGGCCGTGGTGTCAGATCAGCGGTCATTATGCAAATAAAAATAAATGTGAAAACTCCCTGCCTTAACCCATTCAGTTATTAAAATAGGAAATAGGGGCGGGGGGAGCTTTTCTCTAGATCTGCTGCTGGAAAAACTTTGGGTGGGATGTTATAGGAGATGCATAAACCGTTTGGTGAGAATAAACCCAAGTAGAGATCATCGCAGGCTTTGCCAAAGGAATCTTAGTTATTAAAAAAGTAATAAAATCATCAAAAAGCCATTTGTGTCCTGAAAAATAAAGGAAATTACCTGAAGCCTGTGCATAAGCTAAAATATCCCAACCTGGAGTGTGCTGTGAGTTATTCCTGGGTTTTATTTAACTCTAACCTTTGGAGTCTTAAAGTCGAAGGAGAATTCTGACTGTTCTACCAGGTAGGGGCAAATTTGTGTGTCCCAATGCAGGGGGAAAAATGAGTACCCTGCTTTTTTTTGGGCCCCCCTTTATCCTCCCCCCCTAGCGTTATTAAGGCAAGCCATCCATACTTCACCATGTTGTTACATGTGTCTGTCTGCTGATTATAAAATGTGTTAAGCAGTATTTAAAAAACAAAAAAATGCGGAGCGGCGCTTTGATTTATTCAGCGAACAAAACATATGCTCGCTGTTCTGTTCTATGTAATTCATATGATCAATAAAATTTTCTTGGGAAAAAAAAAAAAAAGAGCAACTTTGGCATTTAGAAGGATTATGCTGCTGAAGGGGGAAAAAAAAGAAAACCCAACCAAAAAAAAAACCCCGTTCCGCTCTCGCTCTACGGAGTCAACTTCCACGCTCTTGCACCAAAGTAAGTTTTGGGGCTGGTTAACATCTTTTTTTTTTCTTTTTTTTGTGTGTGTATGTCTGTGTTTCTGATCTTCAGGGTGGAAGCTGTCTATTGCGGCTGCTATCCGCTGTGTCCCAAAGCCTTGGTGTACCCGGAGATATTTCCAGGTAGCTACTTTTCCTACATATTTCTTATGAACGTGATTCAGGCTCAAACATAAAGTTTTGGAGAATAAACTTGGTCAAAAAAAAAAAAAAAAAAGCAATTGTTTATTTGGCAAGCCAACATGTTAGTGTTAAGGAAAATTTTATGTGTTTTAATACATTAGACCAAGTTTATATTTGCCATCTGTTCTTTTAAGATAACACAAAAGCAAGTTTTGAAATAGCATTCTTCATTGTTAGCATACACAACCCCTAATGATAGATTTTTGTGAAAAGGTCAGTGATGCTGCAACGGTTTGCAGATCTTTTAATTTTCTTGTTTTTCTGATACGCCGAAAAGAAGAGAGAACGAGGCCTGAAAATCACACCAAATTATTTAAACAATTTAATACTTAATAGTATGCAACTGCGGTACAGGATACACACTAATGTAGGACCAGTTCTTTGAAAAATCTCATCACTAAATGTTTCACATATGCATTGTGTTACATTAGAATAATGTATTTTAATCACCCAAAGGAGATGTCTAAACAGCACAACTACACAGTCTTATTTAGCATTAAACATCCTTGTGAGCTGAGGTAACCTTATAAAATCATGCTTAAATAATGTAAAACACGAGGCGGCACAGAGCAATATGCATTTTTAATTAGTAAAGTGACTAATATCGAGTGTGTGCTTTGAGGTTTTTGTTTCATTAAAAATGTATCTGTTTTTCCTGCAGCTGAATATCTGTATTCTACACCTGAACAGCTCTTTAAAAGGCTTCAGAATTTCTGCAAGAGACCAGATATTGTAAGGAAACATCTCTATAAGGTAGTTGTTCAGAATAGTTTTACATGATATAATGCCATATTGAAGTACAAAGGGAAAAAAACCCTTAAAAAAAACAACATTTAATTAACATACTAATGCTTAAAGGAAACATGCGAGGGAGGGATATTAGTCGTTACACTAACAAGGATTAATTAAACTAGATGCCAGTTGTATTAACCTAGGTCTTATGAAATACGTGCACTTAATGCATGCTACATGGGTTTTTTTTAATTTATTGTTTTCTAAAATGACTGTCCTTTACATTTGGACCCAAGAGGCTTATAAAAATGAACCCGGATTAATGCAACTCATTAGTTTAAAAGGAAAATAAAAGAAAGATCCCACAATTATACTAATGAGGATAAGCCTACCTTCCGATCCTAATTTAATCTTCAGTCCTCAAAAAATGCAGGTGAGAGGTATCAGGTAAGATTTCTCTGCCTTTTGGAATTATTTGAATTTTTTTCCATGATTGGGATTATTTTAACTCTTTGCTTTTTAAGGTGAACATTAAAAAGAAGAGTTTATCATCAGCAGCATCATTTATTGGTATTTATCATGTCCTGTCCTTTGCAGTTATTTATATAGAGAAAGTACAGTTTCAATGACCCACCTTCCGTTCAAGTTTTGATGGGGTGTTCAATGCTAAACCAGCTTTTATATTTTTAAAAGATGTGTTCAGGCTGCTAGGAGCCACACTTATTTTTTATTTTTTAATTAATTACTCAATTGTAGATGAAGCACTAAATTTCATATTGTTCCGGTGAAGAGAGTTATCCTCACACGATGCTGCTTTCAGGAAAAAAACCCAAAACCACTGCTGTTTTCTGCATGCTGATATATAAACTTACAGCATTTTCTGACTTTTACCATCCTGGCTGTGCTGTGGGCAGGTTGGATGCAGGTTACCCCCCCAACACGACAAAGATCTTTCAGGTTGTAAAAAAAATACCCCCAAAAACCTGAATTCAGCTGAAAGTCCTTAAAAGGAATGAATGCAAATACTCGTGTAAACCCTTGCAGTACAAATGTGGTCTTTTTTAGTGTTCCCCTGGCTGTCGCCGTCCAGGCACGCCGTTAATGAGCAAGTCGAGTAATCTCCTCCTTAATTTGGAGGCTGGTGCTGGCGGCAGAGCTAACCCCATCTCTCCACCTTCCTCCCTCTGGGGACCGGGACGTGTTGGGTCTCGCCGTCTCTGCCCCTTCCCGCACACATGTGGCAGGAGGAGCCAGGGCTTTTAGCCCACGCCTGACTCTTTTTTGGTGACCTAAAAATAGACGTTTACATAATGATACATCAAAGATGATGTTGTTTCTGCAGGAAACAGTTAAACTTCAAGAAAAAAAAAAAAATAAAAANCCCCCAAAAACCAACGAACCACAAAAAAAACCCCACAAAAAGACGAACCTCACAAAACAAACCACCCAACCCAACAATCTCAGCTGCTAGAGCATGCCCTGAAGGGCCACATCTACATGTTTCTTAAATACCTCCTGGGATGGTGACTCCACCACCTCCCTGGGCAGGCCGTTTCACTGCCTGACCACCCTCTCAGGGAAGCAATTCTTCCTAATACCTAATCTAAACCTCTCCTGCTGCAACTTCAGACCATTTCCTCTGGTTTTGTCATTATTCACTTGGGAGAAGAGGCCAACACCCACCTCTCTACAACCTCCTTTTAGGTAGCTGTAGAGGGCAATGAGGTCTCCCCTCAGCCTCTTCTTCTCCAGACTAAACATGCCCAGTTCCCTGAGAGCAAATACTGATAGAAGGTAGTACAGGTTTAAAATGTGTGCACGAAAATTAGCAAAATGCTAATTTTCTTTTATTAAAAAGTAAAAAAAAATCCCTTGGGATGACTTGTAGGAGCTGAAGGTGTTCATCCTACCCCTGGAACATGGATGCTATTAACAGTGCAGCCCCATTCGACCTTCTCAATGTCTGCAACAGGTAACAACTGACCTGAACCCGGGGATCGCTTTAAAAGCAATAAAGCAGAGCCTAATCCAGAACCTGCAAGCACCAGAGGAAAAGATCCCTGTTGTCTTTAATTGGCTTTGGCTCAGCTGGGGGAATGCTGTTAGAGATGTCTTTTTGTGTACCTACAACCCACGTATTCCAAGCCTTCCTCTCACAATGAGACCATCCAGGCGACCTCCTGGAAAAATGCTTGCTTAGAAGTGTCCTGCTTTTGGGGAGCTGAAAAAAGTGAAATGATGGAGGGTACGCAGCACTTCTGCCCCATTTTTGCTTTTTTTCAAATGGATATAATACTCTATATCCTACAGTAGAGGAGAAGAGGGACCCCAGCACAGGATACATGCTAACTAGCTGTTTTTCTTTCAGAAAAACTACGTTCTCCCTGCCCAAAGTTCATAAAGTAGCTGTAAAAGTCTTGAAAGTAAAACCGCTTTTAAAAGCAAACAGTGCTTTTCTCTGCTGGTTTTGGGTTCTGCTTCGTAGCTTGGCAAGTAATCATCATCAGAAGTACCTTGGCTTATCCTTTGACGTATTGTTGGGGCTTTTATTACTAAGGATATCTGTAATAATTAGAAGACAAGCTAATTAAACAGGTGGTTTATTCCTTCAACTGCTCTCGGTGCTTTGTGCTGACAAAGTTTGGGGCAAAAAAAAACAACCAACAGGGGAGAAGCAGCAGTCAGGTTTGGGAACTGAACACGGGGAATGGAATATCCCTGTGAAAATGCACAGACCAGGACATTAAACTTCACTCCCCAGAGCAGATTGATGCTGGCAGGACTTTATTTTAAAGTGTCCATAATGTAAGCACCTATGGCAACCTTTCCAGATGATGTATTGCTCCTCCCCTGCGTATTCTCACAGCACCCAGGGCTGCCTCATTTGTGTTTCTCCATTGCCTTCCCCCGTCCGTTATTAACAGAAGATGGAGATGAGTGGAAAGGCAAACCTCATTTGTTATCAATTATTTCTTGTGTTCCGGTTTTGTGGAATCAAACGTGGCTCTCTCTGGTTGTGGGTATTTGTGGTTGCCCAGGGAAAAGCCAGAATCAACCAAGGAACGCCACCAGGGCATCCATGGGAGTACACCATAGGACCTGTCAGTGTTTGCAAGCTCCCCATCTAGCAGGTTTAAAATATATATAAAAACATAAAAATAAAATAGGGCAAAGCATTTGTTTCTGCATTATTTTCTTTAAGTTTACCTTTCAGTTCCCTCACTTCAGTTTCTTAATTTAAAACAGCATGTATAAAGAGTATACAGTGGAAAGGGACAAGAAGAGTTGCCAAAAGCCAGGCATGGAAGGAGCTGACAACTTTAAATAATCTCTCCCAGCCCTCCCAGCTGAATGAGTGCTGGTTGACATGCTGTCAGCTTCAGTTCCTACAGAAAAATCCTACTCTAACTCGGGCTTCTTTAACGGAGAAAAGAATTTGGCCCACTTTCTGACATTCATCTTCTCATTTCCATCACACTACAGAAGCTCACCTGCCTATGAAAAGACACATGGCGTGATTTTTTTTTTCTTCTTTCTTATACCACTGTAGAAGGGAGCCTGCTGAATTCAAAGGGATTAAACTGCTGTAAAATCAAATTAAGGTCCCAGTTAGACCGTAGACATCTGAATTGTTTCCAGTCTCAGGATTTGGCTGCGTAGGGCAGTTTGAACAAAACTTTCTTTTTTTCTTTTTTTTCTCTTTTTCCCCCTCCTCTTTTTCGCTCCAGTTTGAGACAAAGCAGCATCTTTGGTATTTCAGGTAAACATGTAGATGGGAAAACCACCCCTGGTCCAGCCTTTAATATTTAGGGACCGCTAGGAAAGCAGCAGGAGGAATTCTCAGTCTAAGGATATGTGAGGATGGGGGGGAGCCCCATGCCAGATGTCCCATCAGCTACACAACCCTGCTGTGAGGGCAGTATTTGTTCCTGTGAAGACCATGTAGGAGCTGGGGATGGTGCCTCTGCTCTTCTCCTTACACACTATCCAGCAAAACTCCACCAGAAATTCCTTTTTCCCTACAGATGTTAACTGCCACTGTGGATCAGCACCTCTTGTGTTTAACACCATGGTTTTGGTAGCAGTGAGCATCAGGTATTTGGAAGAAGGCTGGCACAGGTAGAAGCAGGGTATTAAAGGTCTTCTCTTGGCTTTTTAGAGTTAGAGGTTGGTCCTAACCCTGGACTTGGAGGTTTTAAACTGAAAGAGGGAAGATTTAGATTAGATATTAGGAAACAATTCTTTCCCATGAGGGTGGTGAGACAGTGCTCAAGGTCACCCAGAAAAGTTGTGGATGCTCCATCCCTGGAAGTATTCAAGACTAGGTTGGATGGGGCCATGGTGTGCATAATAGTTCTCCATTTGATGTTCAGGCCCTTGGAAACTGCTGGTTTTGTCTTTGAGGGTTTCCTGTAGCAAAGTGGTTCATTGTATGTTTGCAGATGGCGTTAAAAGTCTTTCCTTCAGTTGGCTCAGGGTTTCCCCACCTTCAGTTGTGTTGAGCGTCTTGTTTTGAAGTTGGTCACCTGGCAGCAAAAGCTCCCCATCCATCTTCTTCTGAACCATTCATTAGTTTATAAACATTTGTCAAGCACTTGAAAGTATCCCGATCTTTCCAGTCTCTTTTTGTGAATGTTATTCCACGTTTATATTCTTATCTCCCATCGTTCAAGCAATTTTGATGCTTGAGAGCTGGTTTTGTGCTGGCGTGATCGTTGCTTTACAGAGCATTCTGGGCCACGCCATCAGTTTATGTGATGTGTTGTACTCTGATAATTTTCAACCTGTTCCTTATGGAGCCAACCACACTGTTTACTTTTTAATCGTGAATGTATATTGAGCAGATGTTTGCTTACAGTGTTCTGCAGATCTTTTGTCCTGAGCTGATAAAGTTAATTTGGAGTTTTATAGGGTATGCAAATGGTACAAATATTTCCATCCATCCTGCTGGCTTTCCATTCAACAGCAGAACATGTTTGCAAAGGAAAGAAGAAGGCGTTATATTGAATTTATGTTTCTGCCTGGGTTGGCAGTAGGTGCAGGCTGGTGGGAGATTGGAAGCACGAATAGGAAACTTGTATTTGCCTCTTGAGATGCTTGGTTTCCAGTGAGCGTAATTTAAAATTATTTCAGAGATGATAGAATGAAAGAATAGTTTGGGTTGGAAGGGACCTTAAAGATCATGTAGTTCCAACCCCCCTGCCATGAGCCGGGACACCTCCCACTAGACCGGGTTGCTCAAAGCCCCATCCAGCCTGGCCTTGAACATTTCCAAGGAAGATCTGCTGGATCTGCTGCTCAGAGTCTGTATTGGGAAGGTTATAGAAGGATGGGAACTCTGGAACACAGCGTGCTGTGTCTCCAGGTTTCTCTGGAGGTCATCTGGTCAGCCTCTGCTCAAAGCAGTGCCAGCTTCGAAGTAGATCCAACTTCAAACTTGAATTAAATTGCTGAGGGTCACATCCAGGTTAGACTGAAGTCTTGACATTTTTCATTTTTGTATGGCTGATATAGGTGAAATCCAGCTAGCTTAGAAGGTTTGCACAGGTAGGAGGATCTGCAGGACTATTTGACACAATTTAAGCGTTTTGTGGCAGCCTTAGGTCTTCAAGCAGGGTGAGGGTCTGGAAGCAGCTGTGGTAGAGCAAAGTCTGACAGCTAATGTGGATCCTCACTGTAGAAGAAATGGGTGAGCAGGTAATGCTGCTGAACTTACAGAATCATAGAATATTTTGGGTTGGAAGGGACCTTGAAAATCATTGAGTTCCAACCCCCCTGCGATGAGCATGGACACCTCTCACCAGACCAGGTTGCTCAAAGCCCCATCTAACCTAGACTTGAATACTTCCAGGGATGGGGCAGCCACAGCTTCTCTGGGCAACCTTGGGCACTGTCTCACCACCCTCACAGGAAAGAATTTTGTCCTAATATCTAATCTAAATCTTTCCTCTTTCAGTTTAAAACCATTATCCCTTGTCCTATCACTCCACTGCCTGATCATGAGTCCCTCACCATCTCTCCTGTAGGCCCCCTTTAGCCAGGGGGTCTTCTAGGTCATTCTGGGATCCAACCATATGTTTATAAACGTATCTATATGTGTGCATATCCATATAGATATGTATGTGTCCTGCTACTGAACTACTTCCAGGGCTTCCCTTGCTCTTGGCTCTCTGAGTTTCATACCTAGGAGATTCCAGCTCTCTGAAAATGTTGGTCTATGCCTCGCAGCAGCTGGCTGTGCTTGGAGAGCAGGAAGAAAGCATTCATTAAGGCGGCAGTTCCGTGTGCATCTTTCAGCATAAACACCAGGATTTGAACTTTTTTCTTACAACAATGTTAGGTAGCTTCCAATTTAGTTTTAGAAAGTAAATGAGAAGTGGCAGATGAACCACAGCTACTGCAAAATGGTAGATGGAGGAGTGGGTCAAAGGAAATATGATGGACTTTGCAAGAAAAGTTGCAAAAAGCATGAAAACTGGTTTTTTTTTCAGTAGCATGTATTCAAATTACCTTGAGAAAGAGAGCCTGAGACTGTTTTCCTAATGAAGTTGGTCAGTGTGCTCTGGACCATCCTCTGCAAGGTACCCACCAGCATTATCTTGCACAGATTCGCGTCCAACATTTGATGCCTAAAGACATTTTTGTTCAAGGATGGAAAGAATGAAACGAGCTTTAAAATGCCAATATGAGAAACTGGAGAACCAGAGCAGTTTGTTCAGAGAGTTACTCTACTGAGGACTATGATATAGCTCTGACTCGGGCCTCCCAGTGCACCCAGTTCATGGAAACCATTGTTGTCTTTTGATGGTGGTTTCCAAAGGTGCTCAGAGTTTGAAAGTTGAGCTCCGAAAGTGATTAATATGATTTCCACCTTGATTCTTCCCCAGTACTGACCTGAAGAGGGAAGGAGCTGGGTCACAGAGTAAAACCAACCCGATACAAGTTACTTCTGTAAATCACTCCACTGTCTCACTTGCCTAATCTCAGATTTTGTGCTGAATAATAGTTTCTAATTCTTAATTTTGTTAAGATTGATACTGTCTGCTTGAACTCCAGCTCTCCTGAAACAGCAGGTCTGAATAGATGTGCGGTCTTTATTAAATTCTGAGGGTTAACTCTGAAGTCTAATGATGACAAAGTAGATGTGGATTGCTTCAGTTCTGATTTTTGGACACAAGAAACTGAAAAGTTGATTTTGTCATAAAGAATATTGTGCTGCTACTGACATCTTGCCCATGGCAGGGGGGTTGGAGTAAGGTGATCTTTAGAATCTCTTCCAACCTAAACTATTCTATGATTCTGTGATTTTACTCTGCCTGTTATTCATGGGGAAATCTTACTTTATGTGAAAACTTTGCTGCTCTTGATGATTTTCTCTCTGTGTATTTAGGAGCTATTGACTGAATTCCTTGAAAAAAACATATGCCCAGAACTTTGCAGAGTTACCACCACCCCAAAAAAAGGGGGTTGAATTTATTCTCTCTGAGATTACCCTAAAATAAGGCCCAGGAGACAGACCAAGATGGCCAAGCAGGAGAATTAGGACCCGCTCTTGCTGATTTTTGGTTCCACCATGTCTGAGGGTGAGAGGGGCAGGTTGTTTCCCCCATGTCAGTCCTTGGCCTGTCCACCAAGACCACCAGAAAACCAGATGGATGTTTGATGGTGGAAGCTCTCATCCAGGAGCAAATAACCTGGGGCCACCAACCAGCTTACCCATCTTTAAAAAAACCATACTGAATTCACCCTATTTCCCGATGACACCGCAGGAGCTTTGTCCACCCAGCTCCCTCCCACCACACCTGAAACCATGAGGGTTGTGGAGCGTTTTTACCACCCGAGAGATGTCCCTGGTGTGTCCCGGCATCTAACAAAGCTTCATCCCCTTGTGTGTCCCAGCATCTAACGTGGCTTCGTGTGCTTTTCTCCTCTGCTTCCTCGTAGGGCGAGACGGCTGGCTTCTCTTGGGCAGCGCTCGGCGGTAAATTCAGGTCTCTGCTCGCAGCAGAACCGAGGGAAGATTTGTGACAGATGGGGCTAAGTCACAAACTTGCAGCCTCAGGCAGAATTGTGGAAGTTTCCAGAGTGTGCCCATATTTACCTGATCAGAGAGAAAAGAAAATCTGCAGAGGAAGCCGAGCCTGGCTGCTTGTCATAGCTGACACAGAGCCATCTGCCACAAACCTGTGGCGGCTTCAGATCTCCAATCCCTGCCACCACCCCAGCTCAAATTAAATACAGATTCTTAGAGACGTTATGATGGTTACACATGTCCTCGGCATCACATGCAGGAGACTGTTCAAAAAAAATATGTGGCCTGTTGTATAACCGCACTCATGTATCCCATATGTGGTGCCACATTGAATTTCCGGTTGAATCTGTTTTTATCCTTTGTACTGGATGACATGGTGCCTGAATTCTTTCTTTTCGCCGACACGATGGCAGCCAAGCTGCAGCTTCAAACGCTCGCACTTGGCTGAGTTTCTACCTAGGTTGCCAGGTTATCATTGGAGCCTTATTGTGTCCTCAAAGGGCCACAGGGCCTGAAAGGAGGATCCGAACGCCGCCGGACTAATTGGGCAGCCATCGTCGGGTTGTTTGGAGGCTAAGGGCTGCTTTAGCACTTTTTTTATTATTATTATTATTAGTTCCTTCTTCCTCCTTCTTCTTTTTTTTTTTTTGCAAATTAATGACTCTCTGGCACGGGGGTTTTTAAGTGAAGGTATTAATAAGGGGTCTGGCAGGTAATCCCATGATTCGCGGAGTTACATTTGCATTTAATTAATCTTAAAGAAAGCTGAAAGATAAACAGCTGTAATTCAAACTAGCATGGGAAATATGCTACATGGTGCCATCTATCCGATAAAATGAAAGCGGAGACACTTGTTTTATTTCTCTCAAGGATGGAGAACAAACAGATAACAGTCAGAATACTTCCAATAAAAACCAGTAGTTTAAATGTAACGGCAGTTCATCAAGAATCTTTGCATCCAGTTACAAATACAGTCTTTTAAAGATAAATCACTTATGATTCCAGCAGTCAAGCCGCTATATTTGTTGATGTAAAATGTTTTGAAGATGTAGATTGTACAATAAATTTTTAATAAAGTGCCCACTGCAATTTTTAATTAGCATATCTCATTCATGTATAAGTGTGTACATCTATCTGTATGTTTATCACTATGCATATCCTTGTGTCAGAGTCAATGAATGCAATTGTGTCTTTATCTGATGAAGTAGAATCTGTTTTGCAAGTGATAATAAAATGTTAGGACGATTCCAAGATTTCCAGCTCGGCTCTGGGAAGAAGCAAGAAGAGGACTCTGGGTAAGGCCTTCTGATGCCTGGTAAGATCTTTCTTTACAGACAGGTTTGGGGTTTTGCCCCCTCCCAGCAGGTTGTCAACGGGTGGCAGCCAGCAGCGTCTTTCCTTTGCCCAAACACCATCCACAGCAGGTGAAAGGTGTGTTGTGCTGGTGTCCCTCCATACATGTGCCTTCTGATGCCATCGAGATGTTGACCTGTCCTTTTCCAGTACCTCTCCTGAAAATTACTCCGTTCAGCAGTGAAAAAACCCAAAACAGATCCAACGGTAAGCATTCAGGTAATTTCCTAGCAGTGCCGAGTTGTAATTTTGCAGTAACCATCTGTCTTTTATGTTGGTTCCTCCTCGTTTGTGCTCCACCAAAACCCAGTTTGGGTCTGGGCATTTTATGGGGTTGAGTAGAAGTGGTCTTCTCCAGCCAGCGTGCATGGGTGCGGTGGTCATACTTGGTAGAGCCGAGTAACAGGACTACTTTGCACTTCTTACCACAGCGTATCATAAATGTTCACTAATTTGATCACATCTTCCACTGACAGGCGAGTTTTGGGTTTTACTGATGGGGAAACTGAGGTGTGGTACAATTATAGCGAATCGCTTCGAGTTTCGCAGTGAGTCATCCTCCAAACCAGTAAAAGGGAAAGAGGAGATGCTGTAACGCTGGGTGAGGGATTGTGGTGAGCAGACCTGGTGCACCAAAGCTCTGTGGTTTCGAGTTGAAGGCTCCTGCTGTCTTCGGTGCCTAACACCGGTGGAGGTCTCTCCCAGTTCCTTGGCGAGGTGATGCTCTGCCTTGGTGTCAGTGGTTCTTTATCCTTACCCAGCTCAGCCTGGTGAGCGAGGATTTCTCTTGGTGGAAAATTTCCCCTCCGAGTTACAAACCCTTTCAAATACTGTTTTATAATAGAAATACTGGGAGAACTCTAAATTACAGGGTCATCAATAGCAATGCCGCTTTATCTTCTGATATTTCTTGACATGCTTAGCGAAGATGGACAGCTGGTGTAGAGCAAGGAGGAAAATGTCCTTACCACATCTCCTAGGACCTTCAGGTTGGCCACCCAGACCTGTTGCGAGGTCCTCGCTTGAGAGGGTGAGGTAGGACTTCCAGGTGGTGGGAGTAGATCTTCCCCAGAAGAGGTCTTCCCCCCCACCAGAGACCAAAACAACCTGAGGAGTTTTGCCTGGCAGGTTCTGAAGGTGAAAGGAGATGGCCACTCCGCGCTGCTTCATTTAAAGCCTTCACTTCAAAAGGTCAGGGAGACAAATTGGGACCTGGGTCCCGTTGTTCCTACACACATGAGTAAGCGGTAAATGCAGAGACCTGATCTTAACAAGGAAAATGACAGAATTAGCCCTTGACTTGGTTTCGTGTTTATTGGTGTGTCACCCGCATTGACACAGTGACTGCCGGCGCTTGGGTGCAAATTTTGGTGCAGAGTTAAAGCCAAATGGGTTTTCCTGAATCCCGGCAGCTCTCCCACCAGCCAGCTCCTTGCCTCCCACATCAATAGCAGGCCAGGCACCTAATCCTACAATCCTTTCCTCTTAGTATTTGAGATCACAGGAAAACGCAGGTTTATTCCACGGGAGGATTGTCTTTTCCCCTATAATAGAAAAGAAAATCCTAAAATAACTAGGGAATTCTGCAGCAAAAGTGTTTTCCAGCATTCCCAGCCCGGCTCCCATCCCTGTTTGCAGCATGGAGACCTCTGCCTCTGCTCAAAGCTGTTCCGAATTAGGAGGCTGGATTTTTCTAATTGCGTTTTTAAAGACCGAGCCAGCAGTTCATTAGAAATCGTGGAGTGAATTCTGCTTCTCTATTACACCAATATAAATCTTGAATGAATTTATACCAGGATAACTGGGAGGGTAGAACGTATACCTCCCATATTGTTCCTCAGATTATTAAAAGTCAAAGGGCCTTGAAAATTAAATTCACCTTTCCTCGTTCAAGCTGTTTACTCTTTTTTTTTGTTGGTTTTTTATTCCAGTAAGGACAGTTGAGATGAATTAGCCGGTCTCATTTCTGCTCGTAGTCACTTTTAAGTTTGGTTCTCATGTACTAGCCCGAGACTAGTT
Organism: Thinocorus orbignyianus; assembly: GCA_013400375.1. Classification (NCBI taxonomy): domain Eukaryota; kingdom Metazoa; phylum Chordata; class Aves; order Ciconiiformes; family Thinocoridae; genus Thinocorus; species Thinocorus orbignyianus. Next base: position 1,859,124 of record VXBW01001548.1, read on the forward strand.
TGTGTGGAAAAGACTGGAGGGCATTTTCTTTCAAACAAATTGTTTTCATGGGAATAATTTCCTAGAGAATTATATTAAACCCTTGCCATGAATCCTTGATTTTGAAAAAAAAAATAAAAATTAAAAAGTAGTATTTTCCTCTTGCATATCCTTGATTTGGGGGACTTGGCAATTCTTTATTTGCAGATTGAGCACCTTAATGAAAGTCCTTGGGAATTTTCCCCTCTAATAGGCTAACCTTATTTAACTGAAGTACTTCTTAAATGGTTTCAGCCTGGTAAGCGAGGCTTGGTCTTGAAGGAAAATTTCTCCTCTGAGTTATGAACCCTTGCAAATAAGGTTTTATAATAGAAACACTGTCAGAACTTTAATTATAGGGTAATAAATAGCGTCGCGGCATTATCTTCTGATATTTCTTTACATCCTTGGCGAGTATACGCAGCTGTTGCTGGAAACTGATAATCAAGTGCTGTATAACTCTGCCACAACTTAGCACCCACCCTCCTTTGGAAGCGGCAACAGCAGCCAAGCGCTTCCCAGGGAGGAGGAAGTGGGATGCAGCTCCGGGATGCAGCTCTGGGAACTCCGAGATGCAGGAGTTGCCCGAATGGCATGTGAGCGTGGAAGGGGGATATTGGTACCCAGTATCCCACCCCGTGGAGAAATCTTTTCCCATCCCGGCGGGGCTGAAAGGATGGAGATGGGGGAAAAGGAGGGAATCCAGGGTTAAATGAGGCCAGTGGCAGCTAAAATAGAAATAATAATAAGAGTAATAAGGCTAAAGGCGAGGAGGGCGCAAGGGGATGCTCCGGAGGAGGTGGAGGGGGGGGAGAAGTGCTGCGCTCCACACCTCTCTGGGCAGCACTGCGGGCGGGAGCGGAGCCCAAGCCCAGCTTTCCCCACAGCTTTGCCTGCTTCTCCCTCCCTGCCTCCTCCCCCAGCCCTCAGATATCAAATATTATCAATTTATAATCAATATTATTGATAGTTAAAAAAAGGTATTTGGGGAATAAGATTCTTTTGTAGCGTTTCCCCCAGCCCTGTGCGCCTCCGGCATCTCTCCTACGTTTTTGGGTGTCTGTGTTCCAAAACAAAACAACAAAAAAACCCAAAAAAAAACAAAAACAAAAAACCCCCAAAGCAACAAAACCACCCTCAAAATACCCAACCAACCCCAAAAAACCCACCCCTAAACCCCGCAAGGAAAACCCCGGAAAGAAGTGCAGCGGCGGTGGGGAAGGGATGGAAGGGAGGGATGGGTGGATGCGAGGGGCTTAACCCTTGGAGCTTTTGGAGGCAAAACAAGGGACTAATGTTGGAAGAGCATGTCTGTAAACAATGATAATTAGGCTTTTCAAAAATTATAACACTGATTAAAATCTCGGGTGCATTATTTATTCATCACAGAACATCTTTCGCAGACCTGGGAATAGTGATTAAAACCTAAGTGCTTCTCGGTTTCCCACAGCTCGAGAGGTGCCTAAAAAGGGGTTAAAAAGGAAAGGAAAGAGGAAACCAAGCAAAGAGAATTCTTCTTTTAAGAACCAATACTTTCTTTTCCCTTCCTGGCAGGAATACTCCTATTCCCCCAAATTTTGGTATTATGAAAATGTTTCTCATACTAAGTACAAGTGTTAGACTGAATCCAGTTGGTACTAAAATTGCAAACACACTTTCGCTCCTTAGAAAAGCCAACGGAAAGGAACTTCTTTTTAACTCCATAATAGCGGGGTTGACGTCGTAAATGAACAACTGATGGTCAAGCGGCCAATTATGGTATAAATATCCCTTGTTTACAGCGAGGTGTTAAATGAGCCTTTGGAGCACAAAGGATCAGACTGTCTAAGCTACAATTTGTGCTTCATCCCATTATGTCTCCCCTAAAAAGGCCGGTGCTGTTGTAGGTAATGTGCGCGCAGAACATATTTCTCTCTGTTGATTTTAGTTTGCTTTAATTCAATACACACTCTTGTTTACTTTTTAAAATTTAAATAAATGTCAGCATTGTATAATTTCTATGTTAACAAAGCAGTGAGCAAAATCCCTTGTATGTTTATAAAATATTATTGTTTAATTCACATAGTTTAGGAATTCCAAATGTTGAGAATAGGAAGGAGGCCAAATACCATCTGTTTATAACTATGATGCATCATCATATGTGTACTTTAAAAAAGAAGAAGAAGGAGGAGAAAAAAAACAAGAAAGCTTGGTCAATCATGCCACTGTTCTATCTGTTGGGAATATGGTGAGGATTTAAAATCACTCTGTGCAACTTGCAGGAATATTTTTTTTTCCTTTTCTTTTTTTTTAGGATGTTTGAGGAGTCACTAGAGTCTGCGAACCTGTCGGAAGAGCTGCGTGAAATACTCACGTGCCCCAACTACTGCAGGCATGAATTCAATCACTTTCTCCCAGTCTCAATATTCCCCCCGCCTCCTTCTAGACACCAAGAAATAGAATAGGAAGGTTTTTTATAAGCTCCTTATAGATTTTGGTGTGGGGGTTGTGTGTGTGTGTGCGTTTGGGGGTTCATTTTTGAGGGATTCATGCATTTGTAAGGACGGGGTGGGGGGAAAAAGCATGATAATCTTGTAGCCTGTCTTGCAAAACACAGGCTACTATACACCGTCGTTCAGCTGATTCTGCAAATGTTTTTTTAAAAAAAAAAAAAGAACACCAAAAAAAACCACCCCTCTCTGTCAAATGTTAGTAGTTTTAGGTCCAAGTTAAAATAGGCCCTCGTTAAAAATAATACATTCCATACTACTGAGTTGTACGTAATGTGCATTTTAAAGAGAAGGTAGTCTGCAGGCTTAAAAACAAAGAGAGTGTCTCCAAGTTAAGTAGATAAGAAGATTTTTTTTTTTTTCTTTTTCCAAACCCAAGTTAATTAGCTAGTACGTCAAGCCTCATAGATGTCTCCCTACCTTTCAAGGGCTGAAGAATCCCCAGTAAATGTACTTAAACTTCCTAGCGAGGGCCAGTGAGATGAATGCAGAGATTAGGGCGAGTATTACCCTGCCTTCTCAGTGCATCCCAGCTGCAGTTCATCCTACTATTGATAATGATGCTTGGAGTTACTGAGGTGGATTTCTGAAACTCACACATGGGGTCCTTTCCCCAAGGATGAGGAATAATAGTGGCACTCAGGTGGTACGGGGAGGGTAAGGACAGATTTGCCGTTATCTTTGCCTGGTGCGTGGTGACTTTCGGGTTGTGCTGATTTAATAAAGGCAGAGGTAGATCCAGGACAAGGGCTGGATTTCTCTGATACAGTGATTCTCTGATATAGTGGGTGTTTGTTTTGTGTTAACAAGCAGGGAAGGGGAAAAAAAAAAAGCACAGGTGAAGGCTTGCTGGAACCCAGCCCTGGCAGAATGCTGGTGCAGCATGAAACCTTTTGTGGCCAAACTCTTAGCAATTTCTGTAATACCACAATTTAGCATACTATACGCCACGCTGAAATGCCTGGGACTTTGTTTTTTGAACTTCTTCCTTTCTACTGTTACATTTAACTCGCAGCATCTTGAATTACTTAGCGACACCCAGATAGAAAGTCACAGCTTCTTTAGCTCAACGCGCTGCACTGAGCTGCTCCTGCCCGAAACTGCCCGTCAAGAGTGTGAAAAGCCCCTTCCAGCCCTTTCCTCTACCTTTTCCACCATAAGTCAGCCTCTAAGGTGCCTTTCAGAGATGGTTCACTATCTTGAAAGGCTTAATTTTATTTATTTAGTTATTATTTATAAGAAGGGAATGCCTTACACACCTTTTTAAGTAGCCTTTGTGGAGCTGATTCCATCACCAGAGATAATGTGCCGCTGTGTTTAATCTGCTCATGCTGACACTACAGGAGTGAAAAGCAGGACAAAAGGCACCTTCTGTCACGGCAGTTTGCCAAAAAATTCATAAATGTGAAATGTATACAATCCCAACTCGAAAAAAAAATAAAAAAGAATGGTGTTCTCAGCCAGTTTCAGACAGTCAGGCATGCATTCCTGCATATTATTTCGTATTTTCCATGGCTATGTGATCCTTGGTCTCCCAAGCCGAGATAGCAATCAAGGGGGTAGATTGTCTAATTATGATGTGCATACCTGTCCAGGAGGAATTCTATGGAACCCTCATGCTCATTTATCACTTTGTTTCTACATGCTGGAGCAGTTTTATGAGATACACTGATGGAAGAGCTTTCAGAGGTTGCTAAATACCATGTTCATCACGTGCTTCATGGTTTCACGCAGTTCCTGGAGGGTCGGTGCAGAGAGATGGGTATTTCGAATCTCACCCCAGGTATAAATTCTATATAAAGAGCTGTGGTGGAAGTTATTCCCCCCACCCACCTCTTCAATGTAGTGGACAAACCTGTTCTAGCCTTGGGACGTGAAGGTGGGTGGTCACCAGTACCTGAATTGGAGCTGAGAGCTTTTCATCCAAGGACTGCACTTCTTCCTCTGAGAGTTTGGGGCTGCGTTTGCAAACAAGATTCATCAGGCATGGGGTAATTTAGCAGGGTAAAAAACATACTCCCTGGTGCCTGGCACTAACTTCTCATACCCTTTTGGGGTCTGAACACCTTGTGTTCCCTCTAGATACGGGAGCTGAGGGCATTCATCATCCCCCAAGCTGCCAGGCATTAACATTTAACCATCCTATAATTTGGTTTTTAAGTGAAAGCAGGGAGATTAATAAACTTAATCTAGCAGTCACACAGATTTGAGGACAGCTGACCTCTGCCCTCTAGAGACCTGGGCTCATTTAAGAATCTGCATCTGAGAGAGCCCCTACAGTTGCAGTGTCTCAGCGAGACCTGTCCCCCATGGGCTGCAGCCTGTCACCCTCTGTGTCGGTGGCAGGAACAGCAGTGACAAGGAATTTGTTTCTTTTATTTATGTCTTCCCTCTCTAAAAGGGTCAATGTTAGCAAACACAGGTCCCTCCTGCAAGATAGCGGGCTGGAGCAGCTCTCCTTGGGGGGAAACCTGGGCAAAAGTAAAATTGTGCTCCAAGAAACACTTAAATCTTATGATTGCATTTAGGAAAGAAAAGAATCTAACAAAACAAAAAAAAAAAGAAAAAAAGAAGGAAACTGGAATGTCACACCTTTGTTTTGGGGCACGGGTTTGTTGCAAGTTTTGGTATCATCCTGTAAAAATCCCCAAATCAGCAAAGCCTTTCGTGTCGAAGAGCTCAGCCAACGGAACGGCAAAGCATTAGGGATGGATTTCTTTACGCGTTTCCCGTCGCACAATTCTTTGGGAAAAGAGAAGAAAACAAAAAAAAAAAAAAAAGAAAAAAAAAGAAATTAAAAAAAAAGAAGAATTGAATAGGAGTAGTTTGTCAATGCTATTAATAGATATGTTTAATGCAGAAGTGTGCAATGTGATGAGCAGCCTTGGCAGGAACCATATCCAGGCTGATTGTATTGTAATACTGTTTGATGCAGCAGTATGTTTGATCAGTTACAAGTGATGAGTATCATATCACATCAAACAATTTAATACAGTCTCATTGTATGGAATTATGGCTGCTGTCAATCAGCATGTGGCCTATTCCTTACAGATCTGTCTTTGGGAGCCGGCACACAATGGTAGCTACGTATGCATTAATAAATAAAGTGCTGCTGAAATTCCACGCAGACCTGTTGAGATTTTTTGTTTCTCTTTCATGGCCTTTATAATTTTTATTTTTTTTTATTATTATTATTATTCATTTATTTATTTATTATTTCATCCCCCTCCCCATCTTCTTCTTCGATGCTGCGTGGAGATGAGTTCACCTGGATGATGGGACTGCCCGTATGCTTTGAAGGGCTCTTGGACAACATCTAGCAAAGGTCTGTGAGAGTTGTGAATTTTGAGATTGGTTGTTTTTGGGGGGTTTTTTGTGTGTGTATGTACGAATGACAGCCTGAGTATTAACATCCACTGAACTTGTTTTCTGCTGAAGCTTCACAGAGTCTCTTTTCTGGGCTTCCTCAGGGGGAGGAGAGGCTACCTATTAAAAATGCATATGTTTTGTCTTACTTGCTCGGCGCACCTCACTTGATAAACCACCACCCCCCCTCCTCCTACTTTGATTTGGGGATGGCACTCTTTGAACTTCCAGTCTCTTCCTTAGGACTGATATATTCAAGGTGCTGGAGGGGAAGCCTGTGTCAGATGAAAGATAAGTATGTAAATAACGGTATAGAGGTGGGGTTTAAGGCATTACCCATTTTACTATCGGTTCCAGACATGTGCTGCTCTGATGCTGGCTGTCTCTCGCAGAAGCTTGAAGGCCCTGTAACACGGCTGTGTGGTTTTTAATGCAGTCATACTCTGTGCTGCCTACAAATATGGGGTCGTGCTACACTTGTGCAGGAGCAGTGATTTCGGGAACGTTGCTTGTTGTGGTCAAAGAAGGCAGAAGATGCCTTTTTGCATTGTGTGGCTCTGGGGTTTTGGAGCCCGCACAGACAAACTGATTACATTGCAGCGGGCCACACAGTCAGAGAACAGAGAAAAGCCAAAATTCAGCAGCTGATTAATCAATCTAGTGACTATTAAGTTTTCCCACCTTTTGCTATGGTCTCAGCCTGCAAATCCAGTAGCTCCAGTACTTGAAAGGAAAGCCTCCGAAGAAATTTTTGGAAATGCAAAAGGAAGTGGCTGTTGACTTAATAAACGACACGTTTCCTTCTACAGAACAAAATATCCTAGGGGTTAAAAGGAAGCACAGTTAGGGATAGGGACAGAAATAAGGTTATGTGCATTTCAGGGATATTTCTAGTTGCCTTTGAGGTGGTGGCTGAGTTTGGAGGGGCTTCCATCAGGCAGATTTCCCAGCCTCCTGCAAACTGCCCTGGCCGATGACAGGGGAGGACTTAGGGTGATCAGGGCTGCAGAGCCTGTCTGGAGGAGGCTTAGCATTTATGTAACTCCAACAACCAACCTGAGCTCACAGGCATCCTTACAAAGCAAATAAATAAAGACCCGGCTTGCTCCTCGTAATATCATCCACCTGATAATTCCTGAGCGCTGCTCAGCCAGGTATTTCCTCTGCCTTGTAATCCAAGCAAGACAGACAAGACCCCATATGCTCCACTTCCCGCACTGGAATAGGTTGTCCTGTTCCCCGTGTCATTCTGGGAATCTTGTGATTTTTATAGACTATAAAAATATATTGTATATGCTGCCCATGCAAATTAGTCTGATCAATTCAGAGCCAAAGAGATCCACGGTGTCTGATAGTCTGGGTCTTATGATGCGAGGTGATTTAGAGATAGCAATTTCTAAGCATCCTTATGGCAAAATTATTTTTTTCAGAGCTGGCTTGTTAGATAAATAGCTACTAATGATACTCCAGAATCACACATCACCTGAAGCAGAGCCTGCCCTACCCCAGTTTATCTCATGTCTGGCATTAATTGGCAATGGCTCCGTCTGAGACCATGATCCAGTCAAATCCTGTAGGCCACGCAGGTCTGGAAGGTATTTAGATCAGAAAACTCATCCAAGCAAGAGGAGCATTGGTTTGCCACTAATCCACAGGAGAGCAGTACCTCCACAAGGTTATTTGTAGATTATAAGGCCAAGAAAGGACTATTTGGATCATCTGGTGTCACGTGTATAACACAAGCCATATGACTTCCCTCAATTAATTCCTGTTTGAACCAGAAAACCTCACCCTCTACCAGTCTAAAAATTGCCAGCGATGCAGAGGCCACCACAACCTTTGATACTATTAGATACGGTGCTTTTGGAGATAATTTCTCTCAAACAAGGGTCCAAAAGTGACGTCTCTCTCCTGTGATTATTAGATACTTGTTGCCAGGGCAAGGATGTCAGTCACGGCACTGGGACTGAGGTCCCCTCAGTATCAAGACCTTTCACTTGGGTTTCCCTCATGGTCCCATCTCAGTCTGACACCCTTTGTTTCGCCCAGTTTCTGGGGTTACTCCTGGAAAGGGCAGTTCTTCAGCAGATGCCTCAATGATTTTGTTGACAGAGCAATGATCCATTGATAAACAGGGATCTCTCCACAGGTTTGCTAGGATCCACCCGAGATAACCAGAAAGGGCATTGCTAAAATGACTGGAGGTATTCAAGAGAGGAATTGACATGGTGCTCAGGGATATGGATTAGTGTTGGATGTATTCTTGTCTGGTGAGTTGGGTTTGCTAGTGTTGTGTTGTGTGGGGGTTTGTGGGGCTTTTTTTTTTGTTGTTGTTGTTTTTTGGTGGTTTTTTTTTTGTGTAGGTTTTTTTTTTGTTTGTTTTGTTTGTTTGTGGGTTTTTTTGTTTTGTTTTGTTTTGTTTTTTTGTTTCCCCCCCCCATTGGTTGGACTTGATGATCTTAAAAGGTCCCTTCCAGCCTAGGTGATTCTGTGACAACCATATCTATAGCTAAAAGGCTTTGAATTGCTGTGTATTTTAGGGTTCTAAATTAAAAAAAAAAAAATACAAGAAATGCCATTGGTGTAGGTTGTGAAACTATTGTTGCTCCCTGAGATGAAAGGCACCATATGTGAGATACATTACTGATTTGTGATCTTCAGAAAAATTGTTCTTAGAGGGTACAGGGACAGAGTTTGGTTTGTGCCTGCCCTAGGGGCAGTGTTTCAAGGATTGGCAGTATGAAGTGGGGGGGTTAGAGGAGGAGATTGGATGCCATTCCCCCACTATACAGGAACATAAAGAGCTCAGGGTTGGTGGTGTTGAGTTAAAAGGTCAGTTTTTAAAGTATAAGGAGAAAAGTTCTGAAAATAAAAAAAAAACATATGTCCTGTAGAACATTGACACTGATTTTTGCAGGAATTCACTTTTGTCTGTACAACGCATACATCTCCTTCTAGCTGCACAGCCTCTGAAATCTGTGAGAGAAAGAGCCTTTCTTAAACTGTAAATTAAGCTTTCTAGCTAATGAGGATACCCACATCTTCCACACACACACGGTTATAACAACAAGCCTCACAAACACAGTAAAATTCACACACACACACACATCCTTTTTTCTTTCTCAGAGGGTGGAGGGAACAAAATTACTAGTGACCCTTCATGGTGGGGAAGAGAGGATGGTGGGACATCACTCCCCTCCCTCCCATGGATACCAGAGCATCCAAGTGACCCCCACCCCGTGTAGAAGTGAGGGATCCCCTCACCACCCATGGATCATGACACCCCCCTTCTCCTGGCTCCTGTGCCGCTGGCATCCCGCACGACACCTTAAAGCATGTCACCGAGAGGATGCTCTTAAAGGTCTTTTCCAACCTAAATGATTCCATGTAATTTTATGTCCCTCCCTTCCTAAGCATCCTCCCCAAACTTTGGTGCAGGACCACCACCCCACCACCCCCCTGCAATGAGTTAAAAAGTATAAGAGCTGCTCGGAAAGAGGTCAGTTAATAAAGGATGTTGGAAATCCTCGTCCCAGATTTTCTGGTTTCAACATGCTGCACAACTAACACTGTGACATTTTGGCAATATGATGGAGGAGGAGAAAAAAAAAAAAAAGCAACCTGTGCCAGCTGACTGATGAGCACCCATCTTTTTTAATTAATTGGGTTGAAAAATGTCTCGTGTCAGTTTTGAATGCAGGGGCTCTTTCTGCTGCGTTTTTCTGGATACATATAGAGATATATCTAACTGCAGATCTGAAAGCCCAGCATGAGGCCTCATAAATGATAAAAATATGTATATACTAGAATTATACACACGCACATATTGGATAAATTGGTACTTAAACATATACGTGTGTATATAATGTTCTGTTCTCTGTTCTGAGAGATATTTATAAATAGATTTTATATATATATATAATTTCTATTATTCACAGCTCTATGTGTGTGTATATTGTAAAATCTGGGGTTGTTGTCCGGGTATGCTTTTTAGTTCTTAGCAGAGTAATATATCTGATTTCTCTTTAAATTAAATGAATTTATTTGTCTGCCTTCCCTTAATGGAATCAGTTTTGATATACTCTTTGTTCACGCTGTTACAGGCTTCAGTCTGAGGGCTCTTTGTATTAACTTTTTTAAGTTACATTACAAAGAGGTTTTAAGATTTCCCAACAGGCTTTTATTTAACCAGGGCTTTTGATCTCAAACCTGCTGGGGCCTAGTGAAATCCTTACCAATTCTCCAGTAACTCCTCACTATTGGAATTTGAAAAGACCCACCTGAAGGATTTAACTCGCTGTATGGCTTCAGCCATCCTTTAGATGCTTCTATTCATGCAGACAGCGAGGGGGTCGAGGGCACCCTTTGTGATCCTCCAAGTAGCCTAAGGTGCCCTTTGCATAAGTTGTACTCCTGAGGAAATAAAAATCAGGAGGACACAAACCTATATACCTTATTTCCTGCTATCTTTACTTAAAGGAGGAGCACAGGGGGTCTGCTTAACATCCTTTGCTACCTAAATACCTTTTGGACATGGGAACTCAATAAAGGAACTTTCATTGCATCCATTACCCTACTGCGGTGCATAGCAAATTAGATTTAAAAGGGTACTTTTTCCCTTACAGCTATTTCTATCATTTTCTTTAAAATTTCAATTTAGTGTCTAGTGACAGAATATTCTGTAATGTACATTAGAACTATATAACACCAATTATGCTAACTGTGAACATTATTTCAAAAGATTAGTTATATTAAGTTATAGACAAACCGTTGGGGAAAAAAAAAGGTCAGGTTAGGGAAAAAAAAAAAAAAAAAGGAGCTATGTGATAATGTTTTAAAGGCTCAACATGAAGTGAATGCTCTTTTCATTTTTTAATCCTGTCATTTTGCATAACCCACACTGAAATTTCACTACTCACTTGGTCTCAATCATTTCGGCTAGGGGGGGACATGGGGTGGCATGTCACCTTCTGTGTGTACAGCTGCAAATAGTGGTGTGAAACCTACAGCTGAGCCTTGTGGTTGTGGAGAAACTTCATTTCCTCTATTTTTGGGGGAAATGGGATTGCAAAAATTCATGGAAAGTCTTTTGGCAGACACTGTTGACCAATACATAAGAAAAAAAAATAAAAAAGAAAAAAATAAAAGGGAAAATATGCTGTCAGACCAAGCTTGAAAGAATATAATAACTAAGCACATTCTTGTCACAGTTTTGGTTGCCTGTTTTCTTTCTCATGACTGCAACGCACATGATAATACGTCTATTACCTGAATTTTGTGTTGGTTTTCTCAGATTTATTTATTTTTTTTTATTTCAGGCCGATGTTCAAATAAAACCACTCCAAAGAATGCAACAGAATCTACGTCTACCTTGGGTTTGGGATTTTTTCGTGACTCTTCTTTCCATTTGTTTATTTGTACTTTGTCTGTGGGTTGGAGGTTTTTTGAATTTCAAGGCACTGGATGTTTGGGCTACTTCTTTTTTGTGCGTTTGATCTGGCTGTGTATTGCATTGGAGATTTTTTTGTGTGGATGAGTAAAATAAGTGTTTCTTTTTTTGTCCTTTTTCTTGTTTTTGTTCTTTAATTTCCTTAGAACTGGTTTAGGACTTTTGCTGGAGCCGTACAAGGTTTGGTTACTTCAATTTGTAGGGATTCCTGGCAAATCATTTGTGTTTGTTTGACGTCCTGTGGGATCAAACTGCCATGAATTTTGAATGATCTAAAAACTGTGGAGTTTACTTCAGCTACAACCGCCTTCCACTTGAAAACATAAATCAACTCAGTTGAAATTTAGTTGAGGTCTGGGTTGGTTGGGTTTTTTTATGCTTGGGCTTTACTCCAACTCCAGCAAGAGCTGGAGTATTGCCGTGACTGGTCCTCCACATTAAGAAGAAGAGATGTTATGACACCCAGGCTGATCCCACAGAACAAAGTTTCTCCTACCACGTGTCAAATTGCTGAGCAAGAGGACAACCATGACTGTCCATCACGTATCACCCAACGATCACTTAGGCAGACTCCACAACATGCCCTGCCTGGGATTGTGGCTTGTAACGGGCTCAGTTGGGTGAAATTTGCTTTTCTGGGGTCTTCTTACACCAGCCTACAATTCATAAAATTTCAAAACCCGTAGGACTCCAGGTCAAGACTCTTTTAACTTGCAAATGCAGCTCCAAATGGAGTTACAGTAGAAGCTTTCACTTTTTCTCTAGCAGGGAAGTGAAATTAAAAGCAGATGCACCCACTGGCGTTGTCTCTGGGGGCTGGATGATATTATTTCACCAGCTTGACATCTGTTGAGACTAGATTAAAACCCCAAATGCATTGGGCTAGTCCCATTTTCTAGATCCTCTGGAAAGGGATACACCCCACTGAGTGCATTTGTGGATTCAGGCTAGCCTGCAAACCTGGAAGCCTCTGAGCTAGGGCTTCGAGTTGGACATTTTTAAGATGCAAACCGTGTCCAATAGGTTTATATATTTGTGGACTGGATGTGAGAATTCGGTATAAGTCTATCTTTACAAGACAGTGGAATAAAAGGTAAATCAGGAGAGGAAGAAGGACCTTTTGGTTGGTGAGGCTTGACAATATGTTCAAATGCGTGTCCATGCACACCCACAGGACAACGCCCTAGTCCAAGACTTTTATTATTAATAATAAATTCCATTCCAATATAAATTTTCTAGACCATGTAATCATTGATCATCTCAAAGAAGGGAGGCCATGCTTCTCAGAAGTGTCTTTTCCACAGGCTGTGCTTATTCCTCTGTGTCTTGGAGGGGGTATAGAAGGCCTTAATTTCCATGTGGATGGCGAGGGATGCCTTTGTGGAGAGAGAGCAGCACCGGATGCTGCCCGGGTGCCTGAATAGCCAGCAAGAAACCAGAGCATCCCAAGTTTTATTCTACCGATTCCCCCTGTGACCTTTGGTAAGTAACTTAACCTGTTGTCCTCAGGATCCCCAGTAAAATGGGAGACCTTAATACTTATCTGGTGGGATAACAGTGCTTAATACTTATCTAATTGGATGACAATACTTACCTACATACCTCACAGGGGTGTTGTGAGGATTAATTAGCTAATGTTTGTAAAGTGCTTTGGCGATGGAAAGCGGTATATAGTCGTGCTAAGCACTAGGACTTCATGCCAACACCAAGACCTTAAAATGGTTAAGGAAGGAATAAGAGTTTTTATATGTTTTAAAGTAAGCCAATTGTTCAAGGCATCCGGACCCTGGAATTATTTTTAGGCACAGATTTCGAAGAAAGTTGGGAAACAGAAGGGTATAATTATATGACCTGGAACCTTTTTTTGTTTCTTTTAGTTGACCGACTAAACTTAATCTTAGTTAGGTGTCGTTTGATGAATTGTAAAAAACTGCTTGTTGGAGATTAAGATATAGCAGTGTTTACTCTCACTGATCAAACAATATTTCTTGAAATAAATATCTCTGTTACAATTTGGACAAACACATATATTAAATAAGCCAGAGGAAGTATTTTTTTTCTGTGCTCTTTCTTTCTGTATTTCTTTCTGTAAGCAGTTTTTGTTTTTTTATCGGCCTAATTCTGCTCTTGTTCCCATTAGGGTAACTGAAAGGTAACACCACTGCAGTAAATGGAATTACACCAGATACAAAAGCATTATGTGAGAGCAAAATTATATTTATCTGTGGTCTGAAATGCAACGTGACACTTGAATTTAAAGAAAAATCAAACCAGCCATTCCTAGAAATACATATAAATGCAACTTTAACAAAAATTGCCAAGCTCCTTGTTGAATATTATTTGTTTCATGGCAACTCCTAAACAGATTTTGTAAAAGGAAGGTCTGGTATAGCATAGACCATATTTTCCCTTTCACGGGAGGAAACTTTGCAAGATTTTTGCCTTTAAATATTTTATTTGGTTCCTAATGCGGGCTCTTGGTCCAAGAAAGCAACTTTATAGTTATCAAAGCGCCCATTTGTATTTTTTTTTGTGAGAGCATTTCTTCAGATCTTTTACTCTCCAACGTTAGAGAGAATTCCCACAAATTCCTGAAATCTGCTAAAATACAAAGCAGAGTGCTTACATCGGTATGTTGTACGTTGGCTGTCCCTGGTAAAAAGCCTGTGCATTTTCATTCTGGATATGCAAAAGAAATTTGATATACTGCTGGGCTAAGCACCAGGATTTGGTTGGCTCTAGGACCAAATCTTACATTTCTGCATCAGGCAAACGTAAGAGTGGGTAACGCTTGAAATAAAACCTACCCCAAAGCCTTTCTTATGGATATCAGGTTATTTGAAAACGTAATAGAGACCATTCCCCGTAATCAAGGGTGAGTCAAGGAAAATGGCATCAAAGAGCTCAAAGCAGCCAAGAAGAAAACTTGACCCAACCCCAAGCACATTGTCCAGGTTCCAGCTGCCAAAAGAACCGAGGAGACCTTGGGAGAAGCCTGCCAGGAAGTCAGGTGCTGGTGTTGAAAAGGATATCTTCCAGATTAACTGGCATTTGGCCCTTCAGCTGCCATGTGAGCCCAGCGTGGGCCCATGGGTGTTGAATCCAGCTTTGGACCACAGGAGGAGGATGAAGTGAAGTATGACTGACACTGTCACCAGCAAGCTCGTCAAGCTAATGCTTATAATATATGCATATGAATATAATAGCTATCTAGTGCTTTGCAGTTGGCTGTTCCTGAGGAGGAGCTGGGGGGACAAGGGGACTTAGTGTTCGGGGAGAATGAGCTGTATCTAGGCAGCAGAATTTGCAGACTTGGAAGCTGGTTAATTTGGTTGAACAGTACTTTGCTAACCCCTTGGTGCCCAGCGTTAACATTTTTGAGGACAGGAACTATTGCCAAGATGGAGAGGATTGCCATAGCTCAGAAGGTGAAAATGTGGACAGGGAAGGAAAGGTGGGGAAAGAAGAGGGACTGGGGGATCAAAGAGTGGAAGAAAAGTCAAAATCTGAATTTCCATCCCTGCTCTCTATGACCTTGGGAAAATCACACGACCTTAAACGTAGAGTGGGATAAGAGCCCGTTTCGACTGTACTTTAGGAATTATTAGAGGTAGTGTGGCATCCAGGTGCCACCACAATGGAGACAGACACAGATATGGAGGGTGGCTGCCATCAAGGAGTGCATCTGTGCGCTCTGTCTCATGATGGGAAAGCACTTCATTCATTATCTCTTCTCTTGCTGCCTCTGGGAGACCTAAAGAAGATGTAGCAGCAGATGGCTTTGCACACCTGGATTTAATCTTCGCTCTCCTGCCTTTTGCAAATCAACTCCATCTGATGGTGTAGAGTATGTTTCCAGTGTATTCACTGGTTTGGCAGCACTCCTTAAAAAAGAGATGCTCTGAGGGGAACATGTGACCCAAAGTCCAGCTTTCGGAACGAAAGCTGCTGCATCAGTGATGGGTGATGTGTAGTTTGGCCCAATGACATCTGAAATTGTTTCAGTGATGTCTACCAGAACTTGTATGCCAAAGCTTTTGGTCCTACCCTAACAAGTGTTTAGTAAGTGGCAACTTCTATCTAAAAATAACCCCCAAATTTAGCTATTTAGTGGTTGTACAAATAAGACAGTGCTACTGAACAGAAGAGCTTTGAGGTGACATGTAGGTGACATCTGAACACAAAGCACCTGGTCACTGGACCTGCCTCTGGCCACCAATGAGACACAGGCACCTCTGGGTTATAATTTATCCTGTATTTAAGAAACTCAGTGATCCCTTCCTCACCTTTGGCTTACTCTTACCTTCGAGCAGCACTGATGTCACATGGTGCTTGGCCACTCTGGGGAGCCAAACTGGCCAAACCTAGACCCTAGGAAATGGATTGCTGATGGTGCCAGCTCCAGCCTAGAGAATAGATGTAGGATGTGGAATGGGGATATTGGGAAGGGTAAAGGTATAGAAGGCTCAGAGAGATCTGGATAAGACACTGAGGAAACACCCTGAGATGTCTTGCTTACTGGTTTTAATCATCAATGATGCTGTAGGTGGCTGGATACAAAGGATTAAAGAAGATGATGAGAAAGGGCTGCAGAAGGAAGGCTGTCATAAATTCAACACTCGTTGGAGATGGCCTGAATTAAGTGAAGGACACCCTGGGCAGGATGCTGAAGCCCCTGGCAGAACCAACCCCTCTCGTTTTGGCCTCAGCCACCATCGCTACAACGATAAGTATTTGTGCTCCGCTCAGCCTGTGTGAATTTCTGCAACCTCGGATAGGATTGTAGGAAGAATCAAAGTGAAGTGTCCTCTTTAGGTCCTCAAGCAATAGAGCTTTCTGCTGGTTAACCATTACTTTGCATTTTCCCTTCCTCACAAAACGTCTAAGGTTAAACATTAAGCGCCTGCAGTGAAGGACACCTGTATTTGCTGGTCCCATTATGCGGCTATACTGAAAAGGCTTTACAGCTGTCTAAATTAGCATAATTAAATCCACATCAATTAAAAAGCCTCCATCATCTCTTTCCCCTTCACATGCAGATAGTAGCATTTGTCTAAGGTGCTAAGTGACAAAGGAACTTTTGAACAGTGGAAGCTCCTGGCTGAAAGGAAGAGTAAGAGGGGCTGTATATTGGCCCAGGGTTCACCTTAACACCAGTGGAAGTGATTAGTGGCCACTGCTCTGCCTAAAGAGGGGCGGCTGCATTTTGCATGACAATTAATCCCATGCATTAGAGATGTGCATTTTACAACACGCTTTTGCTTCTATTGCTCCTTTATACCCCATTAATGGGGGTAAACAAAGCCTGGCATGATTTGGCCAATTTCCCCCACCCTACTTTCTTCTCCATTTATTTTTTTTCTCTTCTTTTCTTTCCTTCTTTTCCTTTTTTTTTCTTTCTTTTTTCTTTTTTTTATTTTTTTATTCTTCTTGTTTTGTGTTGTTTTGTTTTAGGGTTTTGTGTTGGTTCAGTGTGGGGAAGCCCCAGTGACCCCAGGATAGCAGCAAGGCTGCGCTGTGTGATGCTAGCAAAGAGAATTCCTCCAGATGAAAACTGACATGGGGTTCAGGGGTTAATTTCTGGAACAGGCGCATTTGCATACAAATGAAAAATGATGGAATTTCTGTTCTCCTAAATTTTCAATGTCATCAGCATCAAACAGCAGTCAGTGCTCCCTTGCTGTTTGAAGAATATTCATTACTTCAGAAGAAGGGGCACCTTGTTTAGTATTAATCTCCTCTTCAGGTCAATGACTTAATTTGCTAAACTCCATCTGAAGTGCCACTCACTTTCTGATTTCTCTGCTATTCTTTGTTATTTTTCATAACACACTCTTAATACTTTTTTTTTCCTTTTTTCTTTTTTTTTTTAAATTTTTTTTTTATTTGTAAGAGGATACATGTCTCCAGCAAATGCCAGCAGGAGGAAGAAATGACTTTATTTATTTATTTTCACCCAGAGCACTCAGCACCCATCTGTATCATTTGTAGTGCATTTTGGTGTCCACTTGGCTTAAAATTCATGAGTTGTCAGATTTGGGGGTTTTTTTTAGCAGAAAAAATTATATATAACTGCAGACTCGAATAGGAAAACAAACATTTTTCTTCCAAAAACTGATATCCAAACGGACATGTGGTGCTTTGTACAGCAAGGTTACGGGGTGTCACGCCTCTGACAAAAGGTAACAAGCGGCAAAGTAATTAATCCCCCAAAGAAAATCATAATATTCTTTTAGTTCCTGCCTCTGGAAATTCTCATCTGAAACCACGGCGGCTGAGGACGTACTCGGGGAAACTTTCGTGCCAGCTCTTATTTCCCCATTGTCCTCCCCTGTGTCTGCCAGGGGCCTGAGGAAGGATCCCATTTCCCCCCCGTTTTTGCCCTTCATGGTTATAATTCTTCTCCCTGAATAGGATTATTCAGGGGATCTTTAGATCTTTGGAGCTTGGGGGTGTTACTGGGTAATTGGCCCGGGGCTCTCGGATGGCCATTCCCACCCGGTGGCCTGGGCACCCCTGGTCCTGGGTCCCGGGGGGTTGCTGGGTGTCCCCCCCATGACAACGAACCATTGTCCCATTGGATTCACGTGGAAAACCTATAACAAAACCTCAAAGTCTGATTTAGCCCAACAACTCCCTTTTATTATTATTTATCATGGGTTTTCTGACCTTTTCAGCCACACTTATTCCTGATTCTCCAGGTAATGGGGTTTATCGTTTGGTTGGTTTTTTTTTTAATTATTAATCAAATCTGATTTTTTTGGCACGATCACTTATGGAAATGAAGCACTTGCACTGTCTGTTTTTCTGTCTGTCGCCCCTACTAACTTTTGAACCTCTTTGCCAATAGCTATCCAGTTTCTTAGCGGGCTAGAGATCTCAAAGGTGTGAAGTGTTTTCCAGTACTTTATTTTTTTTCCCCAAATCTAACCCTGAAATGGCAACATTTACTGTTGGAAATGGTACAGATAGCTAAGCTTTTCTGGAGGGTTTTTTTTCGTGACTTGCGAAGGGGAAAAGAGGTGACCTGAGAACTAATTCCCCGCGTGTCTTTGTGAAGCCTGTTAACAATTAACCAACTCGCTCCAGATGCCTCCAAGTCCAGCTGGGTGATGTTCAAGATCCTTTGCAAATAAAAAAAGAAAAAAGAAAACAATATGAAATAGCAAAACCCAACCAAGCAACTAACTATTTGTGCATAGTATATATAAGCAATTTTCATAAAATTGCATCTCACCGCCTACTCTTCCTGTATCGTTTTCTCAAACGGAGAATTTTGGAGGCCTTTCCATATTTTTAGAGTGTGTTGCTCAGTGGGGCTGTAGTCCTGGTGAGGACCTTGAGCACTGGAAAAATAAAAATAAACAGCGGCTGATGGAGGACGGGGCTGGAGGAGGGGGGAGAGTTATATTCCTACCTGTGGCATTAAGTTAAGAGTGTCTAAAGTCTTTGATCCTTAGTCCCAGCCAAGCTGGATTTAACATAGGTCACATTAAGGTGGAGCAAAGGGGGCTTTGTGTCATTTTTAGATCCCCTTATCCCGGGCTGGTGAGCCCCAGCGGGATGGGAGGGCACCCGTCCCCGCGGGCAGGTTGGGGTGGCAGAAGGTTGGTGGCGTTGGCCGGGCGCCATCCAGAGATCCTCTCCACCAAGGGCAATTTGGAGGTGATGGGATAAGCCAGCTTTGCAAAGGCAGCTGCTTTGGGAGCCTGCATCCACCTCGTTATCCATAGAGAATGTCCTCAGCAGGGACAACTTTCTCCACGGGAAGATTTGGATGCAGGAATGGATCCTGCACTGACATGTCCATGTGTCTGGAGGGTGGGGAGGTGTTCCCCTCTGGTGTGCTTTGTTGTCCTTGGAAGAAAATAATCAAGGGAAATTAGCACCATCCAAAATTCAGGTCCAAAAAGTTATAACCAGCCACATCTTGTGCTCTAAAAACACTTGTACCCAGGAGGCTGGATTCCTTCCGAGCCTCTTACGTGAGAAAATAGAGGCGAAAATGTGACTCTTGTGAATGTTTCTGTACTGGAAGGCTCAGGCTTCCAGTTAAGGAGCTGATTCTTAATCACATCTGTCTATCTTGTTTTATGAATATTGATATTAAAGTCAGAGAAAGAGACTTGTCATCGTCAGTGCATCAGGATCTGGCAGTTGCGTGCTCAGAAGCAAGCGGTTCTGCCGCTGAGCTGCTGTAGATGATGTCGGTTTGTTGAAATAATATATCTCTGCCAGCTGAGAATTTGGCCATAAAATGAGAAAAGTTGAGATTCCCATTGTTGGATTAGTTTGGCCACATTAAAAAAACGTTGCTCTCGAAATGTGTATATGAATATGCTAATGTTTATTTTGCTAAATGTGCGTGCCAGGATGTGCCATGTGGCTGGGTTAGTGTTACTTTAAGAATCCCAATTTTTTTGCCTCTTCAGACTTTTGAGCTTTTAAACTTGTAAACACAGCATTTTGTTGGCACAAGCCTCTCTGATTTTATGCATACAGCTGACTTTTCTCTTCGCTTTTTACATCACCTTGATACTGTAAGAGAGAAAGCACTCATCTGTTTATGATAAGTTTATCAGAAATACTCCAAAGTTTTCCGTGACGGAGATATTATATTGTTATGGTGGCTTGCTACGGGGTAATTTTGAGACAACAAACAGAATATTTCAAAGCCCAGATGTCCTGTTTAGACAAGGGGGCTTATATTGATTAGAATCTGCTTTCACCTAACATCGTGTAGTAAATATCACAAAGGCGTAATTAGAAAATTTGGTACAATATTTAGTCCTAGTCCCTGTGTGCCAGAGTTGTTTGACTACTGAGAAACTGGAGCTTGTTTGCATCCCAGTGTGTTGTGAAATGCAAACTTCAAAGAAAATATTATATCTCCCAACTCCAGCTCGTGAGAGTCTTGGAAGTATAATACAGAAAGGCTTAACAATCCCTGCTGAGGAAAGGGCAATTTGACACTGAAACTACTGTTAAAGCACCGTTGACACACTGGTGGGCAAAAAGTGCTTATTAGAGGAGTCTAGTTACAGTCTCGGGAGCCAGGGAGAGAAAACGCACCCGAGTCATTGTGAAAATTGGCAAGTGCCACCAAATAGATGCATTTTGTGTACGTGTCTCTGCTTTTTTTTTTTTTTCTTTCCCTCCTCCTTAACTACATAGATCTACATATTTGCTTGGTAGGCTTTCCATAAGATCGGGGCCCTCGCGGTATTCAAATAAAATATTTAGATTTGCAAAACTTCTGGAAGCCAGATTTTTAAGGCAGAAAAGAAGTTTTTTGTCAGATTGTCAATGTCTGAATTTCATCACAATCTGTTCAGCTGTTTGTTGCAGGCAGGCGTAAAACATAGTGGGTAAGTGTGTGTTTGTACTTCTTATACATATTGAAAGAAGGCTGCCTAATCCCCTTGATGAGGAAAGCTCTGTAAATTATATACATCTGCAGGCTCTGTGGACGGGTAGTACAGAAGCAAAGAGGCAGATCAGCGATTTGAGGGAGCAAATAAGAGTTTTCTCACAACTCAGTGATGGGGAACCTTTTAGCAGCCCAGCCTCCTGGTGATGTCATGTAGTTGTGGCTGGTGTTGGGTTGTTGTTTTTTTTTTGAATGACCCGAGTGTTTTGCCTTAAAAATTTTGCCTTGGAGGCCCTTCTACGCACTTAGGATTCCTGACAAGAGAAAAAAAATAAATAAAATACTTGCTGATGACAGCTCTGAATATATTCCCTTTAATTGTTGCTTATGTCTCTGTCCCATCCTCTGCACGGTGCTAAAAATAGTAACTTGGGTTGATGGTTTCAACACCATCTAATGTATGTACATTATTGCATACAAAACCTACATAAAAACGTCAAGGCTGAGACCTAAGCTGGGAATAAAACTGAAAATCACAAACACAAGACGGGACCCAAATAATGAGGGTGTTGCGGGGAGATATTATATTGATGTCTCTGGGCGGGGAGAGCTGTAAAGATCCTACTGCCTCCCATGCATATAGGATGCCTGGAATAATATTTGCCTCCTTTTTTTTTGGTAAATAATTCGTAGGTAGCATTTATATTTATCCTTAGCCTTCCCCTGCTTCTTTTAATAGCATGATTTTGCTAATCATGCCGCAACGCCTGTAAGGTAAGCGCAGAACATATTTTCCTGTCCGTTTTGCAGAGGATAAATTTGTCCCAATTACACAGCAGTGTCTGGCAGAAGCGAGACGAGACACCAGGGATAAAATCCCTTTGATTTCACTGGGAGAAGGACTTTATTCCAGGAGCCTTGTGTCTCCAGCTCCAGTCCTCTACTCTCTCTGCTGTGCCCTGTGCGTTCTGGGCTTTTGTTGGTACTTGATACAAGTCTTCGCTCATAGAGTTAAAGGAAAGTCTGACAGAAGAGGCAGCAATGGTAGCGTTAATGTGACACTGTAGTTATGGTTTTGTCAGCATTTCCATTATAAACTTCTGTTTGCAGCAATTATAAATCAACCATAAAAAAAAAAAGAAAAAAAAAAAGCAAGCAGCAGAAGAAAAATCACTGTGAACTAAAACTTGGCATACCAGACTCCAGGAGGGAATTTTGAGCTTTTTGGAAATAATGGCTTCTGATTACCATGGACAGGCATGACATGATGTGCAAATATACACTCCATATTGCACTGGGGGGGAAAAAAAAGAAAAAGAAAAAAAAAAAACGAAAAAACATAACGAGTGTCACCACTTTGTCACGGCCAAGAGTGGGAGGAGAGAGGGTCTTTCTGACTTTTGGAAAAGGAGAGAAAGATTTTCTTGCTCCCAGAAACATCCAATTAATGCCCTTAGCTGCTGCTTAATTCTTCCTGTTTATTTTGTATCATCCCATATCAGGGGAAGACGATGGCTGGCTTTGGGGTTTCCAGCAGATCAGACAGTCAGCTGGTGTTGATCAGCAGAGCCCCACCGAAGCCCAGTGATGTTAGGTTGACTTACACCAGCGGCCAGTCTGGCTCCGGATCATCTTTCCGCAGAAGGCTGGGGGCATTTGCTACCCATTTGGAGGGCTAGTTAGTGTTTGTTTAACTTTGAAAGTCCATTTCGCCGTACTGATCAAATTCCAGTTGCAGGAGAGGCATAAGCTGACTTAAAAGGGTTTTCACTGAGGACGTAGTGGGTCACTTTTAAGTTGTGTGGTGTGTGTATTTGTGGTACCATGTTCTGGGCTTTCTTCTCTTAGATGGGGAAAGGATGGAGCAGGTGTCGCTCAGCCAATCTACTACCATGAGGAAGGTCCTAGAGGCTCTACCCATCCCCGAATCATGATTTTGCCCCATGAAGCTGAGTCACTCATCATTCTGAGCCTGTCCCTGGGCTACGCTCCCTCCTGCATCATCATCACCATCATCATCACCTCTGAGTCAGGCGAAAGACGAGCTCGTTGGCTCGTAGGAACGCTTCCCAGCCCAGCATTCCCCAACAGCCCAGTTGGAACTCGAGTCCCTGGTTTCTGACTTCAGCTTGGAAATAATTACAATGCTGTAGTAGCAGCTCTCTGGCTTTCGCTGGTGTTACTAATCACCCGGCGCTAAATGTGAAGCAGCTTTGCAGAAGGGATCCCGTGTCAGGTTGCAGGGAAGCAGCCGTCAAAATAAAGGTGCTGTAAACTGGAGGTAACTCCTTTAATTGCACGGCGGGGTTGGGTGTAAAGAGGAGAAGCAGCAAAACTACTCGCTGGGTTTTTTTTAAGATGTGACATTTTCAGTGATGTACCAACAGAGGAAATTTTGCTTGCAGAATCCTGTGAGCAAAACACTTCTGAGAATGTATGTATACAATTGTTTAAAAAAACACAGGGTTACTGACACAGATGCCAATTTGGTAGGGCATATGGAACATTTACACTTGCCTTTTTCATTCTTTCTTGCTACAGCTGGTACTGATTTAGTATGTGAAATTTTACTAGCAGGAGTGCTAATCAAGACAGAGATTTCTGTGAGGATTTAGTCATTTATGTGGAGGAAAACTATGGGTATCATTAAAAAGTACAAGATCATCTATGAGAAGAACATTATCATTAGCAACCTAATTTTTAAGGCAAACAGAGGGAAAAAATACTGTATCTCTTGAACAGCAGCAGCAGAAAATGGTGTTCCTGTAATGTTTGGAATCACACCACCTCTTTAAGTTTGGGAGAAGAAAATTTTGAATTCACTTAAAAAAAAAAGCAGTAGTTGCTTTCAAATTTAAGTTGCTTTTAAGTTGCTTAAAATAACCATGTTTTTTTACCCAGTGTGGTAGCCTGCTCTGCTACATTAAATAGATATGGCTGGGATGGGATTCAATCCAAAAAGCACATCCAAATCCTGGATCTGTGCTTGAATCTGAGGCCTCCATTCAAACCCAACTCAGTGACGGGGCTGCATTCCACCATCTCAGCGTTTGAGAAGGGTCCAAGAGTATCCCGAGCCTAAAATCCAGAGTTTGTAAAAGTTGCCCATCTTTTCAGGCATTGTGATTTGGACCTGGAATGGAGACATCTAGACCTTAAAGAGCAATTCTGTCCAATTTCTGATGGTGACAAGAAATACCGTATTCCATTAAGAAGGCAACGAGAGGATATTACTTATCCAAAGAGGTGATTTTACATTACGCAGGGCGTAAAAAATTATGCTCGGCTTTAACTACCATTTCCTGCCAAGATTATTTCAGTGCAAACAGCAATGGAATAACTGCTGTGTGGATGGTAAATATGTTGTACAGGTGGCCCAGTGATATGGGAGACCTGAGCAATAAAAGCCGACATCTGCGGCCGGAGGTGCCCGAGCGCGGTGGCAGCAGCGTCCGTGGTCCCCCGTGGAAGGCGACCAGCTGCCTGCCCTCGCAGCATTGCCTTGTTGGAGAGACGTGTGAGGAGCTCTGGAACAGGCTACGTGCCCTTTTCTTGCTGCTTTCCCACCTAATTTGGGGACTACGGGGTGTGGGGGGGGAAGGCAATGTGAGGAGGATGCTGGGGTAACACCTTGGGTGCTCTGAAATGCCTAGAGATTTGCCAGTCAATATACCCAGTAAATAAATAAATACCTGCCTGAAACCATACTGGAATTCATCTCAGCTTCTCAGGCATTGGCTTTATATCGAGACTCCTGAATATCTTTGCGAGCTACTCTGCTTTGGCATGGCAGCACTATGTCCTGAGGCAAAATAATACCAAGTAGGTTTTAGAGAAGAAAATCAAGG
Source organism: Thinocorus orbignyianus (assembly GCA_013400375.1). Lineage (NCBI taxonomy): Eukaryota > Metazoa > Chordata > Aves > Ciconiiformes > Thinocoridae > Thinocorus > Thinocorus orbignyianus. Next base: position 1,883,664 of record VXBW01001548.1, read on the forward strand.
CATCTTTATTTCTTCCATGAGTGTTAGCTGCTTTCCATGGGCCTCCCTTACTGGGGGAGGCCGTGAATTTTAGGAAGATTCCCAGGAATCACTGGGTTCAGCAACTTTAAGTGCAGGCATTGGGGGACTCAATTGACACGCACAGGTAAAGGCTCTCTTGTGGCAACTTCATAAAAGCTGCGGGGTTGTTTCATGTACTTTGGGATCTACCAGGCTTAAACTTTGAAATAAAAGACATGGTTGGGCATTAAACTCCCTTTTTTCAGTTCCACAACCCCAGATTTCAATGACTGTGACTCCAAGTTTACCCATTACTGTTACTTTCCAATATCACATCTAAGTTTAATCACCAGTAGGAACGCTGAAGACTTATTGTAGCTGCAGAAAGAGCTAAATGGCTCCTGGATATGACAAGGACAATGTTCACTTAAAAGGCTTTTTCCCAAAATACATATACCACTAAACACAATCATCTCCAGGGGACAGGGAAATGGCCATCAGGCTAATTAGCTCAAAGCAAGGGAAACCATGGGGGAAAAGGAAAGGCAGCATTTATGTTGGCTTGATCATCGCTGCTTGCACTAAAATTGCTTTCATGGCTGTCGAAAGCCATGTGGAGATGTTACCAGTGTTGGGAACCAAAAGAGTGGACCAGCCTCTTGTCTGATGGCACCAAGGCACCTCCTGTCTGATGCTTGGAGCGGTGAAGCTCCCTTCTCCAGAAACCTCAAGCTTTTGACTTGTGGGGTTACAACCCTCCAAACTTTTTCCTTAATGCAGCAGAGAAAAAGATCCTGATATTCAGTGTATTGTAGGACTTGTCTCTGCCTCCCGAAAAGGAAAGAAAATGGATCGTGATGGCGATTTTACTCTTCTCATCGATAAAGGGTAGCTACATCACCATAAATGCGCAGTACAGCAATCTGAAGTCTCAGACAGTTTGTGATGTTTAAACATCTTAAGCACTGTTGAGCATTTTCGCTACATTTCTTGATATGGCACTGCGGTTTTATTTAAGCAATCCCGAAAATCGTGGCCAGCTGCACCATCTGCCAGAGATGATGCAGGATGGGTGCCTCCAGCATGTCAGCGCTCAGATGTCATTTAAAAGGGAAATGCTTTCCGTACTGGGAAGAGGGCAGAGACAAAGAGCCCGGGCAGGCAGCAGGCTGTGCTAAGTGGAAAGAAGAATTGATACCTTTTCTAAGGCCTGACCCGAACATCTGAGTTCCTTCCCTTGGGGTTTCTTACCCCCAAATGTTCTTTTTTGTGTGTGTGTGTGTNAAAAAGGCCAGGAGAGATAAAGAGTCATCTGATGTCGAACAGGTGGCTCGTCCAGGTCATTGAGCGCGATGGTGGCTGTGAAAGCAGAGCGTGCAGCGAGTCCCACCTCGGCACGAGGTGCAGGGAAAGGGGGAGGATGGATGCGTGGCAGGGATGCTGTGGTTTGGCATTTAAAGGTCAGTCCCTCTCAGGGTCCTCGGCACATTCCCGGCAGCAGGTGACCTCCGTGACTGCTCTCCCATCTCACACATCCCTCTGGTAAAAGGAGCCGGGCTGCACCTTTATGGAACCGTTTGCAGAAGAACGAGGCGTGATCACAACTAAGCTGAAGGGTGTCATATTCACTTTACCGCCGACATGAGGACCAGTGGTTGAATATTCGATTACATGTCAGTCACAGCACATTAGGCAATCTTCCAGTCTGCCAGCTTTGCCCTTCCCAGCTCCCAGCTAAGTGTCATCAGGAAAGAAGTAGCACGGAGAAGGAAGGAGGCGATCCTGGAGTCAGTTTGCTGAGGGAGCTTCAGTCTCCATCAAAAATGTCCTCTTCTCATCATTGTGGTGGGTCTTAGCAGGTCCCCCTCGTATGGAGAGGGTAAAGTCGTTCATGCCTCCTGACCATGGATGCAAACCTTTCATGGAGCAGTGCTGTGCACTTTTATCTTTGGGTCTAAAGGTATAAATGTGTGCAAAAGCAGCAAACGGTGTCGTGACAAGTTAGGGAACTGCCATTCCAGCAACATTACCAAAAAATATTCTTCTCTTTCAAATAAAGTGGCTAAAAAACCATGTTGCTCTGACTGAGCATTTTCTGGGCTGTTTTTGCTTGCAAATTACTTAGTGAGAGTATGCTAGGAGTGGAAGTTAAGAGCTGTGGACAGTTTCCCACTTTGCTAAAGCCAGAAAAAAATCCCATCTCAGCTCCAAGAAGGAAACTACTTTCCAAAATGTCAGCTCATGCAGAAAGACCCGGTTCAGCTGGAACGAGCTGCTCCGTTTGCGCTCGGTGGTTTCTGGAATACCAAAAAGCCCTGTACGTCCATGCTGGGAAGCATGAGCAGGAAAGGCTAACGTGGGTAGATAATTCCCCGTTGGCACTGGGGCCTCATTATGGGCTTTGTTAAGCATGTTCCACCTGTTATCACCAGCCACGTGAGAAGTGAACGGGTGGTGTTCCCATTTTGCATCTTCTGCATCCACGGTTGAGCCTGCACCTCCTGTTTGGAGAGTTTCAAAGTGAATTTGAAATCAAAGGAGACAACGTTGCCGTTACTGGGTGGGACGTTCCTAAGCAGAACTTTGGCTTTGTCTACTTTGATTTCAGATTCACTTTGAATGTTTTTTTTTCTGACAGGAGGTGCGGGCATCACAAGCCTCGCCGTAGCAGCATCACCATTAACTTTTCAAGTGACCGTTACTATTTAGCTAGAGAGACAATAAGATTGCGGTGGGTGTCAATGGGAATAACCTTTATGATACTTCCAAAGCATCAAATCTGTCCTCGGGCTCCCAAACTCCCAAGAAATACTTAGAGGGAGAGACTGCCTGCGGAGTGAAGGGTACAGAGTGATGGATGAAACAATAAAAATGACACCGCTGGTAAAAGTGAAAGTGGGATGCTGCTGTTTGTGATGTGTCGTGCATATGATTGATGTCAGGGCGATGGCATCCGGACCCTGTGTCACATCACGGGTGCAGCATGAGACCTTCCACAGTTCAGGATGGCTGGACCCACGGATGGTAAGTCCAGTAAGGTGAATTTGGCTTGTCTGATGACTGGTGAAATAATACCTTCATGAAGAGTTATCTGCAAGGACTGAGGGCTGCTCTTGACAGTAGAATGGGGTGGGAAGGGCAGGAGTCCATTTCGGGTAGCACCTGGAAAAAAAAACCAACTGTTTTCCCCCCTATATCAACCACTCCTCCTTGACCATATTTGAAAAGGGCATCTTCGGTGCCGATGGCAGTGTTGTTACAGACAGAAGGACCTGGCTGAGAGCAGCCGGTGATGTGTGCCTTACTTTTAAAACGAAAGATGTGTCTTGACAGCTTGCCAAATACCACATCTGCCTCTCTTTGCACCTCTGTGGGTGAAGCTGAACAGCAAGGTGGTGAAGATGAGGGAGCCTATCAATTAACCGCAGGAGGGCTGCTCTCTCATTTTCTGCCCAACAGCTGCAGGTGATCCTTGGCCTGGAAGGACCTCCCTGAAAAACCCATCTGCAGCACCTGTGGGAGAGGCCCAGCTGTGAGATCTCTGGAGTGAGGAGGCATCACAGCACTATCACCTCAAATGGGCTGGGAGGAGGGTAGCGGAGCATGATAAGTACTGTTAAATACTTTTTTCCTCTTCTTTTTTCTCTTTTCCATTGAGAGTTTTTCCTTCTTTCATGATGGGTCTCTGTTGGGGAATGCTGATGAGACCACACAAAGCAAGATGGTCTTTCAGTGGGCTGTTTCTTCATTTCTTCAGCTGCTGGAGGTGTGTCCCAGTTAACCAGGCAAGTCTACCTCAGTTTATCTGACTTGGTCAAAATATTTTAAGATTGTACTTCTAGTGCTCTATTTCTAATTGCCGGTCAAGACAGTATTAAATCATAACTTGATGGTCTGCAGGCTTCTCATTAGGGATATTTTTGCCTGTGACATGGATATACATGTATTTTGTATGCAGTGCAACGGCATGGTGAAGATTTTATGAACAACTTCTATTATCTTTGAAACCACAGAAACAACAAACAGTTATAATTATGGTCTGAAGATGCTATAGTGATTCAAATGTGCCTACAGTAGTGGTATTGCAATGAGAGCGGGCTGCTCGCCTGCAGCTTCTGTTGTGTTCAATGACATCACAATTATGCTGTATTCGAGCTAAAACTTCTGTCCTTAAACAGGAACAGCTTGTGTGAAACCTCTTAGGTTTTTCCTTTTAATTTCTTGTGATAGTCTCTGGACTAAAATTGGTTGAAATAAAGAATAAGGTAGGGTAGTGTATTTTTTCAGGCTTTGTGTCTGGGTTTGCTGCTGGTAAGTTGTAGGTAGTTCGTGTTGTTGTATTTGGAAAATGAATGAATGTTATTTAAAACATCCAAATGGGCATCTGCTACTTGTCGAGCTGTGATCTTCTGGTCCTGGGGTATTTGACAGTACAGTGATTTGTGATAATGGAACTACTGAAAAAAAGTTATTAACAAAGGTATGTCACTGTAAATGTGTAAAACAGAGCTTTAATTTCTGAAGTAAATGCACTTTTAAGGGTGAAATACTTAGACGTGTCTTCAAGCACAGAGTTAGATGCTAATATGCCTGAGCCAGCTCCTGGGTGGTATGGACCTAATCGTGCTGGCAGAATTGTGATGGTCACAAGCTGAAAAGCTCTCTGGGCACATATGCCTCCATCTTTTATAGCTGAATTTGTGTCTATTCATGTTTGTTCATTAAGTTCCAACAAAAAAGATTCAATCTCGTTTCAAGTTTGTGTTTAAAATGTCTCAAACCATAAGAAGCTTTGTTTGTAGCACACTCACTAGATGGCTAATGGTTTCCTTTTCTGATGAAGACCTCCACAGCCCTAGATCTGAATTTCTTGTTGCTCCCTGGGGACGCAGCAGTGCGGCCATAGGCTCTCTCCCATTTGTGAGCTGTAGTTCTGCAGCACTGAAGCAGTCTGAGCACGTCCTCAGACCCATAGGCAGAGATGTTCCTTGTGAATGCTAGGAACCACAGTAACATCCGAAAATAACCACAGTGGCCTGCAAAACTGCTTGAAGAATAAGGCAAGAATTTCCCAACAAATATCTAATTACTATATTAAAAATACTTCTTTCATGTAAGACTTAGCTTAACTAACTCTGTAAATTGAATGTGGCATCTTTCTAACGCTTCTCTGAGTCTCTGTGATTGTTTTCATTATTGTTATGATTGTAGCTGTTACTAGAATGAAATTATTTACACATGGAGCTAAATGATTATTTTCATTGCTATTCAGCTCCTGACTGCATTAGACCGGTACACTGCATCCACAAAATGCCCATCTTCTCTGAAGCTGCAGGTTTCTTCATCACTGGGAGTGGCTAAAGACATGATGTTCCCATTGTTTGCCATGTTCAACATGTATCAGGGCACATCAAGGAAAGCAGGGGGAGACAAGGCAGTTAAGAGGTCCTCTGCCCATCGCCTCACTGCTGCAGAGCTTGGAGGGTGGAGCTGCTTTGTGTTTCTCTACTGCGTGGTGTGTACTTGACCACTGTCTGCTCACCATGTGTGCCTTCAGGCTCTCTTCACTTCAGCAGACTCTTTTCCACATGGGGACACCTGATCACCTTCAAAAAGTAACCCTTCAATCTCTTTAAAACATACCTATTGGTACTCTAGAAATCACTGTTGGATTTTAGGATCTTTTTCCTGTTTGTCTTCCCTTTTATTTGCCTCTGGTAAACCTGGATAGCAGAGAGATAGAGGACATACACCAGAGTGATGGTGTAACCATTGGGTGGCAGAGCACTGGCCAGTAGGGCCATAAAAGTCAATGAAGTGCGTAAGCAGCAGAGCACGTAATGACCACTGGGTCTATGGCAGTTTTTCTTTAACACATGGAGAGATATGGTCCGGTGGTTAAAGTGCACGTGTGAGAGCCAGAAGAACTAACTTTCGATTCTGGATTGGTCCCTGACTTGTGCGTGACTTTGTGACAGCCACTTCCCCAAGGATGGCTTTGTTATTTTCCTGTTTGGGAAGAAAGGGAGGAAAATAAGTGTCAGGTGTGGGGGGTTGCCCTGTCCTGATTTATGAGCGATCGTAAGGCTCGTGTCTGAGATCCTGATGGGAGACTCTTTAGAGAAGTGCAGGGAGTTGGGCAGGTGCTTGGTTGGAGTAAATCAGAATAGTTCAATTAAAGTCAATAGATTTATCCCATCTGGAGTGATAAAGGCTTTCCTGTCAGTTAAAGCACTGGTCTTTAGTATGTAAGAGGAGTTGGGGATGCTGCTCCTTCTCTCCCAGCGAGGGTTGCACCCAAGAACATGCATTCACTAACAGAAAACCTTGAGCTATGAGATTTGTTACCAACAAGAAGGATGGGTAGAGGTGAATTGTAGTATAATTTTTCACATTTCCTAAATAAAATTGATTAGAAAATCTCCTGTTACCTTTGACTCTTTGACAAGGATAAATTAAAACTGGCAACTCTCTGTCTAGCAATATAACAGCGTTAACATCTGCGTCGCTTCTGTCGGTGAATTTATGGAACAGATCGACTAAAACTGATGTAGAAGTGGAACAGGCTTCGAATGTGAGCGATTTTCAAAGTAGATAATCTATGGGATTGGTCTGCATCTTGTGCTAGTTTAGCTAAACTCATCTAGTTGACTTGATTAAGAACATCCAAGTTTGGGTTTCAGATTGTCTTACCTCTGTAAATGAGTGGAAAAATAAGTCGAGGGTTTTTTTTTATTTTTTAACCAAACTAACATAAACCCAATTTAAAAAAGTGCTCACAAAAAATATTAAAGTGTTTGAAAAGCATTTCAATTAAAAGAAAAATCACAGCTTANACCAGAGTGTCTCTTTCCTGAAGGGAGAGCGTAAGTAAGGTAAAGAGGATTCCTGCTCCTCCGTTCTCTCCCGGCATCTCCAATTTGGAGATTTGGAGGGTCTTCATCTAACAACAGAGCACCCTCCTCTGGCAGCTCGCCAAAAATGAGCTCCTGGCTGGAATCCTTCGGGATGGCGAAGGAACCCGGAGCATCGCTCATCCCCCCCAGCAGAGGGGTGGGAAGCTTCTTTGCCCANGAGGTGAATTGTAGTATAATTTTTCAAATTTCCTAAATAAAATTGATTAGAAAATCTCCTGTTACCTTTGACTCTTTGACAAGGATAAATTAAAACTGGCAACTCTCTGTCTAGCAATATAACAGCGTTAACATCTGCGTCGCTTCTGTCGGTGAATTTATGGAACAGATCGACTAAAACTGATGTAGAAGTGGAACAGGCTTCGAATGTGAGCGATTTTCAAAGTAGATAATCTATGGGATTGGTCTGCATCTTGTGCTAGTTTAGCTAAACTCATCTAGTTGACGTGATTAAGAACATCCAAGTTTGGGTTTCAGATTGTCTTACCTCTGTAAATGAGTGGAAAAATAAGTTGAGGGTTTTTTTTTTATTTTTTAACCAAACTAACATAAACCCAATTTAAAAAAGTGCTCACAAAAAATATTAAAGTGTTTGAAAAGCATTTCAATTAAAAGAAAAATCACAGCTTAATCCAAGGAACTCTTGCTTTGGCCAAGCTTTCATTTCCAAAATCTGTACAGTAATATTACACAATAGACTGAGGTGCTGATTATGCCACAGATAATGTAGTTGTTAATGATCAAGTTAATGTTAAAAGCCATTACTGCTCATTGACATAATTCTCAGAACATTATACTGGAGAAGTGCACCTTTTGTGTAGCAACAAAATGACAAAATTGAAATGTTAAAAGTTGAGTGTCTGAATAATAGCCTGTGAAATCATTTAGACAAGATCATTGTTGTTGCCATTGTAAAAGAACCAGAGAGTGACAGAATGAGACAGGGAAAAAAAAAAAAGTCAATGGTGGATGCTTTTTGCTGTTTTGCCTGGAGAAGGGGGGGTCATCAGGGATTGCCGGCACTCACATCGATGTGGTGGATGGAGGTCGTGGGCTGGGACCCTTCACCTTGAACCTGGAGGATTTGTAGGTCACTTAAAAAAAACCCTCTGAGCCTCATGCCACCCACGGGCATCCCTTTGACTCTTTGGGCTTTAATAAAACAGAAAGAGTGGAGAATTGTGCTAATGGGCTAAGCAACAGACAGACTGTTAAATGCCTGCAGTGGAGGGACGTTTTACTGAGCAATATACTGTACAACAAGCCTGTGTTAAAACATTGACCCACAACATTTGGTCCATAAAACTAGTTACATTCACTGGGACTCCTGGCAGTGATAGTTTTAATGTAGGGTTTGTGTCATGGTATAAAATAAATGACTTCGGACATTACAGCAAATACTTAAAAGCTCCACTGAAAACCTCTCTGTGGAAGTACCTGCAAGTGACAGTAGTTTTGTTCCTGAGCCACCCACAATGATCTGCTTTTGTGTAAAAACACCCTTCAGCCCAAAAACCAGTCCCTCCTCAGCTCTCCTGGATGCACTCGTAGAGTTAGACAACTTATTGTTGTGGAAAAGGTGTTGAAGGACACTCATCTGGTCATGTTTTCATTCTGAATTTTCTATGAGTGTGGTTTTCTGCTTTTCTAAAGAGGTACTGTATTGTAAACAGGACTCTGAATTTGACTGGGTTTGTTTAGCACCTCCCAGCACCAACATACCACAGAAATATTATGCAACCTTTTATTAAGCTTCTGTGTGTTATAGTAAGAGCTGTTGCTTAATAAATCTGGAGGCAATAGGATTTGGTTTCCTCTTAGGTAGTTTATCACTTTTTCTCCAGCACAAGCCAGTTCTGCCCATTTTCTGTATTTCAGCCTGAAATACAAGGAACACCCATCTCAAACCAAAGCACTTCTCCATCCAGGCTGCCAGCCTTCACTGTTTTCCTCTAACGCATTGACTTTCCTGGAGGGCTTTGATTCTTGTCCTCTTACAGTTCCTGTAAGCCCCAACAAAACCCTCCAGTCTATTTTCTGCCTCCAGTAACTGTCTTTCTCAGGATATCTTACTACAGGGTCTGCTCCTCTTGGCACCCTCTTCCTGTGACCCCAGCCACTATTGAATCAAATCTCTTCCATGGTTTGGCTATGAATTGCAGCCTAAAGTCCATAACTAAACTGTGCATGATATTGGAATTCAGCAGGAGCTGGGGCCAGCGATTAGGAATGGTAGACCCTGCCACTTTATCTGTCATGACAGGATGGAAATTTTCGGGAAGGAAAATTACTGGCAGGTCACAGTCTGGAAGGAAGGTAGCACTAGTATAGGGCTCCTGTTTCTGCTGTTCCCGTTGCTGTAGAGTGAAGGATCATGTAATTCATTAGGAAAAGTTGCAGCCCCATAGAAGGGATTAAATTTTCTTCCACTGCCTCTTGCTGTGGAGATATGGATTTAAAAAAAAAAATTATTATTTTTTGTTTTTTCAAGACGTGAACTTCCAACTAAAAAAAGAAAGTAGTCTAGTTTTTTCTTCTATCTTTAGGAAAGATGATAAATCTGAACAAGGAAGTGTTTCTTAAAATCAGCCAAACTTGCTACAGAGATGAATCTGGAAGTTTTCCATGAAGATGGCCTGGATGGTCAGGAACAGACTGTGTGGGTGACTTCACCATTCTGCCTGGATGCAGCTGCTCCTGGGGACTGTAAAGGGACTAGATGGTGCTCATGGGGTTGGACATGGGATCCCAGTGTTGGGCTAGACCTGGTATGGGTGTGCAGAGCATGGGGAAGCTACCTCTAAGGTGTTTTGTGATATTCCAGTGGTGGAGGAGGGCTGCCATGGAGCTTCCTTGTAGCCCTCAGAGGTGTTGTTATTGTGGTGCCCCTTCAATGGAGGGGGACAAATTTTGACACCACCTCGGAGTGTAGAAACAAGAGGCTCAGTCTGCCCTGATAACTGAAAACTGCTCTATATCTGGCTAATTTTGCTAGCCCTAGAAGCAGTTCAGAAACCGGCTTGGATCCAAGAGCACGTACCATCCTCTGCGCTCTTAAAATGAGCAGTATTCAGTAAAAAGCGAAATTATTGCTCCTGCCAGTTTTTCCGCTCTTGCCATTTCTTTCTTATCTAACTTTGAGCTAAGGCCAGCTGCTCTTCACCTAGATATTTATTTCTCTTAGATACTAATCAGTTGAGTAATACCTGCAACTCATCAAGTGGAGCTGGGAGTCGTAAGAGCCCTACTGTCACCAAAGCCCCTGGTTTCCCAGCGTGCACCCCTCTTGGTCTCATCTAGCTGCTGGATTAGCGAGGAGATGCAGCTGATCCTGAGCAGATCCAGCAGACTATATAATTCAGAAGAGATAAGGAGCATTGTAACGTTCAGGGGGTCTATCCTAGAGAAATGCATGAATCCTGTTGAGTTTTTTTTTTTCTCTTTTTTTCCCCCCTCTCTGGCTCGATTTTGAAAGGGCTCTAGGCAATTTAGTTGTGACTACTTATCCCCCAACTAGAGAAGTAACATAGTTGGGGTTGAAAAAAGTTGATGTGGAAAAATCCGGGGGTGTAGGCAGAGGTTAGGATCTTTGTGATGGGCGCTGCCTCTTCCAGTAACCTGCTTTTGAAGAGGGAGGACTTGTAATAAAGTATTATGTAAAGAGAGACGGGTTTTTGAAACATTGCTGTGGCAGTCCAAGGTGAGGGAGCAGATGATGTTCTGAAGGAGACACGGTGAAGAAAATTAAAGAGGCTGAGAACTGCCACACAGCTGTGTGAATGGGGAGAGGAGAGGTGCGAGTAAATCAATGCTGGGAAGCAAACGTAGGCAAATATTAAATAATTTGAATTTTCATGCTGTGTGAAATCCCACACTTGTTTTATTTTTTCTTTCAGTGTATGTATATATGTGGTTTGTCCATCTAAGAGCCTTTAAGGCCTGGGTAAAATATTAAAGGAAAACACTAATTGGTCACTTTCCCCCATCAGTTAGCAGTTCCTTAAAGTGTGTTTAGGTTGAAAATACCAGAAATCATCCTACCTGTGCACACTGTTATCTAATTAATGCCCTGTCCTTCACTGCTGCTAAAAGGCCAAAGTGTTTCCTCCAAAGTGATGAGTTCAAAACAACCAGGAGCCACATGGAATATTTCAAGGAAATGATGATACCCAGTTGGGAAGAAGGAACTCTTCTTCCTACACACACATAAAAAAAAACAAACCCAAACCAACAACTAAACTTGATTAGTATCAGCTTTAACCAAAGAAATGTCCCTTCTGAGCAGAGGACCTGAGTCCTATGTGTCACCCCAAGAGAAATTTAGGTCTGAGCTCGGGCTTATATAGAGAAAGTGCTGATACAGCTGTGGCTTGGCTTTAGGAATGGGGTGTTGATAAGCCTTGTGAGCAGCCATCATCTCGGAATTACAGTGCAAACCAGGCATGTGCACAGGTCACTGCTTTTTATGAACACATGTTCCCAGATCTTATGACAAATAGGAGAGTAGCCCATTTTGACCTTTGAAGCCTGTTGCAAAGTCATTGCTGAGCTATTATTTGAGTAGCTTGAGGTAGAATAATGTTCAACTCAGCTTCCTGGAGCTGCATTTGAAATGCAATTAATTGACTGCTGTTAGTTGTCAATTAACATTTATTATCAATTAGTTCATCAAATTGATTAGTTGGCAGGACCTTAAAGCCTAAATGCACTCCTTTCCATTATAAATATGTCTATAAGAGTAAAAGCTACTCACTAATTGATGTCAAACTGAAATTGCTTATGTTGGTCAAGAGACAGAGCGCATTGTTTTTTAAATCCATATTAAATTAATTTTGCAGCAAATACATCAGTGGTACATTATTTTAAAACACTATCTTTGGTGCATAGGACTTTGTGTGTGAGTCTCTTTAAAGCCATTAAAGCGAACAGGTATAATATAGGAATCGTTAGCAGCATTTTTTCTTTATTTGAGAAGTGACGCTGTTTACGACAACCAGACTAATTCTTCATTAGCCTGCCCACTAAAATGGTGTGTGGCAAAACACATGGCCTGAAAACCATTCTGTTTTAGTGGGTTTACTGCAAAACTCTTTACATTTCTCCCTTCCCAGCTTCCTCCCCTTTAGGCCTGTCCAGAATTTGGGGGGCCATTCTCACACAGCAGGCGTTAATCAAGATTATTCAGGAACATCTCTTTGTGATCAAAACAGAACGCAAAAAGGAGTCACTATGTATTTCTCAAAATAAAAAATAATAGCAATGGGAGTGTTATTTTCAGTACCTTATTTTTGCAGGCCAGTAAACAGTTCCTCTGTGTGAGAGAACCTTATTAAAGAGGCGAGAAAAGAGATATCTGGGTTAGCTTCACAGTTTTAAATGCAATAGTTGTCTTGACTTATTTGGTCTTAATCCTGGGGCTAAGGAGCAGATAAAATCCTGAAAAGTATTCCTTTAACTTTTTTGTATGCACAGAATACCTGAGAGGGGGTTATTCATTTTCTTTGCCTTTGTGCAACGAGATTATTCCTGCATCCCCCAAAACTGTGACCTAAATATGGCTGAAAGACACAACATGTGACCTGCTTAGTGCTGCCTGTCATGGCCTGGAGCCACAGCAGGAACTCTATTAGTGGGAACAGCACAGATGCTACCAGATGGCCAACATATTGTCCAGAGATGACCCATGTATAATTGCAGAAAGTTCAATACATTCAGGTTTTGAATTTAATTGCATTGACCACCTTAGCTACTGCCGCAACACAATTTAATTTATTTAAGGTGGAAACTTAACTTGCGGAAGGAAGGGGATATTTATGCTTTTAATATCGTGTTTGTGCTCTGCAAACTGTAGGAACTCAAGCCCTGTGCATGTTAACAGATGTTTACAGAGGTCAGACTACCTGAATGCAATTCAGGCAATTCAAGCAATGAGAGAACAATACGAGATTTTTTTTCCCCCCCTTCACTTCCTGCAGTTTATTTAGATCAAGTTCCATGGGACCAAATCTGGCAGTCTTGACTCAAGCAAATAGCCCACTGGAGACAGTAAAAATAAACAAAAGGACTCTTTTAAATATTTGAGCATGAGGGGGTTTGCTTGACTAGTGACTGCATAACAAGCTGCTTAATTTTTATCTTTAAAAGATACATTTTTTTAGAGAGACAGCACAATTTACCTACTAAGACTTTAGACTGGGAAGTAAAACCTTGTATTCGGTTTCTTTGGTGCCCGTGATGGCTATACGGACTTAGCACAGCTCCTGGGGGTCATATCAGGAGCCTCCTGGCTCAGATTTAGGGTCAGGACCTTCTGGAGGCAACCAGCCCTTTCCATGTAGCATAGCACTTGGCTCTTTTCTCAGCCTCATGTGGTGCCTTTGTTACCTTGAGCTGTAATATATTATTTTTGGGTGAGTTTAACTTGTTTGTCTAGTTCAGAAAGCTCAAACTCATCTGATGATGAATCTTATGGAGTAGTGGGTTTTTTTGAGCATGGTGTCAACTATACATATTGCATATCCATGAGCAGTGACGGGAGTTAGGAACTTGGCTGCTTCTTCAGGACCAAAAAGTCCAGCTGTACATGGAAGTGAGCACACAGGTCCCCAAAAGAGGGAGTGAAAGAGCTCATCGTTCTGCAAGACAGCAGGAGTGCTGGAAACTATGCTGAGGAGGGGATCACACATGGGGCTGTACTGGTTTGGAGAAGATTCCAGCATGAATGGCCTTACCAGCATATTTCCTCATGGATCCCTTCCATTTCTCTCTCTCCCCTATTCCTTTTCTTTACTGTATTGACCTTCTAGGCTGCAAGTTTTCATCACAAGATATTAAAAAATAGATGTATTTAACACTCAAGTAGAACAGCCTAGACTAACTTGGCCTGCCTAGGCCTTATCAAATCCTGGATAGCTTCATTATAATTTTTCCTTGGAGTAAGCTGTAGTCTGTTCAGTTATATTCATTATATTAAGCCATTTATTAACTTCCAGTAAGAATACCCACAAAAGTGGTTAATCCTCAATAGATGACTTAAAACCTAAGGGTTTTTTGGTGTGTGTGTGTGTGTGTGTGTATGTAATAGAAAATGATAAGCTGGTGATGAGGGATGGGCCCAAACCATAACATGAGGCTCTGCATCCAAATTGTCAAGGGATGTGGGCTGTTGGGCCAAAAAAGGAGGAGAAGGCCTAGTTTCTATGGCTGTGACTCCATTCCATCCCTAAATTTAGTGCTCAATGTCTTGATTTGTGTTCATTGCTACTAATAAAGCAGGCTGATTTCCTTCATGTGTGAGGAGAAAACCTTATACACCAGAGCCATTACAGTAAAGAATTATTGTTTTAGGTTTGGGGGCGTGGGTGAATATTGCACTTTTTTTTTTCTTTTTTTTTTTTCCATGCTGTCTCTAATCAAATGTAATCGCCGCAGCATGTGTTATTGATTTTGTAATTGCTTCTTGAATGGTTTGGGCCCCAAGACTGCTACACTTGTGAGGATGTCATTTGGGTTATATATATAAGCTAAAGGGTGGTGTATCTTTTTTATTAGGAAGGCCCTCGGATATCTCATTTAAAGATGAAAGGCTTGTCCCAGAAGGCCTAGTTGGTGACACTTTCCAGCATGACTGGACAGAAGTCTTTCCCCAATACTTCCTTTTACAAAAGCTTTTGTTGCACCTTACCAGTAAAGTGATGAGGCCAAGTGTATAGACATCGTCCATGTAAATCCTGTGGTTACAGCACATAAGCTGGAGCATGTGGCTTGCTTTGATGCTTTAAAAAGTGGCTGATGTTGTCTTCTCGGTTCCCAAAATAAAACAGTTGGGTACCAGCTGAGCATCATAGAATTGTCTAGCTTGGAAGAGACCTTTACGACCATCTAGTCCAACCATCAACCTCACTGATTAAAAAAATATCACCTAAGCCATGTCACTAAGCACTATGTCAACCTGTCTTTTAAATACCTCCAGGGATGGTGCCTCAACCACTTCCTTGGGCAGCCTGTTCCAATGCCTAATAATCCTTTCAGTGTACAATCTTTTCCTAATATCCAATCTGAACCTCCCCTGGTGCAACTTGAGGCCGTGTCCTCTTGTCCTATCACCTGTGACTTGGGAGAAGAGACCAAGCCCCACCCCTCTACAGCCTCCTTCAGCCTCTCCTCATAAGGCTTACATCAACTCAAAGTACATCTCAGGTTCAAAAAGCTCCTGGGGTCCAATAGGGATGTGGGTAAAGGAAAGAGCGGCATCACATAGGTGATGTGCACAGAGAATTGTCCTATGGGAAAGCAACTGTTTTCTTCTTGGGTAGGGTGGGATTTGGGTTATCTTTTGTGACTTCCATCACAATATCACTTTCACCAACCAGAACATCCAGCTTGAGTTGTCAGTGAAGCCTGAAGTGCAGCTGGGACTTAAATTTATGGTACATCTGAAGTCTTGGAGTAGGTTTTGCATGATGAAGTAGGGCTGGCATTGGCATATTGTGAATCCTGAGGAGTGGGATCGCCTAGCTTGGGTGGTCTCTCCCCCTGAGCACGATGGCTACTCTACATCATTGTAATCTCGTGAGATGGCTGATCTGATCTGATGGCTCATTACTGCCAGGAAAACTTGGTCTTGCCGCTCTGCCTGCTTTGGCTGTGCATTCCCATGCTCTCTCCTGCATGAGGTCTGGTACTTGTCCAACCCCTTGGTGGTCTGGTTCAGTGAGCACAGCTCTGAGAAAAGCAACCCAGCAAGGAGGGTTAGAAACATGCAGCTGTGATGGAGCTAATAGAGTAAGACCTCTAGCAGAAGCAGACTATGAGGGCTCAGCTCTCTGGGGAAACCTCATGCTATTGATATCTCTGTGGTCTGAGCTCCCTCTTCCTAGAGTGTTTCATGGAAAGACTTAAGGCATCCTTCTGGAGGTATGAACTGACACAGAGCTCTGATCCTGAGAGGAGCTGTTCTGGTTCTCGTGCTCTGAACAACTGGAACATCCTAATTTTCTTAACCGCTTTCTTTTAGCTCAGTCAGAGAGAATGAGAATGAGTTCACCTGGCTTTAGATGTTTAGATCAGAGCTAGTCAATCTGGGCTTCCTTTAAACCAACAGGGAGAATTAGATCCTTTTAAAATGCATTTCATCTGGCCTGTTTTTATATCTGCTTTAGGATGAGGTTAATCCCACATTAATGGCATCTCTTTTTCTAGCCTGAATGTGAGAAGAGCCTAGCTCACATGTCTGCAAGATAGACATCTGCATTTGGTCATATAAATCCCACCCGTAGAGCTGCTGCACTAATGTGACGAACCAAGATGAATGGCTTCAATTAATAACAACAATAATAATATAGACTCTATGGTCTAAATATAGAAAATCATTTCACATTTTTTTTTTTCAGATGTGGTCCAGATCTGTCCTTGATATTGGTCAGATAGTTTTTGATTCAGTGGGGCTCATGGTTGCAACAGTTAGAAACAGTGGTGGTATCTCCTTCAAGCAAGCTAAATTAATTTAGTGTTCCTGCGGGTACAGGCTGATAGAAATAGGGGAACTTTCCAAGGTTAGGGTTTAATTTTGTTCTTTAGAATGAGATTGGAAGGCAATACCTCTGATGAAGATATCTTTTGAAAAAGCACAATGGCTGCAACTTTCTGGAACTACTCATGACCCCCAAACTTATTCTTTATTAGTGTTTCTCATTCAGCTAAAGCTGAAGCAAACAAATGAAACTAATTACTCTTGAAGTTGGGTATTGCCTTCTTGAGCTTTATGAGCCTATTTTTCTGAAATTAGAAATTGCCTAACTATGTGGAATGTTTCCAGCAAAACTGCTTCCTACAGCCACAATTTTTACAGTCACATAAGTGCTTTGTAGGCTACCTTTGGGTAGGCAGCAGTGACATCCAGTGGTCAGCGACCTGATCACAGGTCTTCTCCCAGAGCCTGGCTCACCTGGGACATCTCTCCCTTGGCAAATGTTGTCTGAGTCCATTGTGGTTTAACATAGTTATTCCACTCAGTTTTGGTTTTGGTGTCTTTTCTTCTTTTTTATTTTTAAAGAATTTTATTTTTTATTTTTTCCACCCAGAGGCTTTAAAATCCTCAGGTAGACCTTCTCTGAAACTCCAACAGGAGGGATAGATATCTACTGATAATAAATAAATAAATTTTAGATTGTTGGCTTCAATGGGAAGTATTTTAATATGGTTGCCCGTAGACATAGATGTCTAAATAGGGATTGAAGAACAAGGTGAAGGTATCAGTGTTGGAAAAGTTTGGCCACCTTTGGATTCTCTACAGTCCACTGAGTAGAAAAAGCTTATGAAGAAAGGAGGCGTAGCAACAGAGACCCTGCCTATATTGTTTTAAAAGTAAGTTATTTACTTTCAAAGCAGTGAGTCTGATCCCATGCGAGTCAGTTCATTACAGACTAAGATTGAAGACTGGGCTTCTTGACTCCCAGGAGTAAATGTTTTCAGGATTAGATCCATAGTTACGCACCTCTAATTGCAGGAAAAACTGTGAACTGGTGGTGCACATTCAGATGACTCATACTTCTTCTCTGCTTTTATAGTTCATGAGCCTTTCTAACGCAGGGACACATGGTCCACCTTAATTTTAAATAGGTACTCCTTTCAGTTATGTCAGCTACTTAAATTTATTTGCAGACAGTCAATTCATATTGATCATAACTCGACCTTACAATGACCTTGAGCAAAGGTACTCTGTGACTGCTATAGATATTGTGATCAATACTGGAGAGCAATTGACTACACCTAGTTACTGATAAATGAAGTTTAAAAAAAAAAAAAAAGAAAAGAAAGGTACACTATTTTCAGAAACAAAGATAACTGCTCATTTAGTCGACTGTTTGCAAAGGTTTAATATTGATATATGAAGTTATAATGACATCCTTGGGCATTCTCAAATGGTAGAAAACAATAGGGTGCAGAGTCACTGTAGCACATTAAGGAGAAGGAATCATTAGTTCCCAACTTCAAATAAGAAATTTCATGATATTTATGACAACAACACTGAGAACAAACACACTTATTTAGCAGTACTCATTGGAGAAGGCATGTATCAAACTGTGCCTCTTTTCTTTATGCGTGAGCCAGGTCTAGTGAAATAAAACACCATATTACTGTGCACGGAACAAAGCCTTTAGTACCACTTATTTTACTTTAGTACCCCTCTCCTTTGCACATTTGTGCCTGAATTAAATTGTGCATCCCCAGGTATAACCAACTGTAATCATGAGGAAGAGATCGCTTTGGTCTCAGCACATCTGCTACACGTTGATACGCTTCCCCACGCTGCCTGGAGTTGAAAGGGAAGATGCGAGGGATGTTTTCCCCTGCTATTCCTCTCGCTTTGCTCAGAGTCCTGCTGAGCGACGGCAGCCGAGTACCAGCAGCTGAGACGTCAGTAAATGAAAGTCCACTGGCAAAATGGTAGTGGGCTGTGCAGGAAGGTGCTTTTATTCCCAAATCTGCTGGTTTCTGTGCAGTGGAGGATGCTCTAGGGACATGGTACAAGTGGAGCTCATCCCCTACCAGTGGCCTGGAGCTTGCTTTCCATTGAGTTGCTTGCCCAGGCAACCTGGGTCTGACATTTTACACATTTGTGCCAGGGTTTGGGTGGTTGTTTTGCTTTGTTGTTTTGTGGTTTTGTTTTTGGGGGGTTTTATTTTTTATTTTTTTTTATTTCCTAGAAGTAGAATTTTACATGTGTGACATTCTTTACAAAAGAAATTAATTAAATGGTGGGATGGTTAAAGCTGCGCAAATCAGGAACAGGAGGGGAAACGTTTTGCAGGCGCAGACCTCCCATAGATCTCCCTGCGCTCTTCAGTGTTTTCCCCAGGCACTTGAATTTCTCTCCCTGTTCCCAAAGTTAATCTCCTGATCATATTTCTTCAGTCCCATGTAGTACGTGTGGGTTTTTTTTTTTTTCTTTCTTTCCACACTTCCCTGTTTTTCATAGAGACGTTGTCCTTCTTCAGGCTCCCTCTACATCTTGCACTTCAGTCAAGCTATTTATTAATAAACCTGTGTTTTCAGTGCGTTGCTACATCAATAAAGTATGGAGTGGTTCAGTTAGTCAGCATTCTGGGAAATCCTTTGCTGTATTGAAGAACTGTAAATCTCCATTATTGCTTCCCATAGCACAAATAAAGAATAGCCTCTTACCTTCGCAGCATTCTCTTTGTTAATTTTTAAGGGTGAATGCATACGTATTCCCCAGCAAAGAGGATCAGTTTGTGCATAGCCCAGATACCAGGCATTTATTGAGTTTGGGCATGGGGGTGGGGTGTTTTTTTTGGGTTTTTTTTTTTTTTTTTTGGTATAACTACAGCTGCTACCTGGAAATTCAGCAAGACTGAAGGGAAGCTGGGGTAAGCACAGCAGGAAGCGATATTGAAATGTTCGGATGAAAATAATCATCAAGTCTTCAGGATTTTTTTTCCAAAGTGAATCTAAAGTGGAGGCTTTAGCGATTAGTCTCTGACTGATTGAAGAGGTATGTCACCTGCTACTACATGGCAGCACATCCCATCGCGTTGCAATTGCCTGCCTGGAGTCATTATGGTGTATTACATCCTTTTGTTATCAAACTGTGTCATGTTGCATCACAGTCAGGAGCAGCCGGATGGAGACGTGGCTGACATGTTGCCTGTAACAGATGCAATGAGACATAGCATCCACAGCACATACCTGCTTTTAGTCAAGGCTCAATTTGCTCAGAGTGTATTTTGACATATCTACAGAGGGTTTGAAGTCACAGGTAATCCCTTCTGCGTTTGCCAGCTCTCACTCAAGACACAAGTCTTTCTATTGGGCTAGGAGGAAATGCAAGCTCTAAATTACCTCTGCTTGTTCCAGTGCCGTCAAACAGATAGAAAAACCTGCTTAGTCTAGTTAGTGTGGTAAATGCATGAGATCTGGGGCCACTGGGCACTCTGGAAGGCTTTTTTTCTTTTGTTTAACCCCAATGCTAATGGCTTGAAGAAATGAAAAATAGAAAACATATCAGGCCTCTAGATCCTCTTGAGTAACTAGTTCCTCTTTGAGTAAAAACAAAGAAGCTCTAGTAAAGATGCTAAGGTTGCTCTTCCAAACTACTGGAAAAATATGAGATGTATTAAGATAGTCATATTATGAAAACAATAATGTTTTCCCATATTAATTAACCTTGAATTAAAGCAAAAATTTTTATATGAATGCATATGACATTCATGGCATGCCAAATTAATTCTTTATGATCAGAGCCACTGCAATCAATACTAAATGAATTCATAATGATAAGATACTTAAAATAAAGCATTACCACAAAAAACCCCAACAATAAAAGGCCATCATCAAAACTGAAGCCTCCTAATATAGCACTGCCCAGCAAGATGCTGCTAATGATGACTGTCAGTGGTAATCCTTTATTTATTCTTTTGTCTGACCTATTCCTCTCTCAGTTCTTGTTGGAATAGTCTGCATGTTGAACAAAAAACTTAATGAATTTCCTCATATTAGTGGACAACATGGCCCTGTATTCTCATTGGACTAGTTTACTAGTTTCTTGTATGCTTAGGCTTTTCATCCTTTGGAGATGAAGAACCAGTTATCCAAGAAAGCCTTATATTGGATCCCATTAATAAAAAAACTCCAACAAACTACACCAGCCCTGGAACTCTGTTTGGTTAGAGATATTTCAAAAATCACGAGGAAAACAAAGGTAACAGTGGGTATTGCATAGAGAGGTTTGTGTTACAGATTGGAAGAAACTTCTCCTTTAGCCAGTGGGTTGTACACAGATGAAGACACTGGTAAAGCATTCAACTTTTTCTTTTCTTGAGTTGTTTTCTTTGGTCACGTTGCTGGGGGTCTGGGTGAGGCTATCACCAGAGCTGAGAACAGGAAGTCTGGTTTTTGGCTGGTTTCACAGAACTTTCCTCCCCGAACCCGCACAACAAGAAAAGGTGGAAGGAGAGAGGTGGAACACGAGAGGGGTGAAGGGTAGGATCATGGTGTAAGAGGTATTGTGGCAAGCAAATGATGTGAGTCAATGATGACCCCAGAGACAGGGTGTAGCAGAAGGTTGGGGATGGGGACTTGTGGCTGGGAACCTGCTGGAGAGGCACCAGAACAATATTATCAAAGAGAATGGAAGAAAATTGAAAGTGAAGGACAAAACCAGAAGTAGATGGGAGGGACCTAAGGATGATAATAGCAGAGGCAGGTGGGTGATGAGAAAATGCTTTATAGGACATATTAATTCAAACTTTTTCGCCTTTTTTTTTTCTTCTTTTCTTATTATGGACTAGCACTTTAACTGACTAGTTTCTTAAAAATCTTCTAGATGAAAAATTGGAAGCTAAAAGTGCAAGTTAACCTTGTAGTGTCAGTAACCCAGGAGTACAAGTTCCCCTGTACTCTGGCAGAGTGTGTTTCAGCATTTGTTTTGCTATAGGTGTACTTATGGATGAGGAAAAAGTATTTTTAAGGAGTCATCTGTACTGGGAAAACCTCTCCAGAAAGTACCTTACCTACCTGGAACATTGAGCTATGGTTCCTGGGCTGTAACACAACCTCTGAAGTAAAAGGAATTACCTGTGCTGTATTAGTATAGCTGACAGCTATATCTGCCCTAATCTGCCTTAATTATACTCTTCAGTACAGGGTCTTGCTGATGATTTGAGGGCGGGAAGTTCAGTGGGGAATAAAAGTCAACTGCTTTCCCTTCTAGTTGGAATAGGGGAGAATTAGCTGGATGACATTAGGAGAGTTTCTAAATATCTTTCCTGCCAATATTTGATTAGGGACTTTAATTTCATTAGACAAACTGATTTTTTCATTAGCCAAACTGATTTTTTTTTCCCATGCATTGCTCTCTCCTTTTAATGTGTAAATTACATGGGATTTGACTCTCATTACAACGTTGATATGGGTGCTGCCTTCAAACGGATGCCAGTGCTGGGCTTGCGACCGGGTCTGCTGAGAAGCGCTGCTTTGTGTTGTGCTGCAGGAAAGGATTTCTGTAAATATCCGGTTATGTTGCATGGCTTGGTGACACAAGTGTGTCTATGCACAAAGTCCAGCATCCTCTCACATGCTTTTTCTTGGGAGAGTACATTCCAGTAACTGACATGTGTCTCCTGGTTATGGTACCCACCAAAGCAGGGCTGCATCATGTGAAGCGTAAGTTGGGTCGAATTGCGGGATGGAGCTGATGGAGGACACGATCCAACAAGTATGTGCCTACCTTGATCCTGTAAAGGGCAACCTTTGCATTTCCAAATCAAGATTGCCATAATTTATTGTTTTTTCATAGAATTCATTTTTTGGATGGTTTACATCTCAAGCTGTGCGTGCATTGGTTTTATGTGAATTATTGTCACTCATCCTAATGAGGGTGAAGGACAGCATTTTGTATTACTTTTGCTGAACAGATTAAGAATCTAAACAACAATATGGAAAAGTATTTCAAAACCTATTTTTCTAGGGCCACCTAGGGTGAAGCAAAGCTTGAAAAAGATGAAGTTTCCAAGTACTTCTGCAATTATGAATGAGTTAGTTCAGCTACAGACCTAAAGTCTGGAGCAATGCATTCATAGTGCATAAAGATACTAGCTGCCTGCTGCTGTGTATGCCCCATAAAGCATTGGGGGATGTAACCGTGCTGGTACTAAACGTATGAGATCAAAGTAAAATAAAAATCAAAATACTTTGGATCCAAAGTCGCGTCAGTTGAGGCTGAGATTACATTAAGCCTCGTACACGAAGCTGAACCAGTGCTTGTTTTATTGGCTTCTCAGAGAATACAGGTGCGGAAGGAAGTGAGCCCAGTTGTTATTGCTCTCTGCTTGGAATGGAAAAAAATAGAATTGAGAAAAGTGTTTGTTGTTGTTGCATTGCTTTTTAAGAAGGAAAACATGAGCTTTTATTATTGAGGCGGTTATGGGAACACCCATCATTTATAGGCTTGTGTTTTGGTAAATAAACATGTTGACAGAATTACTAGAATTGTTTTGAAAGTATTTTTATTATAAAAAGCTTATTTTGTATAATATTGAGTAGATCTATTCTGAATGGCAGTAGAATCAGCTTTGATATTTTCAAATGTTTTATTTTAAAAAATTTCAGACCAGTTCTACATTGAGCAAGACTGAACCGAGCATCCCATCAGAGGTCAGGGTGATGCTGCCCATTGGAAGAGCCAAGGGAAAGCAATGTCTTTTGCTTATTGAAGTGATCAACAGTTTAGCATTAACAGGGTTGCAATATTGCATGGTTTAGCCAGATTGTAACGTTCTCTTTGTCAGAATTGTTAAAAGTTGAATTCGGGATTCAGTTCTTTGATGCGCGGACAAAAAAATAATCCATGTATGGAAATACTTCAGTTTAAAGTTTCCAAATGTTTGTGAGTTCTCAGGAAAGTAAAGTAAATTTTGTATTATAAGAAATGAGTAAAATTTCTTTATCAAAAGCCGTTTTTCTGCAAACTGTCCCTTACATGTTTTCAGAGTTGCTACGTCAGACAAATAAAGTATTTTCCTCTGTATTATATAGTAGGTATGGGTTTATTTATACTCTATATAGCATCATTATATAATAAGTTTTCTTGGAGTGCTTGGTACTGTACAAACCACAAAAATTTTTGCTCCAGTGACCTTGTAATATAAAACTGAGGGAGCAATCACATTGCATTATGTGCCAGTGCGGTGAAATTAGTTTTGCAGTGCCTAGGCAAAAGGATCTCCCTTGTCATCCAAATTACAGGACTGGGGCCAATATGTATGCACTCCGCCTGTTTGTTTATGCCATACGAATGGTAATAGGAGGAAATATTTTTAAGAGTCCATGTCCTTTTTCCCTCAGCATTTCTGGGTTTTGTTGGTGGTTGTTTTTATTTTCTTAATATTTCTCTCCCGAGCAAAATGTGTCCGTTCAACAGAGTTGAAATGAGTTATGTTAATCTTCCAGCGTAAACATGAAACACTTTTGGTTGTTTCGCCATCATTAGTTGTCCAGCTAAAAAGCAGAGATCAGTCTACAGGCAGGCCTCTCATAATATAGAAAGTGTTTGTTGGGGTGAGGTACACAGGAAGAAACATGGATGTTTGGCCAAGTATTAAGGATGAGCTTTAAACTTGGGGAATTTCTTCTTCATCGTCTTTTTCTTTAAATCCAGGCTTATTTCTGATTTACGTATTTCAAAGCTCATGCAACCAAAGGAAGGAGATTTTCTAACAGTGGGGGGTGAGCTTATTAAAATTCATCGTGATTCTCTTTATTGAAAGGAGTAAACAAGAATCAATTTTCTTTAGTAAAGAAGTTGGCTGAGTTGCAGGTTCATCTAGGGCAGGGTGAGCTCTCAGAGAGAGTTAACCCAAGAAATGTGAGATACACAAATTGGTCTGACTTCTTTCAGCCAGAGCCTGGGAGGGGTGTGTGGGACAACACAGAGGATTTCATAAGTTTAGCCTTTAACAAATCAACAGAAGGACCTCAAAAGATGCATGCTTGTGTATTTTCTGAGCAAATAGTTGGACATTTATTTAAAAACCCACATCATTAAGTGGAGCAGAAAGATGCTGCAAAGACTAAGTTGGCCAGGATGGGCATGGAAACACCTTGAATGACCAATATTACGTGCTTCAAATGCCATTTTCCTGCTCGCCCGCTGGCTGAGAGATGGATTTCATGCGTGATGGAAGTGTGGACAGGCCCCACTTTCTATCCCTGGGGAGGGCGTTGGGTTTCCTTGAGCCTGGGGGATTAAGCCCTGCGGGCCCCTCATCCTCCTGTATGAAGCATATGATATCGATAGTGATGTTTTTGGTAAAGCGAGGGCTCTCAAACGCACGTATCACGCCAGGCTCCGTGGAGTCTACGCTCGGTGGAGATGTATAGGCAGAGATGGAGGGCAGCCAAGAACAGCTTCTGCTGGGGAGGGCTGGGGCTGTGCTATGTAATGGCTTAGATTGGTTTCAGGGCCTTCCTGTAGCTGATATTTGTTAGGTTTCCACGGAACATAAAAGTAGGCTTGCATTTCAGGCTAGCTTGGGCTTCTTTTAACCTCAGATCATCTGGGTTTCATAGGTGCTGGTCACACCGTAAGCTTAAATATTCTTTTCCTCACATGTTCCCTTTCAAATAGGGTCAAGACAGCTTTTTATTTTTAAACATTTGGAGTTTGTTTTCATAAAGTTTCCCCAATCAAGACAGTATCCAAGCCATCTTGGGTTGTAGTCGTACATCCAGTATTACTACATTAGCTCTTAATAAAGAACTCATGCAAAAACCAGATTCCCTTCACACTAACTACAGAAACATGTTAGGGGAATGTGACCATATAGCTGTGTGGAAAATGATATTACTTGCAGAAGATTTGTTGTCACATAACAGCCTGCTCATCTGCTGATTACTATCCTGCGTTTATCGCGCATCTTCCTTTGTGTAGCGATGGTGACACTTTCAAACGTGCTTAAAATCCCTGCAGTAAACCAAAATAATAAGAGCAAAAAGAAAAAAAACCAAACCCCTGAAATACCTCTGCTAGGATCAAGCTAAATCCAAACTAAAAGCAAATTTATACATATGCTGTATATTAAGCTTAACCAGGGTAACGCCCCTTTCCTTTGGTTTTTGGAAAAGAGTCCCACATTGTCACATGTAAAGGGACATTTCAGCACTGATTTTCATTTTCATGAGATTAAAAGTGAAACATGTAACCACAAAGCTGGTTTATGTCATCCCCTGTTGGAGCCAGCAGTAATGCCAAAAATTAGATATTTGATAGGTTTGTGAGAGAAACAGATGCAGGAGGGATGCCATTCCCACAATTTTAAACTCCTTCTTATCTTTAAGCTAGAAAGAACATTCCAGATGAAGAAAATCTATCTTATTGGCTTTAGAAAATAGAGGAAGAAAGTTGCCAAAAAAAAAAAAAAAAAGGGAATAAGAAAAGAAGTTAATTTAAAACCAATGTCAGTCTTGGGGAACTGTAAACCATAATTGAGGGAGAGCGTGTGTGTGTGGATATACGTTCGTATAAGTGTGCACATGTACAAAATAAATAGGCTGAGACAGGGCTTTTCTCTTCCTTTTTGATCTGCTTAACGCAGTCTGCAGTCTCGCTTCGGCTTTTTATAACACTTTTGGGGTGCAGAGAGTTGGAGGACGGCAAAAATAAAGGGAAGAATCCCTCCCAAACACGCACCCAATAAACTCAGCAAAAGCTAAAGCATCCAAAAAGTATTCTTTCGGCTTTTTTTTTTTTTTCCCCCTTTTTTTTTTTTTTTTTTTTGTTTTGGAAGCAGTTTGTATGTCCCTGTTCTTTTTATTTCATTCTGCCAGCTGTCTGCTAAACAAATCTAGCCAGGTGGGGCTTACAACCCATGACTAAAAAACCTACTAGTGCAGCTGTCCAGCTTGCCTGGAGGAAGAATTCTAACAAATGGCAGGAATGAAAAGATTGGTTTTGTTTTCAAGAAAGTAGCTATGGTACCTTCCTTGCTTAAGGTTTTTTTGTTGTTGTTGTTGGGTTTTTTTTGTGTGCTGCTTGCTTCACTTAACTCATGGCCTCCTAAGGTTTTACAGAGTAATGGAAAATCCACTTCCATGGTTTATCATTTAACGGGCTTTTTGGTATTGCTTGGGTTTCTTTCTTTTATTTTCTTGTGTGTTTTTTTTTTTAATTATTATTATTATTTTTTTCATTCCCCTGTAATGATTTTATTCTGTGTTAGACACATAGGGCAGCTTGGCTGCTTGGAGTGTTACTAAATGTAAAATAATCTGACACTTTCCCCACAAATCACTGGTAAGCCATATAGTAGCTTAGCTGGATTTTTAAATATTCAAGAGTTGAATATATAACTAGTGAAGGGTGATGGTTGGTATTGTTTACCCACAAGCTGGGGACAGAACAGGCTTCTTTGCACTGCTTCATCAATCGACCTCAACTGTGATTTTCTAGTCAGCAAATGAGTGCTTCATTTTCTGTGTCTGTTTTGAGCTAAACAAGAGCTGTGCTAAAAATTACCGAACCGCCATCTGATCTATCATTCCAGCAGTAGGAGAAGATTAGCATGTGAGCCACCTTCCCTCCCTTCTTCCAGAAAAAGGAACATGTGAAAGGTGTTTGTCACAAACTTCCACTTCGGGGAATTTAGTCAAAAAACTTCCTCTGAAATTTTGTTAGATAACAGCAAAAATTTTTGTTTCTTTAAAAAAGTAGCTTTTGGCTCAATCCTGCCTCCTTCTGAAGCTGGTGACGGGTTCAGTTGAGATCTTTGCAGCTTCCTATTGATTGAACTTGATCTGGTAGAGTGATTTGCTCAATAAGGAGGTGAGGGCTTTTGGCACTTCTCAGCTATCGCTCCTCTGGGTCTCATGGGTTCCAACTTTAAAGGTGCACGTGGCATTAACACCTCTCAGGGTCAGAGCGGTGCCTCGCAGTTAAGCTGAGATACAGACTTTGGGTTTGGTCCAGAGCTAGTAAAGTATTTCGGTTTATGCTAACGTAGGTGTGTGAATGATAGCACTGAAGTCAATGGATCTACTTTTCTGGCCAATTATTGCTTGTCTAATGATAGGAAATCTCATGTGAGGTTAGGACTTCTTTTTGATGGGCACTCTATAGTCAAGTGACTATGTGCTTTAAATGAAGCACATTTTTAATTCCTGGACTACAAACATGTTAAATTCTTGTAGACTTCATTTCAGTGACTTACCTGTTTCCTACTAGAGTACCAAGAGATCTGTACCGCAAAACTGATAAGATGTGGAGGTGAATGCATGCATGAGGTCTTACTGAAGTTATCAAGACATGTAGGTGCCAGGTCCAAATATACTCACCTTATTGCATGATTAGATCTTTGTTTTGGGAAGCAACAAGACACAAATGATGAACATTCAGTGCTTTATCCCTCTCTGTCATCTGTACCTTCCCAGGAAAAAAATGGATGCAAAAGTGATGCAGTGATTGCTTCCATGACTCTTTGCCAACACTTACGCTGCTCCATGTCCACCCAGCCAATGGGTTCAGCTAATGTCCCCTTTCCAGTAAATTTGGGAGAGGGAGACCTCTTCCTGTTTCTGTGAAGGTGAGGGAGAAGCAACGAGTGCTGCCTGGGCTGCACAAGTCAAAATGGCATCGAACATGGGCAGGAGAAGCCAGATTGCTGTTGCAGGCGCCGTTATTTCCTTTTGTTGTATAACAAGGCATGAGTGATATTGGTCGGGGTGCTCACAAGCCAAGAAAAAAGAAGGCCAATTTTTCATGAGGAAATTGAAGTGCTGATGCAGAACTAACCCTCACGGTTTGTTGTTATTTAATGAAGAAGCAGTGAGTGGGGGATTTTTGGCAAAACTTGGTGGGTAAGCATAACAATGGTAATGACGTTATGGATTTAACAAAGGCACTTAAATGCTACGATTAAGAGCTCTGTTAAGATTCTTGAACAGCAACTGAAAGCAAAAAATGTGGTGAAGTTATTCTCAGAGCCCATATAGAAATACATTCATTTTACCCCTTCTTTCCATTTTTCCTAACCTACAGTAGAATCCTAGAATAGCTCCAGCAAAGTCATTGAAATTATCTCCTTTTGATGATATTCTGTATTAGAGTTTCTGGGCATTGTGATGAACTTCAGCTTTTACCTATTTTTCTTTACTGCTAGGCAATAGCAAACATATATATTACATTAAAAATGCTTATGTTCATTTCCCATCCCATTTATTTTTCTGAGAACAGTGTCAGATTCTGAAGGCCTGTACAATGTACAGGAGATATATATGTCTCTGTGAAATAGCACGATAACATTGGGAAAAGTAGGATTTGAGAATAATTCTCCATAAATTATTTTACCTGGAGTTGCAACAACTTCTTAATGTAAAGGAGTTTCTGGACTGAAAATATTTTTACAAGAAGTTTTGAAGAAGAAAAGGAGTGGGTGGATCAAAAATACTATACTGTAGCTTTCCTTTAATTTTCCATAATTTTTCAAATAAGATTCTAAATCTCTGGAAGTACACAATTGTTGTTATGCTGGATGAGCCCAAACCAGCTTGGCTTTGGGAGAGGTAGACCATCATTATGCTAAACCCGTCACCAGGTCGCTTCCCAATTGCCATGAGAGCAGACCATGATTAGAGAATGGGAGACCCAAGAAAGCTCCAAAACATTGTGTGGGATTTTACCAGTCTGGTCAGTAATCCATGATGCCAAGGGTGTAATGTCATATTATAACCATCTGTTGTCAAAGGCCGTTATCCCAATGGCACCTGGATACCACTCAACCTCCTCATTGTGGCAGCAAGCGTGTCACCATGGTATCTGGATAAGTAGCAGGAGATGGAGCACGAGAGGGAGGTGGCAAAAGTACAAGTAGCACCAAAAGGCCATGGAATTGTGGAGACCTACACTGCTATGCTGTTTGGTGTTCAGCACAAAAAGGGTTTCCATTATAGCCTCCATATAACTGTGGCTGGCAGAGCGGTTCCAAGGCTGTAAGCTACCTGGACTGCCTGAGACTGGTGACGATTGGCCAACTGTCTCAGTTTTAATGTGAATTTCACCTGATTTGGTGACTAAAAGTTTCTCATGGTCACTACTATCAATTTAATTTAATTTAATTTTTCAAATTTTGCATTTATTTGTAGTGGTTATAATGTCTTTTTGTTGGTGGTTTGTTTTCTTTTGTGTTTTTGTTGTGTCTGGTTTTCTTTTTTTTTTTTTTGTGTCTCTTTTTTTCAGTAGGACTGAAGTCAGTAGAGCAACAATTTTTCTTTTCTTTAACCCATATGTGTAGAAATATGAGGCTTATCCCCATGGATATGTCCTCCATATGCCCCTTTTCCACTATTTGCAATGCCATGGAAGTGATAGTACTTTCAGGCAAGAAAGCTGTTCCAATTGCCAAGGAAAATTGCTGACGGAAATCAGGTAAAGGAATACAGGACATAAGATTGAAATCAAGTTTGACAAGGAAGTCTGGACAGAAAAAAATGTAGTGAAGGTGGGAGCAAATAATATCCTGTGAGGACTAAAAGAGGATAAAGTGAACCAAGACATGGAACAAGTATGAGAGGACAGGAATTGAACATGAGAGATAAGAAACTGTGGTCACAAGGTAGACCTGTGGCTGTGGAACAGGGTTTGCAACGGAAGACCATCATCAATGATAGCTTACAGCATCCCATGGGACAGCAGAAAGAAAATAAAGACTTGCAACAACGGCCAATAGAGATTAATTTTAGGCTTGAAGTGAAAATGCATAGAACAGATTTATTAAAAGCTAGCGACATGATTTTTTAAAAGTCATGTATGAATTCGTTTTCTATAGGAGGGGAGAGGTTTAAAGGGTAAAATAGTTTCAAACGCTGAATAGATCAATAAATATGAGTACTTCAAAAAACTGGTAATATCTGAACATCTGAGCATTTCTCCATCTGAAAAGCTTTTGACTTCAAGCTGGTAAATAACATGGATTCCAGTCACTCTGACCACTTCCTGTGGGGACAATCTGCTGGCCAATAAACAGATAATGTTAGGGTCTTGTGGTGGGTTGACCCTGACTGGGTGCCAGGTGCCCACCAAAGCTGCTCTATCATCCCCTCCTCAGCT
Source organism: Thinocorus orbignyianus (assembly GCA_013400375.1). Classification (NCBI taxonomy): domain Eukaryota; kingdom Metazoa; phylum Chordata; class Aves; order Ciconiiformes; family Thinocoridae; genus Thinocorus; species Thinocorus orbignyianus. Next base: position 1,914,198 of record VXBW01001548.1, read on the forward strand.
GAAGAGGAGAGAAAGAATATCATGAAAGGCTCCTGGGTAGAGATACGGACAGGGAGATCACTCAGCCCTCCTCAGGTCGGGCAAACCAGACTTCACTTGGGGAAAGCAGTTTAATGAATTGCCAGTAAAATCAGAGTAGGATAATGGGAAACAAACCCAAATCTTTTAACACCTTCTCCTCATCTTTTCATTCTTCCCAAGCTCAACTTCACTCCCTCGTTCTCTACCTCTTGCCCCCAAAATGGTGCTGGGAACCAGGAATGGGGGTTGCGATTGGTTTGTTACACGTTGTCTCTGCCACTCCTTCCTCCTCAGGGGGAGGACTCCTCAGACTCCGCCCCTGCTTCAGCATGGGGTCCCTCCCACAGGAGACAGCTCTCCATGCACTTTCCCAACATGGGTCCTTCCTACAGGCTGCAGTCCTTTACCAGCTGCTCCAGCAGTTGGCTGGGTCCCTTCCATGGGGTGCAGCCCTTCAGGAACAGATCCAATGTGGGATCCCTCCTTTGGGTACCCACCTGCTTTAACACAGGGTCCTCCACAGATGGATATCTGCTCCACCATCAACCTCCAGGGACTGCAGGGGGACAGCCTGCCTTACCATGGTCTTCACCATGGGTTACAGGGGAACTTCTGCTCTGGCTCCCGAAGCACCTTCTCCCCTTCTTCTTCACTGACCTTGGTGTCTACAGAGCTGTTGCTCTCCCACATTCTTACTCTGGCTGCAGTTGTGCAGGTTGTTTCTCCCTTCTTGACTATGTTATCCCAGAGGCACTACCACTGTCACTGATGGGCTCAGCCTTGGCCAGTGGTGGGTCTGTCTTGGAGCTGGTTGGCATTGGCTCTATTAGGCGTGGGAGAAGCTTCTAGCAGCTTCTCACAGAAGCCACCCCGGTAGCCCCTCAATACCAAAACCTGTCCACGTAAACCCTATGAAGGTCTAGTTAGTTTCTTATTATGCAGAATAAAAGATTAAGATTGGCTCAATATTTGTTGAGACCAGGAGTAAGCAAGGCCACAAACAAGCCCTGCCGCTCCTTCACTCCTGTATTGCAGAACCATTGCATTTACCAAGAGAGGAAAGCGGGGAGGAGTGAGGAGTGAATCTGCAAAAAGGACTTGTAAGAGGAAGGGGGGTTTGACAAAAAGCCAGAGAGAAGAAAGAACAAGGGAGAGTCTCAGAAAGCGGTTAGATGAGGGGAAAGATCCAAGAAAGGAGAATCATGAGAAATTCAGTGGGCGAAGTCATAGGAAAATGGTAATATCTGATTGGAAAAAAAATCTTGTGACTAAAACATTAGGCCTAGATTCATTTAACCCTGATAAATGAGATATTAAATGTTTGTCACGTGCCACACATTGAAGTGGTTGTATTTGTCATATCTGTTCAGAAAATCTTTCTCACCAAAATGGTTTTTCAACCTTTTTTTTCCTCCTTCTTCCAGTGCTACTGAGTTCCCTGGAGAAAAAGTATTGTTATGTGTGATTAGGAAAGAGGCTATGCCTGTAGTCCTTGCAACATTTATCTGCTTTGACATCCCCATGATGAATAAGTTGTCCCTTTGACAGTTCTTATCAGTTGAGGCTACTTTTGAAGACCACTTTGAAACTCCAGCTATGGAGCACCAAGCTGTTGCCCAAGGCGAGGTGCTGTGAGTACGCAAAACCAGAGATGCTGCATTCTAGTCCTTGCTTTCTTAAAGGTGCCACTTCAGGGTAATGATTATGGTTTTTAAAAGGAGAATATTTCTAGTTATTTTAGAGAGATTCTATCATGTCAGCTAACCTTAGCAAAGAGCAGTCTGCTGTCTCCAGGACAGCTTGAAAGGCTCTCTCATGAGTAGTCAGAATTTGTGTTCCTTGTCAAACACCAGAGCTGACACCTCTAAGGCATGCAGGAAAATATATTTAATAATCTTCCTTTTCGTTTGATCTTTGATTCTTTTTTTTTGGTATTTATAATCCTGAAACACTCACTTGAGAGGCCCTGACAGGTCTGGAACAAAATTAAGAAATTCCGCCTCTCCAATTCTCATTCTAACAAACACCTGTTAAAGGAAAATAAATCTATTGTATGCCATTGTTCTCTGTTTGTTTCTCATGTTCAGTTTCAGGTAATCCAAGTAGATCTTTCCTTCCACCTGCTTCCAGGCCTCATCTTTCTGCGTTTCAGCATTTCCCACATTTCCCATTCTAGAATCATCCTCTCTCTCACTCCCCATAAAAATTGCAAACAAGAAACTCTTGAGCAGAGTTGAAACATGAAAGAAAAAAAAAGCTGCTTTGCTTCTCTTGTTGAAATACCTTCAATTTCCTGCAGGCTCTCTGGATTTCCTTTGGCGTATAAGCTTTCAAGATTATTATATTTTTTTTTTCCATTCAGTGTATTAACTTTGTTTTTCGTGTGTTATCATTATTTTTGCCAGCATGTATAACACACACTTCCCACTTTATGATGGCAGTAAATACAAATGCAGAAATTATACACTCAGATGAATTAAGAGAAATAAACCCTAGCAGGTCCTGAACCAGCCAGTAATCATTCCTACATATCGCCTATTATAGCCCCGTGTACCCACAGTACATTTCCACATCACACAGGTGGAAGTGTGAAGCTGAGGCTCATTTAACAGTATGAATTTTCCCAATGTATCACAATTACAGGAACACCTGTGCTTCATAACTTTCTGCTGATCCACTGTGAAAATTCACAGTGTGTTTAGTAACCGAACCATCAATATGCTTCGTCTCCTACAGCGTGTGGATTGGAAGGGCCGTTTTAGTTCCTTCTTTTAGAAAAATAATTAAAAAATCAACAGAAAATGTAGCTGATGCTTGTGTTGTGGGTTGTTCTCACTCTTCCCCACCATGGCAGATCTTTATCCTGGAAGTACTTCAGGCTGCCCTCACTGAAGCTTGGCAGACCCCAGTCTGGGAAATGCAATACCTTTCTCTTTTGACTTCCTTTTGCTGTCTGAGTGAGGAACCAAGACCAGTTTGTGTTCATGACTCATTGCTTTCTTGAATGTGTGTCAAATTCGCTCCGTGTAAGTCAGGAGCCTTTAACAGACACTCTGCACATGGCTCTGCTGGACTGTCCTGCAGAGCTGCCCCAGCCCTGTGCCAAGGGATCGTCTTGGCCTGTTCTTGGTGTGGTTTGTGCCTACTCAGTCTGTTTAGCTTGGTTTGGCTAGTTGCTACACAGCTACTTAAGTTTTCTCTCTATAGGAAAAAATAATGAATGACAGTGTGAGACAGCGCTATCTTTTTATCCAGTCTACCAAGCTACCATTATGATACAACAGTACTTGAGGCATTGCTTGAGTAGAAGAGACTTTGGTGAAAAGTTTTATACGGATCTCCACCCAATATAATCCCAGTTATTGTCCTAATTTCCATTTTATTCTGTTTCACAAAAGATTATAATTTGCTCTGGGTGTTGCACTGTTGCCCAGAAAGGAACCTGGGGATTGGGAGGTAGGTTTCCATCATGAGTACGACCCAACACGGGAGGGAGGTGTCTTATGTGATGTGGAGATGCTGTTGAAACTCTTGGAATTACTCTGGTCATATGCAGGCAGGCAAATGGATGATAACAGTCAGGCAATGGCAGGTGTAACAAGGATGGAAGCTGGCTACGATTAGTTAAAAAGCTCTGCTCACTGCTTTGAGTTGAGGAGGAGAATGGACTTTGAGGTCCCAATTTACTGATTGTTGCATTGTAGAATGGTTAGAGTTGGAAGGGATCTTTGAGTTGGAAGGACTCAAAGATCATTGACTTCCAACCCCTCTGCCACAGGCAGAAACACCTCCCACTAGACCAGGTTGCTCAAAGCCCCATCCAGCCTGGCCTTGAAATGGACATGGCTGTCCATTTACTGAATTGCTGGTGGAAGAAGATGGGGAAGCCCAAACTCGGGGGTGAGGAGGTGGCCCACATCCTGATAAGGTCTGTTTGGGCTGCAAGTCATGAAGAAATGTCTGTCCTGCTTTCTGTCTGTGTAGGGACCAGTGGTTACAGAGAAGCCGAGGCAATGGATGAGGGCAGACTGCAAAACCTGAAAGAAAGAACTTCTGATGAGATATTCAAGAGCAAATATAGTAAGAAATGTGTCTCGTAGGTATACTTGCTATGTTCTCACCATCTGGAAATAATAATACGTGTCTTCACAAGAGAGGTTTGGAGATATGGCTTTGTTGATTTCTTTTTAAGCAAGGGTGGAGTAATTTCTGAGGTGGGGGATGATTTCACTGCTGCACAATATCTACTTCTGTAAATATATTTACAGTGCTAAATAATCAGAACTGGATTTCCAGCAACAAATCACTGTTCTAATTTAATGTTTGCATTAGAATTCAGTTTATAAAGTCTGGTAGTTGAAGCTGCAGCATAACACTCAGTCAGGATGGTGAACAGTTGATTTCAGCAGTGATTTAATCCATGTCAAAGGAAGCTGAACCCAAGCACGATGTGGAAACTGGCTGCTGTTCAGGCTGGCTCCTTGTTCATGAATGCACTCATGTTACTGCATGTACAAAAAAAAAAAAAAAAGAAGGAAAGAAAGCAAAACAGGAGAACACTTAACGTTCCTAAAGTAGTTTCCTCAAATTTCTCTGCAAACAATGTAAAATAACAACCTAATAATTTTGTATCTTAATCATGTTCAGTAAAGAAGTCCTTTAGATAATTGGCACTGCCTCTGTACTAGGCCAAACTTTCTTTTAAGTTACAAATACTCACAAAAGGTTTACATTATAAGGAGCTGCTTTGGAGATGTGCAGATTTAGTTTGTAAGTACAAAGTGAACATGCAAATTGCCTTATCTTGTGGGATTCACAAACAACCATCATTCAGATTGATTTAATACATAGCTTTTTATCTTTAAAAGTGTTAATTAGAAAATAGGGACAGTTCTCTGAACACTTAAGAGTAATAAATAGATCAAAACAGCATCCATGCTTCTGTGATGGAACTTCTGAAGACTTTATAAAGGGATTAATACAATTGTCAAAAAGACCACAGTATACATATTTAATAGTGCTACCAAGCTACAATTACATTTTTAGGACTCTATTTGCTAAGCTTTTAAACACTCATTATAAAAAAAAAAAAAAAAAAAAAAGAGGGAGGGAGGGAGGAAAAAAAAAAAGGATTTTCAGAACTTTATCACATAACTCGGGATTGCTATGCCAGCAAGCTCTGCTCCAGGTCCGGAGTGACACAGCTGTGTTCAAGACACACGGATTTTTCGCTTTGCATCAGAAGTTGCTCAACCATGTGAGAAAAAGACCTCATGTAGGTTGGTCCTCTTTTTCCCCTGCTGTGGCAACACATGTGGGGAGATGCCTGTGCTGTGGCTGCAAGGGTCTGCCTGGCTACTGGGGCTCCTGATGCTACTGATGGATATCCTTGAACTAGTGTATGAGCAAAACTTCCCTCTTTCTAAGATTTAGAGACCTATTGATGTATTTAGTCACATCAATAGTGTTCATGTAACCAATATTTTCCTTTACTTCCAATGCTATGTTTATTCTCTGTTTGTTTCTATATATTCCCATCATTGCTCAACAAGTTCACACTGAACGGGAGCAGAATCACCAGCTCTAATCAGTTGCAAGTTGATTATTTACCAACAAGTAAAATGGGGGGACAGGCAACTTGACAAGCAGAAGATAAATAAACCAAGATTTCTAGTAAAAAGGGAGAGAAGAAAGTAAGGTCTTGAAATGCACTCAGGAGTTGAATAGTGTGAAGGGCTAGAGGAAGAATTAATTTCATCACCCAAGATCATCTGCTTCTGAGAGTCTCATCTCAAATATGGGTCCTGAGGGCTTTTATGGATCAGTGGGACCAGACTTTCACCCCACCAGAGAACAGCTGTAATACTCCCTTTTCCTACTGCAATTTCCAAGTCATACCTGTCAGCAGCGTATAAGATGCTTTACAGCATTGAGATAAAAAAACCTCCCTCTTTTGTCTCTCTAGCCTCAGAAATGGTTTTGAAAGTTCTGTAGTTCTTTTTGCTGCTCAATTCAATGTATGTACAAGCAAGTGCCCATGAACAGTGGTTTCACCAAGTTGCTATTACAGAATGACAGAATTTTCATGGTTGGAAAGGACCTCTGAGATCATCGAGGTCAACCACACACGCACAAAACCTCTACAACCTCGACCACTAGAGCATGCCCTCAAGGGCCACATCTACATGCTTCTTAAATACCTCGAGGGATAGTGACTCTACCACTCCCCTGGGCAGGCTGTACCAGTGCCTGACCATGCTTTCAGTAAAGTCATTCTTCCTAATATCTAATCTGAACCTCCCCTGCTGCAACTTCAGACCATTTCTTCTGGTCCTGTAGTTATTCCCTTGGGAGAAGAGGCCAACACCAATCTCTCTACAGCCTCCTTTCAGGCAGTTTTAGAGGGCAATGAGGGTCTCCCCTTAGCCTCCTCTCCTCCAAACTAAACATGCCCAGTTCCCTCAGCCTCTCCTCGTATGCATTATTTGCATAAACCACATAATAATGTGTTAATAAAAGTGACATGTTTATGGGGACAACTTCAGAGAGGGGAAAATCTTATGAATTCTGTGATACAAATGGAAAGAGAGTTTGTCCATCTCCTATTTGCTTTTTTGCTGTCAGAGCACAGGAAGGCACCAGATGCAGGAGCCAAATCCTTCTGGGCTGATGAACCCAGGACTAGGGACTGGAAGGGACTGAGATTTTCCCTGAGCAGTGATGAGAAGGGTGGAGCAAGCTGAGAAGAGAGAAGGAGGCTACAGGTTTTTACCAGCATTTGCTCAGCTCACTTCAGGTCAAGTGTACATCCTTCTCTGCAGCCTGTTTGGCAAAGCCTGGCTTGGTTCCAATTATAACTAATAAATTAAGTCTTACAACGTGCTTATGTTGCTACTTTGCCTTAAGGCTTATAATGTACTGATGCCACCTCAAGAAAATAGACAAAACCCTTTTACATTTTAATGCAAACATCTAGATATCTAAAATTTGAAGAGAAGCTGCAAATATATGCTGAGAGCAATTAGGAGAATGGTTTATTTTCTGGATTTTTAAAGGGTATCTGGCATTTTTCATGGAAAGCTGCACATGTTTGAAGACTGTTGTTGCATTTATAGCATTTAATATTTTATCAGGATGAAATATGCATTGAACTTGTATTGCCTGGGAAGTGGTAGAAACTGAAATGCTGGCTGGCAGTGCTTAGCTGAGCAGCCGAAATGCCCTGGAAAGGAGACTTCACAGCCTCTCTGGGCTCCTCTTCCAGCACTACATCCTCATGATGAAGTTTTTCCTAACGTTCTCGATGAACCTTCCAAGTTATAAATTGTGTATTGTTCTATTTACTACCTCTATCAGGAAGAGTTTACTCCACTATATTCGGAAGCAGTGGTTTGTGTTACTGTTGCATTTCCCCTTAACACTGCCTTCAAGATATAAAACAAGCCCAGCTTCCCTAAGATCTCCTTGTAGTCATGTTCCCCTGGCATCTGATGACCTTAGTCACCTCTTGTGGACGTTCTCCTGTTTCTCCATGTCCCTCATGCCCTGGGGGCCCAACCTGGGCGACGGATACCAGAGTGTCCTTGCCATCCTGAACAGAGAGGGATGATACCCTCCCTCTATCTGCTGCTGTGCTCCTTCTCACATAGATCAGTGTGTAGTTTGCCCATGGGCTCCTCCTACAAAGTTAGGAGGAAGGTGAGGAGACAGAGTGGGATTTCTTTACTAACTTTGTTAATTTTCCATGATACTGTGGCCCTGGGGGACCCCCTTAACACCAGTTGTGCTAGGTGCTGCACAAGCACAGAAGAAAAAAATGTCAGTTGCTGCTGTGAAGAGCTCAGTCTGCACATGTCACAGGAGGCAACAGATGGTACAGGCTGACGAGATAGTATGAGAAGAAATGAGACAATATTTATAAACATGATAGACAGCAGTCTCAGTACACAAGTAGCCAAGACATTGTCAAGGCTTTTGCAGGCATCACAGAAGGGTTTCTGAAGCAGAGCAGAGAAGTGGTTTGGCAGCTGCTTGCAGGAAGTTGCTCCCAGATGTGTGTGAGAGAGAGAGTATGAAGGTGCTTGAGACACAAAGAAATTCATTTAAATTTGAGTAATAAAGGATATTAATCGAGGTGGAGTTTGATAAAGTTCTAACTGGGATTTGAGGATTGTTGGGGATGACAGAAGCCTGGGTTCGGTGACCCAACAGGTCCCTTCTGGTCCCATTTCAGAGATTTTCAAGGTTTTTTTGATAGGTGTTTTTGAGAGTGTGAAGAAAAGGAATCAGGAGAGAGAAAGCATCATTGGGCAGTAGCTTCTTCTTCAGCAGTAGCTGCTTCTTCAGCATTAGCTGCAAACCCTGGTCATGCAGTGTGATAGCACACGTGTCCTGGGCTTTCTCACCATATTGTAATAAGGTCCAGCCCGTCTGGGCAGAGTCATATCACAGTCTCTGTCTTGTCAACCAAATAGTGTGGTGGTATTTTTAGCCATGTAAAAATGCAGTCTGTTGTACAGCGTTGTAGGCGGTTATGTTAAATGAGGTGGATTAACTTGTGAAAACCTGCGTCCTAATTCTGATGTAAATACGAATTGGGTACTACATAGCTGGCTTTGGAGCTTTCTAATGTTTATTTAAAAGTCATAGTAGCCTCGATAATGTTCAAAGAGCTGCTTGTCTTGGATGTAAAATGTATATATATATTGCGTGAACTAGTATTGTAGTCATCAGTATACCTAACATTTTTCAACTGTTATGTCTGTGTTCATTTTCTTGAGCTTTCTTTATCTCAGCTCCTGATCACTGCTTTCTTTGCCAAGCTGGAGCTTTATTTTCTTTCAGATTTGTTGCCTCCATTCATTCTACTGAAATGGGAATAATGTTTCTACCCTTACTATTAATTCCTTTTTTTTTTTTTTTTTTTTAGAAAGAGCGAGTGGAAAAATTGAGATAATAGATACGAGGTTAAAAAGGGTCTTTTCCAGGTATGAGTTAGTTTTCCTGACTTAGCACATTAAGTTTCTCTCACAGCAATATGAAATAAGGTGACCTGAGATGTTGTATCAGAAGCTGAAAATGACTCATGAAATCAGAAATGCTAGCGCGTAGTAGAGAACTTGCTATCTGTGCATTCATAACATTAACCTTTGTAGCACAAATTCCAGCTTACACAAGGTCTGGTTTTAATAAGATGAATCAATTCCATCCCGCTTCTAAGGGCAGAAGTTGCTTGTTCGTATTACTAGTCAACAACTCAACACCATTTTTACTAACACTGCAGAAAGAGAGAAACCTAGCACATTCTAATGAAAAGCGAACAATTGTTTGGAAACTTGATAATGTGCTATAATACATTAGCTGAAGAGTGGGCAGAAGCTGTGTTAAGAGAATTGACCTTTACATGGCAATACCTTTTGAGAGATAGGGAGGAAGAAATACATCACTAACTAGGCAGAACAAGAAACAGAACAGAAAAAGGTGGGATAGGAATTCTGACAAAAAAAAAAAAGTAAAGAAGACAAGATTAAATTATTTTTGGTAGGTTTTCAGATAAGAAACACCTACCTCTGGAGGCATTTTATAACCAGAACATTAAGCAACTTTCCCATGATAGCTACTTCATGTAATAGTGTTTTATTGCTTTGCATTCATCCAAGTATCAGAATAACAGTAATGTTTCACAATTACATAATGCTTTTTCGCTTTTAATCTCACAATAAATAAGAAGTGGGTGAATATTACGGGACTTTCCACTGACTTCAGAAGGCTTTGAGTTTCCTATCACTCTTTTTCACAAATCTCCTTTATTCCTTTGCCCTTGTTTTCAGATGCTTTGCCCACCCTTAAAACAGCCAGAAGAAATGACATCATAGTTAGCAAAGACCAGTGAATAACATTAAGTGATAGCTAATGTCATCAATAAACCTTTTTAAACTCCTTTGTCACGCAGGAAGCCAAACTGGAAACTAGGCAGCAGGTGACTCAGGCAATTTTGGAACTGGAGGTTTGTTTAGTTGCTGTAACTGCAGAAATGAGTAATACGATCACTACCCATGTCTTGTTGACTTTTGTATTTAATGCAGTTGATTTCAAAGCATTCTCTTATTTCACATTTCCAGCTCATTGCATGTTTTTGTGTTAGAAATAGATTACTGACATTGCTGGGGGAAGCTGATGGTGTGGAGGGTCAGGTTCTGTGCACTAGGAATGGAGGGGTGTGTTTGACTTAGACTTGAACTTCCTTCCCTAGTGTCATGTGTGTGTTCTTGCAAGGGACTGTGGTACCCAAGAGTGGAGTAGAGGTAGAGAGAGATCACTGGGACCAACTGAGTCACAGAGGGAGAACTGATAACTGAGGTGTGATCAGAAGGAGCTCCACAAACATGCTGGAGAAGCAGGATAGCTCTCCACTCATTCTTAAGTCCACTGGGAATTTGAAGATGCCACCGGGTTGTATTGTTACTTTGGTTAAGGGTTTAGCAATGTGTGGTTGGAAAAGTCAGCGTTCAGCCAGGCATTTGAATCACACAGTCAAGAAACAAAGAGTTGAGAATGTCGATATCCACTTTATTGTTACTAGGTTTCAGAGCTGATATCAAGAAAGATAAGTACGAAAAATTTCACCCTACGATCTGCCAGGCCACCTCTTTTTGCAAAATATTGGAGACAGCTCTTTTTCGTATCTAGATGTGCCACTAGCAAGGTCTGTGGATTAATGCTTTTAAGAGAAGTGAAGTTTCTAATTTATAATCCTCCTGCACACTTCTGCAGCAAATCCCAGGGTTACAGAATTGAAGAATTCACAGGGGCCCACACAGTTTTAGGTCACTTGGTTCAGGAAGCATTTAAATCTCGCCTGAGTATGGATAGCCATATCTAGTTACATTTCATGATGCCTCTGTGTCTGATTTTTGGTTCCGTGAGTTCTTCCTGCATTTTCCTGGTGAATATGACATCTATTCAAAACCTGAAACTCAAGGAACTCAAAAGGGAAAGAAATTGTTTGTACAATCCTCCCTAAAATGAAGCTGCTGCTGAGCGCCTGTGGCCAAAACAGCCTTCTCCTTCCAGTTCATCAAGGACAACCTGTCCTAGTGCCATGCCAACATTTCTTGCTTTCCATTGCATCTCTTGGGTAAGACCCATAAGCAGTGACCTTGTGACAAAATGCCTGCCAGATCTTCTCTCTGGCAAAAACAGCTGCTACTCTTGGCACGTTCAAATGCCTGTTCAAATTTTAGGAACTCCTCTAAGAGGTGTTCATTTTGTTTTCCTTTAACTATGGAGAAGAATTTCTCTAATAAGGAGAAAATCAATGGAATTATAAAATATGACTGGAGACACTGATGGGAATTAGCTGCTTTTGTAGCGTGGGCTGTCATTCTGCCTGCCTTCCTCATCTATGATATTTTCTTTTAAAATCTAAATGTCATCATTCATGTCACCAGGCATTAATTCATTATAGTTAAAAATGCAATTGGAAATTGTCGGTCTGTCTGTAAAGCTAAGAAAGTGAGTATATCTGTAAAGCTCTGCATTTGCACCATCTTTTTGCATTTCAGACTTCAAGGTCTGGAAATACTAGGGGACAAATCTTAAAATATGAATTTGGACTACTTAATATTGTACGTAGAAAAGTAACAGGATTTTCAAAAGGGCAAATGTATGTGTAATACTCTGGATTGATGTAAGTGCAGTTTCCACCTTTAATTTTCCACCTTAAAACACATTTTAAAGGTGTTTTAAAGTAGTTTATGGGGTTTTTGGATCATTTGCAATACTAGGCAAAGCTTGTTAGCCCCTGCCCAGAACAGACTGTTTGGATTTATCTTATTTGTTTCCTGGCAATGAGAGATTTGAAAATCACACTTGGTGCCTTTCTGGCACCTAAATGCACTGAAAGACACAGCCCCAGTTTCTTAAAATCTTGTTTGGTAAATGGCATCAGGTCACTTTTATAATAGATACTTTTGAGTGTGTGTAAACACCTCTAACCTTGCACCTGGTTATCTGGTACTTGGGAGAGAAGAAAAGACCGCCAACCCATTTCTGTGAAATAGGATCAGTGGGCAGCGAACAGCAGGATATTTACTGTATGAATTATGATAAAGAATCCCTGGATGAGCAGGTTGAGGTTTAAAGAGGGATTAATCTCCAGTCCAGACACAGGTGCTTGCAGGTGACAGGTTTTTATGCATGTGTCACTGTAGAGATTCTCTACACAGAGCTTTTGACGTGACCCATGGACAACTTCTTTCCTACATCTGCAGATGTGGAAATGGGTTTTGTCTTTCTGGAACACAATCTATACAATGCATACTGGATTTCAAATTAAACCTTTGGCAAACCAGCAATTTCACAGACTATACAATTTTTTGGGTTATTCTTAGATGGTTGTTTAGAGGCAGCTGTTGAGGAATGTTATGACTTTGGTGCAGGCCAGCGACGGACGTGCCTTTGATATTAATATTATTTAACATAATGTAATTGCTTTAATGCTGGCTAAGTGTATTCCTGTCGAAAACTTGTATTGATTGTTAATAGTAAAGCTGCAGCCTTTTAACACCAACTGTTGATTCATTGTCTGTGGAAGCTAGGAGTCTTAAGGGCAAGGATAATTTATAGTTGCCAAATCACTCAGAGAAAATTCCAAGTACATTGAAATTTGCATATTCAGATAGAGAGGGTAATTAGGGATAGGCTAAATATTTGCCCATTTCTCTGTTTTAAATCACAAACTTGGAATGAACTAGCTGGCTCAAGATTTTCTGATTGGAAGCAAATTCTGAAAAGAAACTCAGTCCCCCTCCAGTCGTGATAAAATATTTTATGGTCTCATAACATCACACGTTTGAGCAGGGGAAAAAACAAGAAAACAAAAAGCCCCTAACCCCAAGTCTCATACTGGTTCACAACCTCGCAAAAGGTTCCCCAGCTGTGTTTCTAAGTCAATAAAGGGGAAAGTAGCTTATGAAGAAGTCCTATCAAACTTAGCAAAATGAAACCTGTAGGTTTCCATTGATATTGGTGGGGTTCTGTTGCTGTAGGATTACTCAGGGATCTCACAGTGTAAAACTTGACTGAGAGTTGTCTCTCTGCAATTTTCTCTTTCTGCAGAGTTCTGAAACAAAGATAGAGTTCTCTTTTCAAACCCATGGGATGGGGAAAAGCATGAAGAAATCCTGTATTTCTTAGTTTAACAGATTTTTCTGATAAGACCTTAGAGAAGACAAGTAATGAAATATGCATTTCATGTCAGTGAATGAAAATTGGGTCAAGAAAGCTTATTTAAAAACAAGTATCCACCCCTTATTTTTTTTGTTACATGCTTGAATGTTTAAATGAATACAACTCTAATTCCTTGCCCAGGTACTTCAGCACCTGAGTAGCTCTACATACCTGTGCTGTCTTACTGAAATAATGTGGAAGTGCAGTTTATAAATGCCCTGAATGGATCTTTTAGTCTGCAAGATTTTCCAGTAAAAACAGTGGATGAAAAATATGAAGTTGCTGTAATGTCCTTCTGCTGTGTGCTACAGGGCTATTGTTTCTCGCGCCCTTATCTGCCTTCATTCTGGACGGCGACTGTAAGATTCACCTTTGAATGTGTAGAATAATGGTTTATTTTTTTGTTTGTTCTGGTTTCATTAATTTGTGGATTAGCTGAGGAGAAGAAGCAATTGCACTCGTACCCCCTCCAAGTGACATTTGGTTCTTTCTATTTTTCTTCATTTCCCTAATATTTGCTGTTCTTTATACATTCCTTCTCTTGCCTTTTCTTTTCTCATTTCTCAGCCTCCTCTTCTCTCCCAGGACTGCATTTTGACACCCTTAAGCAGTGAATTGGTCTTTGCTTACTGTAGTACTCACATCAATCTTGTGGTTGTGGCTCTGGCCCTTATTCCTCATTCCATAATAGTTTCCCTTCCTCCCCCACCTCTTCTCTTTTATCTGTCTTCTAGGAGAATAATGTCTTTCAAAACTTTAGTGAGTGGGAATAGCAGTGTCTGTGAATATTTATTTGCTGTATAAATACTCCAAAGCTTTTTCTTCATAGTGGCCACCCACGTTGCTGCATGTTCTCAGAACATCTTATGTTATTTTTCTGTGCAACGAAACCTCAAGTGTTTTGCTAATTTCGCTGAGTAAAGATACTCTCAGGTTGCCGACATTTTTATCTGAATTTGGTAAAAATGAAAAAGAAAAATCAGGTGGTCTCCTATGTCACCTGAAAGTAGAAAGAGAGTGCTTCACTTCCAGAAGGTTGCACTCTAATTTTTCTTGCCCAAATTGTGCAAATCCTTTGCAGCCTCTGTGTTGACCACTCTTTGCACAAGGATGGATGATGTTTATTCCCCGTAGCAGCTCAGGGCTGCCGTATATTTTGAGTGTAACATTTGAGAGGTCCTTCCGAGAGGATTTCCAGGAGGAAACCTTGCTGATGGACTGATAGCACTTCCCCCTTAAGGATGTGACTTTTTACCTTTCCACTGTTTAGTCTTTCCCTGTGGTGTAAATGGTTTGGAGTGAGACTGAGAAATCTGCCAGGAACTTTATCTTCCCTGGCCCTGCTCAGCAGAAGTGCATAGGCACAAACTCCTCTTTAAGCACGTGAGGATTGGTAAATTCAGTGGGACTATTCATATGCTTAAAATTAAGCTCTCTATACTTAAGGGCTACAGCGATGCCTTACATCTGGCTTTCAGCCAGCATCCTGAATATTGTACATTGATCCCATCACTGGAATCTAGCCACAAAAATGGTTCCAGTTGTTTTTAATGGATTTCCTACAAAGACACTGGGAAACCCATTCAAAATAACATGCAGTCATTTGACACTTGGGTGTCTGCTTTGCACTAATGAACTACTAAGTTTAATTCCATCTTCTTAGGACACAATGCCTCCTGAAACCTGAATTTCTTTTTTTTTTTTTTTTTTTTTTTTTTTTGAGATGAAACAATTTTCTTGGTGTAACCGTGAGCAGGAAGTTATCATCAATCTCATCTTCTTCAAGCATAACTTACGAGGTCTTTCTAATCTGATCAGCTTTCTTGAACACAGTATGTTGATGACTTGCTTCAAGTCATTCATGTGGAGATATTATACCTACTACATATGATAAAACAATATAAGGCAGATCAACTGCTTATAATCTAATTAGTTTGGTCTTTTCATTTACAGTTATGCCCTGAGTACAGCTGTGCAAAATTCACATAATTTGTTTCACAGAATTTTACACATTTTCCTTTTTGTTTTGTTTAGCTTTATAACTCTAAGATTTCAGCTTTATTTGCAGCTTCAGTGAAATTGCTAGTCCCACCTCCAAAGCATATGAAATCAGATATATATATATTTTTTTCCCTAAGTCTGAACTATTTTCAGGGAGTAAATGAATCCATTTAAAGTCAAATCTGAAAGCAAATTCTTTGCTACTAGTTTTCATGAGAAAAACACCAAGTAGTTCCAGTTTCACTGCAGATGTTACAGGTACTTTCGGTTATGAATGGATCTGATTCAAAACTGTGGGATCAGAGTCTTTCATGTGCTATCATGAGTTCAGGGATGCTGGTACATGACAAACTAAGAAACCCTTCTCAAGCCAAGTATTCCAGCTTGTGAGCAGTTCAGAATAAAAGTAGTTTGAATCTTTTATTCCCTCCAGATTTCTGGATTTGAAAACACAAAAAAAATATTTATATATATTTTGAAATTGTTTTTACTTGTATAGATTTTAGTGCAAAATCCTCTCAGCACATGACCATGTATACTTTCAGCTTGAAATATGCAGAGTATTCGTGGGGTACCCCAATACAGACACTTAGCTTTCAGCTCTGGATATCCCTAAGAAAACGTTTTGGATAAATTAAAAAAATCTATTACAAAAATATTCCTTCTTGGAGGACTCCAAATACACAAAGCCTTCTCAGCTACTTTTGGGTTTATACAAGCAAGTGGATCCAGAAGTGAGAAGTATAAAATTCTACCTGTTTGCACACAGGACAGTGCAGAAGTGCATCATTTGCATCATAAGCTAAATCTAATTCAATGTATTTGTTTAGTTTTACACTGATAGAAACAGAAATTATTATTATTTTTTAGTAAATCTTTTTATATATAAATAAATGCTTGGAAGATCAGGCATGAATCTCTTTCTAGAGTACATGAAGGATGCACTTGTTCATCATGTTTCCATATATCTTTGGCAGGAATACTTTGGCTAAATTTAAAGGGTAATCAGAGGGTTGTAGCAGAATAAATTGTTTTACTCAGATCTCAGATCTAAAAGTGGGTATTTTACAATCCATGTGTTTATATCTGATGCTTGACTAACACGGCTTGTATTACTCTTACCCTTCCTTGAAGTGAATGCTTTGAAAATAATATGTTGGCAAATAGTTTCTTCTTTTTATTTTTTTTTCTTCCTTTTCTTTTTACCTTGTACTCCCTGTACTCTCTAGCTGCTTAGTATGTAAGAAGCAGAGCTACAATATTACCAAGAGTGGCATAAGCAATATCTATTGCTTTTGGTTTAATTTCTTAGAAAAGTGGGAGCTAATTTTTAAAATAGATATTACAGTCAGAGGGTGACACCAATATTAAGACACAGAGATTTGAGACCACCAAATTACAATGCTTTTACTATTTTTTTAAAGTGTATTAGGACTGGTGGTAGATTGTATTAACACTGTCAATGTAATTTATTTAAGATTTGTCAAACGTTTGCTTTAGCTGTTACCGTCGGAATAGGAATGTGTAAATTTTATTTACATTAACAATACATTCAACCTAGTTGTTATTGCAATGTATTGATTCGGTTTCCAGAGATAACTTGTGTTGCTGGAAGGACTCTGCTTTTTTTCTTTTCCAGGGGCCTTAGCTATGTTTATGGTTTTATGGTAACTCCTCATCCGACAGTGGGTTAAATGAGTATCTACTTATTCATTTATTCAAGTTTTATATCCTACTTGTCTTTTTTTTATATTATTATTTTATTTTTTAATTTATCAAAAGCTTGCTGTTAGGAGGTACGTAACCTTTAATTCAGCTATTGTTAGCACTTTTGGTTGCCAGTAAAGGGTTCTGAAATTTTCAGTAGGGCTCATACTCCTAATAGGGAAACTTAATTATCCCCCCAGTACTTCAGAGCTCTCTTTGCCATCTGAGTTACACACACTTCATAGGTACTGCATAACCTTCAGCTCCCAGTCAACAGGCTGCAGTGCACTTCACAAGCTGGAAAGAGCAGATTTTTAAAGTATATTATTAGCATTATTATGCCTACAAGGCTATATTTAAGAGAATCTTTACATGCTAAACTTGCTTTTCTCCCTCCCTTTCCCTTTTGCTTCTTCTCTGTGTTTCAATTGCCCGTTTTATTCATGCCGTTGAATCACATCAGGGTAATTAATCATAGAATCTTGCTTTTAGTTTAAATAATAAAGGGCAGCTACTTATCCTCTCCTAGTATATTTGGTAGTGGACTCATTTTAATCCTGTGGTCGCATTCAGTAAACAATTTTGTTTTCTGAATTGAAGTGTGTGTGAGAATATAATTCCACAAGCTTTGGGATGCCCGGGTGAGGACACAGCTGACTAATGGAAAGGTATCTGCTGCACAACACTCTCCTGGACATCAAGTGTATAATGCTGTGAGGTTTGCTCTGCCTACTCAGGATTGGCAAATGTTTTTACAGTTATGGGGAAGACTTTCCAGCGTGCACAGGTCCCCTTTTGAAGTGGATAGGCTCAGGTTGCAGGGTTTCAGTTATCTGACCCTTTTTCAGATGGCAGATGCTTTTTTTTTTGTTTCATTTTGCAAGTCTCTGCTCCAAATTCCTGTGAACTTTAGCAGTGCCACAGACAGGGATCGGCCAAGGCTGGAACAAAATTCAGCAGTTGAAAAACTGCAGAGTAATGCAAAGGGTTTTCTTTTTTTTTTTTTTTTTTGGATAAAAAATAAATGCAGGAAACTGGTGGGATTTTTTTTTTGCACACACTGGGACTGCTTTATTTGGACTGAAGTAGGGTATGAAATGAAAGCAAAACTACTGCCCTTTTGATTAACTCTCTTATTCTGAAATCAAACTACTGCAGAGATGAGCCTTTAGACAAATGTTGACCCATTGTGTGGCTATTTAACCCCCTCCCCCAAATTCACTGTGGCTTCATAGCTTCAATTCAGCAAATGGCTAATGAGATTGATAAAATGCTGAAGCAGAGCTGTGGTATTTTAATCAGTCTCCAAAGCTGTTTATTGGGAGTATGCGCTAGAACTGGAGAGACTGTTGAGATTTTTAGAGCCAGTCAGAAAACTGCAAGAAAAAAATGTCATGCCTATTTGCTCAGATTTTTAAATGAATTTATTTTGGCTGTACTTTCACTTCTTTTACATGCCATGGAGAGTCAGAGATTCTGGCTGGCTCCACAGCAAGTTAACCTATTCGGTAGTTGTCATCTTGCCACGGGAACCTGTAAAGCCAAGTAACAAGCCTTCATGTCTGCAATTTATAAAGCTGTCTGGAAGGTGTGGAGTGTCAAAATAGACTCACATGCCAGAGTTCACAGCCTGTAACACTTGTTGTGCCACATACCTGTGCCTGTGAACAGGATCCCTGCGCTTTTCCCACTGGAAATCCGTTGGTGTGCATCCTGCGTATCTTGAGTGGAGGATTATAACCAGAGCAGGGCAAAATAGGTTGATTTCTGGTTTGTGCTTTCACTGGCTTGAATAAATATGGGATTGAAGGTGCTGAACTTCATCCATGACTACATGTCCATAAACCTGAAGTGAGTAGTGAGTGTCTTTCCTTCTTGACCAGATGTGCTAAAGGAGACCTCTTTCATCCTGTACTTCTTGTCACAAGCTGTCTGTAAATCCATCCATCACCTTATTTCAAAATATGGCCGATCACAAGGAGAAGGAATATAATTTAGAAACCTGTTGTTTAATTCCATTTTCTTTGATTAGCATTGGAGCCACTAAGTAAGTCACCTTTTGTGTGAATTATCTTCAGATGCCTGGCTCCAGTTCATGTCTCAGCCTAGACGCTCTTTTTATCACAACTCACCAAAAGTTTTTCACAGTAACATGCAAAATTCTACTCAAAAGAAAGGACTGACATGGTAACGTGCTTAATCGTGTACTCTCCAGCTCCTCAGAAAGGTAACATTTGGCCAAAAAACTGCAGCAACATTGCAGCTGTGGACCATGAAGCCCCAGTGGACCAGCAGTGTGTGTCTCTGTCCTGGTTTCCAGCAGGGAGGGGGTTGATTCTCCCCTGTCTCTCTCCGGCACAGCTATTCCACCCCATGTGCGCCAGGCCCAGGGGGAGCAGGGAGCCAGCCGGGGAGGGGCGGGGCCACAGCCGGGAGTGGGCGTGGTGACGTCACGGCGTAGGCGTATATATGGNTTTCCCT
>VXBW01001548.1:1938637-1985363 GCA_013400375.1 Thinocorus orbignyianus
ACTTGAAATAATTGTCAGATAATACTATCAGAACAATCCATTTGTTTCTTACAGATATAAATGTGAAAAAAGCCCACCCTTACACTTTTCAAAATAGGTATTATACACTGCAGGAATGCTTGGTACCTCCTTCTACAGATGCCCATGATCTTTAAAAGAAGCATTTAGGTCTTGAGGTTATTTAAAGATTCCTAATTTTTTTACTTGTCTTTTAGACTTTATTTAGCTATGCGAGATATCACCATATTCAGTATTTTTTATAATAAACATGTCTAGTCAAAGAAAGCATTAATGAAGCAATTCCCCAAATAAAACAGCCCATCATATCTGAGTTGCAGCAGAGAGAAAGTGTGGTCTTTGTAGTTTAATCAAGATCACAAGACTTGTTTTGAGCGTCTGTCATCTTTAATTTTACGGCACTTCATTTCAGAGTGGGACTGCCAGGGTCACATGCAATTAAAACACAGGCAAGATTTGTCTTGTGAAATCTTAACATAAAAAGTAATGTGTTACTCTATTTTAACTTTTCTACTGAACTCTGTGAACTCACTAATTACTTCTCCCCCTCTTGTCACCTTTTTGATATGACATGTATTTTATAAAGGAGATAGAAGTTTGGAATTTTTTTTCTATCATGCATATGATTGAGGATAACAAAATTAAACCAGAGAAAAAAGGAAATGTATTTTTCAGAAATACATTTTAGAAATATCTGAGCTTTACTGCTTCAATTACAAAGGGACTAGAGGATCAAATTCTAGGAAATAACTATTAATCTGCTTAACTAGGGCAGGTAGAAGCGTAATAGCAGACCAGGGATTTTAGTGAGGCCAGTCACACAGAGTGGAGTTTATTCTCTTGAGTGGGGTGACAGGGGAAGGGTAAAGGGACTTTAATGTGGTGGGCCATGAGAAGCACTAAAAGCTGGTATCTATGTAGCTGCTTTATAGCTTTAGCCCAGTTGTTGCATCGTAGTGATCAGCAAATTGCATGGACCCTTATTAACCTTATTGATAAGGAGCTTAGGGAAGTCCCATTCAGTCCAGAATATATTCTTCTTTTTGTTCTCCTGTCTGTCTCGGTTTGCAATCCCGGTCTCTTTGTACAGAAATCCTTTATGTTGCACCTCAAAATTCTGTGCAAGTACTCTGCTCATTTAACTTGGTGCAAGGGAACTGTAGAGCAGAAAGGGTTGGAGTACACATGGGGCCACGGGCCTATTTAAATATAGCTGGGACACCTGGAGAATGTTTGAAAAATTTCTTTTAAAGAATCTTTTATATTGTTCCTCTTTCAGTGCAGCTGGGGTCTGTGGGGATCAGGGGATTATTTTTGATACCTGTCTAAAAGAGTTATGTCTACACTGATTTCCATCCCTTGCTACTAATTAACCTTATTGTATACAGGAAACAGTCTATTTAATACCTGCATTCTTTCTGTAATGCCAAGTAAAATGAAATCTAGTGTGAAATCTAGTTAGCGTTTGCCTTTTTGAAGTCATTTTTGAGTTTCCAGTCCGGGTGACTGTGACCTCAAAACTGAAAGCTATAAAAATGGTCCCAGTTCCAGCTCAATGGGAGTTTCTTGAAGATTCCCCGTTCACCTGGACTCGCACATGTAGTAAATTGCCCGTCTTGGCACTTAACAGTGTTTTCCCAGGAACCATCTATTTCTGGGTCATTCATATCCCTGCAAAGCACATATGTTCCTGTAGTTCCTTCTAAGTAAAGGAGTCTCCTCCTTTCTGCTGGAAAGATCACACTTCGGCTGTTTCAGTGTGCAGAGACTTATAAAAATTTAAATAGCGATGGAAAAAACAGATACATTAAGGAGAACAAGGAAGGATGTTTTAAAAGTGTCACCAACAAGTGTAGAGGGTGGTGACTGGGTGACTTAGATGAACTTGCATGGTAAAATGGAGAGCAAAAATGTGGATGGTGTACTGGATTTTAAAGGACCTTTAAAGCCCGCTGAACAACACTGGTTTTGATTGTGTCTGCCCCAACATCCACGTACAGGAGTCATTACCATACAGCATGATCTCTGAAAAGAATATTCACCAAAATGAATTTTTCCTTTTGTATTTGATGAGGAAATGTTCCCCTGGTTGTCATAAGGCTGAACTGAGCCCCATGGCCCTGTTTTCTCCACAGGTCCCTGCCCGCATCCCTGGTTGAAGAGGGGACCTGCAGCAGGGTTTGATTTTTGCAGGAGATTGGTTCAGTTTCCGAAAAAGGGCTCAGGTAAGGTGGTTTTCTTGGGGACAAGCCAGCTGTATGAGTTTGGGTGTCTTTAACAACAAAATCCTGCAGAAAAGGCTGTCATTTAGTACTAAATTTGCTTTGTTTGGTACAAAATGATGATATCAAAACCAAAGCAAGTCAAAACTAGGGATTACAAGAAAACAAACAAACAACAAACCCTTTTTAATACTAACTGTGCACGGATATTGACAGCATAGATACTGAACAAAAGTTGGAGTTGCTCATTTGGTTTATTTGTTAGTATTAAAACTCAGTAGAAACATCAAAGGAATAGGACATTGATATAATCACCTATAATCTATTTGGGAAGAATGAGAAGTATTGTTTTCAGCCCTGCTGGGGCTTTTCAGATAGCTTGGCTATTGGAAATTGTGCTTGATGGCAGAAACATGGTCTTATGAGCTTGAAGTACTGAGAGTACCTAGGTGTCCATCCCTATGGCCAAGTGGCCACTGTTACAGCAGCGAAGATCCAATATTTAGTTCAAGGAGTCTGGAAGATGCTCCAGGATCCTCAAGGAAAGGGAGAGAAATGTTTTCATTTGCTCTTTTCCTTCCACTTCCTCTATTTTATACTTATTTTGGTCAATAAAGCAACGCTCATTTCTGTTTTACACCATTCTCAAGAAAACACATTTCTCGCAGTGCAGCCTTTCCAAAAACAACAGAATTAATCTGGTTTAACTCTGAAAGATTTTTTATTATTACTATTATTATTTTCTTCTGCCTTTCCTACTAAGCTCCTCTGCAAAACAGCTAGAAATTTTCATTTTCAAAACATTAGTACAGCAAATTGCCATCTTTCTGTGCACGGCATTCTCTATGTACTCATCATCTGAATGATTCCGGATCACTCTCTGGCAGCGTGAATCACAGCATGCCCTCATGCCTGCCTCTTTTTCAATTATATCTAAGAGGAAGACTGCTGGAGACCCATTTTTTCATCTTGCACAGGACCCCAAAAGTGCCAGATCTCATTTCAATATAATATTATGACAGTATGATAAAACGGATGTTAACAGGACACTGACTAATATGATCCGTAGAGAAATGATAGAACAATACAATATCAGGCAGATTGTATTACTTACGTGCATTTTATTGACACAAAATTCCTTTTATAAACAGGGTCCTAAGATTTAATCCTTATATCCTATGATGCTAGTTGGTGTTTTAAGCTATTCTGCAGCAGTACTGAAATTTTTGCATTCTTAAACGATATACATGTTTTTTATTTTATCATAGGGCCACCTATATTACTCCCAATTTACTAATGAAACTTGGCATTCAAATGACTCATCAGCATGTACTGCAAAGCATAAAAAATAGATTAATGTGGCATACGTTTCTTTACCCATAAAAACGCACCTTCATATAATCTCGGTGCTGTCTTATTCAACAAAAAGTATGTCATTTCCTTCCCCTAGCAGGTTGAGTTAAAAATGAGCTAAATGTGTGAGAAAGCCATTACTGCACTAATGAAAAGCTCGATACTGTTTGAATTTTTCATCACGGGATATTTGTTCTGTAGCACACAGCACTAATATTTACTGTCACTGGTACAGTATGCACGGTAATTAAGTTACAGTCATCAGCGTGGTGGATGTTAAGCAAAGATGTTCCTTTATGAGCTTGGACCTCTTTAACAGATATTTAACATCAAACAACAGCCCTTCAACCATTTTTAGGTGTGATGAAGTGATGGGGAGAGGAAAAGGGTGAAAAAGATTTTAGTCCCTGGTATAACCTCTACATCTGCTTCTCTCTGTGCCCCAGTAACCAGAAGGGTGGTAAAAAGCCACCTCAGGTCCTTACTGACAAATGGGTGTCCGTGTAAGGGACATCAGTGCCTCTCTGGCTGCTTAGGCTAGAAGATGAGCTGAAGTTACAAAATGATGCTTTAGCCAAAGTTGTTATCCTCATAGAGCAGGGACATTGGAATAGAGGATCTCCAAAGGTCCCTTCCAACCCCTACAATTCTGTGATTCAGAATGTAGAAGGTGGTCTCATCTTCCTTATCTGTGGTGGTAAGATGGTGCTGAGGGTGCTTTTGTTTGTTCTACATGCAGCTCAGCAAGAGGCCAGAGAGGCTGGCTACCTCCCTCTCTTCCTCTTCTTTCCTTGTTAATAACTTCAGAAGGCTCTTATGTGAAATTAGTAAAATAAATTTAGGAACAGATGCAGTTCTGGCAACAGTAACATATTCCCCTCCGTTGTCCATACAGGAGATGTGCTAGGGCCGGAGTATGAGCTTCAAGGGCAAGATTAGCTTTTTCACCAAACTCCACTCTAACATTTTCAGGAGACTCCTTTCCATAAGCACAGTCTCTCTGGAGGGCACTGGAAAATCTGGAATGTGCCAAATATCCCAAGTGATCCAGCTTTTTCCTGCCAAGCTGTCTATCCATTTTGACAGTGTCCTCCCACGCTCCCTTTCCCCCCACCACTTAGTGACACAGGCCACATCTGGGCTCTTTTTGACACAACCTGGCCATGGGTTCTTGGAGATAATTGTCAGACACATCTGCTATTTTGTACATGTACCTGTGTTTTGACAACCAGGCATGGTAGAAGTTTAAATAAGTAAATCACAGACGTGTTGAGAGCTGTCTGAACCTTGGGAACCTCTGGCACTTCTATGGTCGGATGAACTTCTGACAAATCCCACAACTTTCTCATCATTAGGTGAGCACAGAAAGTCCCGAGACCTGACTGTGAGGCGTCTGTCACCCGCGCTACTGGAGTCAGTGAGTCCAAAAGGAGCAGTTTCTAATAGCAGAAGATTTGCTCCCCCCACCACATTATGCTTGGCAAGTGGCCTGAGACAGATGCACACTTGCTTCTTAATTAGATAGATTTTTTTTTTTTTCTTTCTTTCTTTCTATCCAGTAAGTTCTCCTGGTCGCTTCCACAGGAGAAAAGCCACAGGGATGGCAAGAAGCACGACTTGTGACCGCAGTAGCCTTGCAAAGTGCCCTTGAATTAAGGCAGAAAAAGGCATCCCAACCTGATATACGAGTCTCAGATTCATTCTACATTTGGGCATGTTGGGGGTCAAATGTTCAAAACTTTTTATGACCAAATCTCCAACCATACAGATAAGAAAAAGGATTAAAAAAGCTTTGGGGCTTCACGAAGTAAAATCTAATGTCTGGCTGTGTAGGAACTGTTTGGGATATGAAGCAATGAGTGCCTTATGTGAGTAAACAGGAACTTCTGCATCTTGGAAAGATTTTTTTAGGTAGTTTCTGGTAGCGCCAGCCATTGTAGCTTGGGCAGAGAACACGGTACTATCCTGGTTTGGCCTGTAGACCCTTATGCCATGGTTCTCAAGGTTCACCTCTCTGCTATTTGTTTCAAAGCAGTGTTCTTCTAGCAACTGTCTGCTGAGGCTCTTAGGGGAAAATGGTGAGGTGGAGCCTTTGACACATGCTCAGGTGGAAGGTATCTAGAGGAGCAGAGACACATCTCTCTCCTTTATCCATCACTGGTACTTCTACATGTCAGAGCAGAGCTAACTTAGATTAGGGAAAAAATTAACGTGCTGTGGTGGTAGCTGCTTTGTTTCATCCAGAAAATGCAAAAAGAGGCCTCTGTCCTCTCTTGTGTTCTGTCTTATGCCCTGTACAGCAATTACAGAAAGTAACTCATAACATCCCATATCTTTTCCATCAGTTCTTGTGCTGAGTCTGCTTAAGCCACTTAAAAGGCTCAAATTTTAATTTATTAACTGGAGCTAATGGGCTCCATGACATACTCTTGAGAACTGGTGAGTTTTTGTCCCTCTTCCAGGGGCATCCTGATGGTAGAATAGCACTTGGGGCAGGAGAAGGTGAACTCAGAAAATACCCCAGGTGTCAGTTCATCTTCCTGTGTTTTAGGGAGGATGTTGAATTGTCCAGTCTAGAAAATGTTTTGATTTCCAAACCCATTCCTTGTTCTTTTTCCTTTTTTTCCTTTTTTTTTTTCTTCTCTCCTTTGTTTTGGGAAATGAGAAAAATATATAAAAGCAAGTTATTAATAAAACATCTATTATGCCCATGGGACAGAGGTCCTTCCGTATTGTTCAGATGGCATGTTTATTGTTGACATCTCTCTTTTCTCTGAGTATGCACAGAACCCTGAAATCCTTTTACATTTTTAATAAGATTATTTCTTTTTTTCAATCTAGTGCAAGAAAACCGCATCTGCAATATGCATAATACTCTCAAAAACTGCAGCATCAGAGGGAAAGCATTGCCAATGTTTTTGGCTATCTACACTTCAAAGAGACATGACGTGAAAAAGAATAGTACTAGAGTTCTCGAGAAGGTGCTTGTATTTTGCATCTTAGGGCATGTTTGCTCAAGGTAGCTGCCTTATCTTTCAGTTCTCACATTGGAGGTGAAGCATGTCATAAGCATAAAAGGAAATTTGGTTTGCTTTCTAAGCGACAACACTCAGGAAATCTGGAATAAGCTGTATTATTGTGTTGTTTTGTCTGAACTCGAGTGTCTTACAGAGCAGGGAAATCACTGGCTCGACGTTCCTGCAGCACTGTGTGGCTCGGGTCTGGGTGATATCGGTGAAATTCTGTATGGCTCACAGCTTGTTGGGGTGGGGATCTCAAACTGAAAAATAAGTGTCTGTACAGTATCACCTACGTGCTTCATCTTCAGCCTATGTTAATGCAATCTTATAATGCAGCTCTCTGGAGGGAGCTGATTCACAGGGTAGGATCCTAGCATGTCTTCTGCTAGATCCCAGATTCATGTCCCTGCCCTGACATAGGTTTAATTTTAATTTTGCAACATCAGAAGGCAAAAGCAGTCCTTCACGCTAGTGTCCTGCAGGTAGGGCAATTTAAGGTGCATCTCAGCTGTTAAATGCAAGACAACATGCAGGTTGTGGAGGTATCAGGGTGACAGTTGTTTTGTCGGCTGTGAAGGTCTAGAAGGACAAGTGCCTCCGAGGACTGTCATAGAATCATACAGTGGTTAAAGTTGGAAGGGACCTTAAAGGTTGTCTAGTTCCAACACCCCTGCCATGTCCAGGGACACCTCCCACTAGACCAGATTGCTCAAAACCCCACCCAGCCTGGTCTTGAACACCTCCAGGGGTGAGGCATGCACAACTTCTCTGGGCAGCCTGTTCCAGTGTCTCACCACCCTCAAAGTGAAGAATTTCTTTCTAGCATCTAGTCTAAATCTCCCCTCTTTCAATTTTAAACCGTTACTCCTCATCTTATTGCTCCACTCCCTGATCAAGAGTCTCTCACCATCTCTCCAGAAGGTCCCTTTAGGTATTGTATGGCTTTTGAAACCAGCAGCACTGATATGGTCTCTGTATGGACCAGAAATAGCATTTGATTCCCCAAATTCCCTTGTGAAACTGGTCCGTGAGGGCACTAAGGATAATTCGGTTCTTCGGAGCAGAGGAGCCGTTACAAACAAGCTGCTTGATTTTTTGAAGAGCTGAAAATAGATCAATAATGAAAATACTAAGGATCCTTTCACCTTGAATACTTAGGGTTTTGTTCAAAAGGGCGGAACAGATACACAGAGCATTTGGTAAAAGTCAGAGCAAGTTATAAGAGGTGGGGCAGATCTTCTGTACGAGAGAAGGTTAAATTGATTAAGAGACAAACGAGAGGTGATGTGTTAGTGGTATATAGGAGAGTGAATTGCCTGAAGAGGTCAGTCAGACGATCCTATTTAGCCTTTCCCATAAATCAAGAGCAAGTGGAGTGCTATACAATAATGCTAAAAGCTAATGAATTTAAAAGTGATACAAGTAAAATATTTTCTTACATGGTGCATAATTAACCTGGGAAATTAATCAGATACCATTAAGACAAAGAGCCTAGCAGGATTAAAAATGGATAATAAGTGACAGAAACTACATAAAGATAGAAGTGTATACAGGGTGTACAGCCATTTACTTAAAACCATTTGCTGCCTGGGGCTGCAAAGAAACATCCCCTGTGGGAAAACTGGATTTAATGACTGGGCTTCTTCTACCTTTGCCACTGCAGTAGGTAGGCTGGAGGCTGAGCAACGGACCCATCAAACTGTTCTCAATGTGGTCACTCTCATTTTCCAGATTGGAGGGGACGCCTCCACATAGCCAAAAAAGGCCCAAAAACCTTCTGAGCTGGTTCTTTGGAAGCTTCTCAGTTTTGAGACAACATAGAAATCACCAGTGGGAAGGTAGTTGCTTCTTTTGTCTCCCAGACACAAAGCCAAGAAGCTTCTGGATAGGAGCTGAGCATAGGAGTCATATTTTGACACAGGCACGGAGAATCATGTGAAATTTATGAGTCTGCCTTTTATTAACTGAAACATTCTCTAAAATGGTGGTGTTTTGTGGGTAATTAATTGGCACACATTCTGAACCTGCAGTGTTTTATGGTCCCTTTTAAACGTATTAAACAAAGCTGTCAGCTTCTACCAAAGGTGTAAGGTGTTGCCCCAGCTTTTACAGCTTGTGCAAACTGTTTTGGAGGAGCCTTGGACAGGCTACTTCGCCATCTGATGGAAGGTTTCCTGCACTTCTGAATTATTTGTGAGGGCTTTAAGAGTCAGCTTTGGAAAACCAGCAAACTTCATCATGGCTTTCTACCTGTTTTTATTTCCTTTGACACTGCCCTGTCCTGGTGTTGCAAGGATGAGCAGGGCTAAGTGCCTGCACCAACCCAAATACTAGATTGTATGGGCAAATTCAGAGGAAGCAAGGTGACATAGTTTTTGGAAAAAAAAATAATAATAAAGGAATGGGGCTGAATAAAAGCAGCCCTAAAAAGCAATGGTCTTTTTTGAGATGGCTGGCTCTGTGCCACACTTTCTCACACCGCAGCCATGGTGCATCCCCAAGTCTCATGTCTGGAGCTTTGAGTGCAGGTTTCTTTCACTTCAGTATGTATTTTGTGTGGCAAAGCTGAAGTGATGGCTCTTGCTTTGAACCCAGCGTGCCGTCAGATCTTCGTAACAGGGATCTATAAAGAAAAATGGGTATTGATTCTCATAGCATTCCAGGTATGTTTGGAAGTGTGCAATTCCTGAGTGTAAAAATAGCATGCAGCATGTAAGTGATGGTAAAGTATATTCAATTGCTGTGACAACACATGGTGAATTGGCAGAAGGATGATATTGCCGCTTCAGTAGCATTCTGCAAGCATTTCCTTAGTGAAGCCAACTGACTAACAAGGGCTGTAGCTTTCAAGCAGTGAAGGGATTGGGTACAGCTGAACCTCAGCAGGCCACTTGCTGGAGACTTTTTTTGTGCTCTTGTAGAATCATAGAATGGTTTAGGTTGGATGAGACCTTAAAGATCATCTAGTTCCAACCCCCTTCCGTGGGCAGGGATACCTCCCACCAGACCAGGTTGCTCAAAGCCCCATCCAGCCTGGCCTTGAACACTTCTAGGGATGAAGCATGCACAACTTCTTTGGGCAACCTGGGCCAGGGTCTTGCCACCGTCACAATAAAGAATTTCTTCCTGATATCTGGTCTAAATCTCCTCTCTTTCAATTTAAAGCTATTTCCCCTCATCCTATCACTAGATACCCTTGTAAAAAGTCCCTCTCCAGCTTTCTTGTAGGCCCCCTTCAGCTACCAGAAAGCTGCTGTAAGGTCTCCCTCGAGCCTTGTGTTCTCCAGAATGAATGACCTTAGGGAAGGTGGATTCTTTTAAAATCTGAAGTAAGTTATAGAGAAGATTCTTATGTTCCGCAAAACAAGTATTGCCCTAGGCAGCATTTATGCATCCTGCAAAAATCAGGACTTGTGACTGAGACCTGCTTCTGGGATTATGCTCAACTTCCTTGTGCTCCACGTTTTCTCTCTGAAGCAGGAACGCCCACATGGGGGAACTTGCTGTGCTGTGATAATACGTGCATAGAGTCATAGAATCATAAAATCATTTAGGTTGGAAGAGACCCTTGGAATCATCAAGTCCAATCTTCTACCCTACTCTGCAGAGTTCTCCCCTACACCATAGCCCCCAACATCACATCTAAAGCATTCCCTGAGGTTTGTCTTTCAGCCTTTTCCGAGGATCAGCTGTGTAAAATCTATATGCTGCCTAATTAGAGTGGTGATCGTGGTTCCAACTTTCTTTCCAGCTTTCTTCTCAACTCTATCCATGGTCTATATACTATGTAGTAGTTGATTAGTTGAACTTCTTGAGTGCCTTGGTCTTAATGACAGTCTTTGGCTCTGTTGCAACACGGGGTGCTTGTGAAAACAGACTGAATGATACCTGCACGATAGCTCTCCTAGTAGAGAATTAAAGAACTATTAAAATGCATATTGCTCTTAATATGTATATGTAAATAAAAAGAGGGATGAAAATTTGTCCAGGGCAATTTACATGTCCTCTTCTAGTTGTAGCTCAGGAAATCAGTCTGTCTTTCTCATCGTTTGCTCAGAAAATCTATTTTACAGTTGGATTGCTTGTGTTAAAAACGGACCATTTTTCTTGCAAAAGATTAAGACTCAATAAATTGATTTTTTAATTTTTATTTCAATGAGAAATCTTTCTAGCTGGAAATGCCCTTTTCAGTTCCATGACAGGTTGCTTTCTGATGTCTCCTTTTACTATAGTAATACCAGTTACTAGGATAGTTGTCTTTTCTCATGAGTTTGAGTAGAAGATACTCCATATAGGGAGAAGATGCAGACAAACACACTGATTCTTGGACTTATGAGTCTCTTATGAGACTTATGAGTCTCAGCCTTAATTTTGCTGATCATTTACCATTAACAGAAGTAGCTCCTTGCTTAAGGCATCTGTGGTCTTTCTCAATCAAAGTATCTGTGGTCTTTCTCAAACTTAAGCTAGCTCCTGAAAAAAAGGTCTTCTGCAAATCTAATTTTGATTCATTACAAATTTAGCAAAGTTTAAGCAAAACTTCTGCAAAAGTCACAGCAAATATTTTTTTAAATGGTAGTGGGAGGAACAATATGGTGATGATATGGGCCTAGTGAACTGCTCATGATGGACAGAGACCAAACTTAGATGGTTTTAGGATTTAGAAATGTGTCCAGCAACAAAATGTGTCCAGCAGCAAAAGAGTCTGTTGGAGCCCTGGGCTGTGAACTTAATTAACAAAGAGCAAACTACCTGAGCAGAAGGGAAAAAGAAACAACTCTACAGTTCAGGCTTGTAAAAAATTTTCTCTTTTTCCATTCTTGCCATCTTTTGTCTGGCTGCTTTCTGCCCAGAGGGGCTGGTGGCAGGAGCTGTGAGGTTCTGTCTTTGAATAACAGTTGAGTCAGTGATTTTTCCCACTGAGTTCACGTAGATGTTAAAGGGGACAGAGAGAAGATTGGTCTCTTGGGGAAGGGAGCAGCTTGGCAACAAGGCATGGTTATTCCTTTCTTTTGTCAGGATGAGGAAGGATAAACATCTGCTCTATGCCCCAAATTACACTCCTCTGATGAGACTCACTTGTGTTCCCCCAGAACTGGCTGCCCACGTATCAGACTTCTATCTCAAACAGAGCATTTTGTAGAGAAGTCAGCACATTTGTACAGAATTCATGTAGGGCACCCTTCTAAACCGAAGAAAGGCTTATGTGTCCAAAAGTTTGCTTGATTTTTTTTTCCCCTCAGCCCCTCCAAACAACCAGTTGATCTTAGGAAAGATATAGTTTTGTTTCATAAGCCTTGTCTTGCTTATAAAAACAAGAAAAGAGGAGTCTCCATTCTCCAAAGAAAGCTTAAAAGAAGATTAATTAATTAATTAAGGATCTTTTCTTCTGAGTGCAACAGGATCCAAGTAACAAGTGAACTTTTCATTTCCAGTAATAGCAGAAATTACTTCAATAGCATGATTGTGAGCGCCCGTGGGGCCATAATGTGAATGGTCTTTATTAAAGGAATAGACTGAACTTCTGACTATCTTTCTTCCAGTCATTTCCACAGGCTATAAACAGCGCCTGGTTTGTTGCTATTAAAAGAGTCTAAAGACGACGATGCTGAAAAGCATTACTGTTTAAGTACTCATGGCTTGACATTAACATGAAAAATATTTTCTTGAAAGCAAAGTGAATTTGGGTTCTCCAGAATGTTATAGTTTTGTTCAGAAATGATTCTGTGGAATATCTGTGATATGGGAAAGATGTTTGTTTGTCTCTGTGTTTTTAATTTTAATTACCAGTCACTACCCCTCTGTTTTACTTTATTTTTCAGACATGTACGAGGTCAGAAAACATCTTGGGGCCAGTTTTTATGTTTTCTTGGTGTTATTTTCTGCTTGTGTTAGTACCTAATGAAAGAGCCTGGTCTTAGTTAATGACCAGGCCTCATTATTCATTTGTTCCCATAAATGACCACTCTGAGGAGCAACCTTTCTTGAATAACATGGTAGTTTGCAAAATGATGCCAAGTGAAAACTGAAGTAATCCATGATCTGCTGAGGTGATATTGAAGACATATCTCTCACGCACAGCAGACCTATGCATTAATCCCATGTTTTGGGGTCTTTAATTGCTTTAAATATTTGCTTCTAGATCTGTGTTTCACACATCTTATTTACATGGTTTATTTTTCATTTTATGAACAAATCGATAACCAGACAGACTCTTTACCACACTGGATTAGTTTTATTTATTCTCTTTGAACTTGATTAAAAAGCTGTCAAACATAAGTCTACATTTTATCAGCAGAATACTTTTACAAAACAGGGTAGGGGATGTGTATAGCTGGAAACATACATTTCAAAATGAAACAATATTTGATATATTCTAGACAGTTACCCTTTTGTTTATCCATGACAACTGAAACTAACCATCAAATGCATAAATTGATTCAAGTCTAGCCAAGTAATCCTAAGGGCATATGAAAAGGCTTTTTTTTAAAGTTCTTTCTAGATGAATTTAATGTAGTTCACCAATAAAGCATCCTCAGGAGCACAATACAAATGCTACAGAACATGAGATAGCTGGGGAAAGCGGGCAGATGTACAGTGTGATGAAGAATCAAAATGGATGTTACATTAAAATGAGCAGTCATGCAATGTCTTCATTTCATGTACTGCATTTAAGTAAAAATGTCAAAGTTCCAATTTTGCCTTTAATATTTTTTAGGCAGTGTTACGCAAATAGTGACATTCTGGTGGTGTATATTTATTTTTACTTTTTGTTTAAAAGTATTAAATGTAATCTGTTTTTTTGAACTCTTAGGGTAGGAAAATTGATTATTCATCATGTCTTTAACTTTCAATATATATCAAAGAGAGAGGTAAATTATGCTTAGATTAGCTACAAATGATCTGCTATCACTGTTTTAATTCATTGCCTTTAATATACATATTTTAATCCGTTTTCCACAAATCTCCTCAATTACTATTTGTCTTTCTGTGCCATTGCATATGTTGGTAAACAGCATTTTCTATGGTCTTTGGCCATATGCTGTATGCTCAGCTTGCAAAAAAAAATGACACTTGGAGTGCTAGCATAATGAAACTCTCAAAGGGTTAATGCAGAAAGCATATAGGCAAATGTTGACAATATTTTTTTATTCCAATGTTTGAAAATTAAACACAAAATCATCATTAAGTTTTCACAAAATGAGGCATCTGTCACTTGAAGGAAAAAGAAATATTTCAGAAATATGTTTACAGAAATGTAAAAATATTAGACATCAAGACAGATGTGAACGTTTTCAATAACAGGCCCTGTCTGTCAGTCTTCCTCAGAGCCGAAGATCTTGCTGTACTCACTCAACATAAGTTCAACTATCTGATTTTGGTACAGCATGTGGACTGCCATGTTCCCTGTCTCCTTTTCAGGTCTAAGGAGTGTTGGTCCAAACACAATTCCTAAGCTTTGTGTTGACATAAGATTCACGGATTCCTTGGCTGCTATCCTGTTGACGAAAGGAAAGAATTGGTTAAAAAAGAGGAATGTCAAAGGAGTCGCTGTTGCATTTGTAGTACATAGAGGCGCTTTTTACTGATACTACTAACAGGGGTGTGTATTTGGTTAAGTTATCAAAAAAAAGGGGAAAAAAGGAGGGAAAAGACAACTTCTGCCAACCTGACAAATGAGGAAAGGAGAGCCCCAGACAGTGAGATGTGTGCAGGGTGGAGATGTAGAGCCCCATTTCCAATATTCTCATTATCGGGGCACAAATATATCTGATGAATGAACATTAGTTGGCAAGTGTGCAATACTTCTTGAGCTCACATATTTAGATACCAAAACCAGGGATTGCTCTTTACGCTAAGGGAATTGAGCATCTTTGGTGTCAACAGTTTTGGTGGCTCCGGGGAGAAGCTTTCCTGCTTCTCCTAACACAGTCTGCAGCACTGAAAGAGTTGGGAAAACAAAAAAAAAGCCCCTTAACATAGAACTCATATGAAACACATTCCTTCTGCTAATTTAAATCCAATAAGGTTACTATGGTCTGAAATGGATTGTGACATTTATATAACCAAAGACTTTTGCATGCCTTATTCTGACACAAAGTTTCTTGAAAGACACTGAGACCACATCCTGTAATGAGATGACTTAGAAAATAATGGTAAGGATTATAACCCTTGATATCTTTATTACCCGCAAAATTACAAAAGGAGGACTATTATTATTAAAAGTTGATCTTATGTCTGTATTAAGACTTAATGTTCTAGTGGAAATGACATTAAGGATAGAGAAGTCTGGTCTAAGAACAATATAGGTTTAATGGATGGAGTTTAGGTAGGCAGTTTCGCATAAATCTCCGCGGTGGTGAGTATGAACTAAGTAGAAATCCATTTCCTCCCACCCTCCAGAATACATAATATATCCTAGGTTGGAAAGACTAGTAAATTAAGATACATATTTTATAAATAAATTACACAGCTCTACCAAGGAAGGCGAACTAAATGTAACTTTAATATGTAAATGTTTGAATTTATGGGTGCTTCCTTAACCTGTTAGTTTTAACTTAAATATTCCAAGTGGATTCTTGAAGCCAAGTTCTGCTTTTTTTTCCCTGCTCACTCGTTGTCACTCATTTACCTTTTTAAAATGCAGACAGCAGTTTAAAAATCATCATAGTTGAATCTGTTTTCCCATACTTCCTCTTAAATTTACAGCAAGCTACGCTGTAGGTGAAAGCAACTTCATGAGACATAATGGGTACAGCCACTTAACCAAAAAAAAAAGGTTTCTTTCATGTGAGCAGGTGGGTCACACAGCAAAGAGTATCTTCTTGTGGATTTCTGCCAATCTTGTCGTTTACCACATTCCTTGAACATCAACGTCTGTGTTTTTCCCCCCATATATAAATGGGAAGCATTACTTAATTCTGCCTCATGCTTGTAATTGTGGTGTCCATTGCAAAAAACACTCTCCATATGGCACTAATCAGATTGGCTTAATTATTAGTTTCTTAAAATATAGCATCTTTATTATAAATTAAAAAAAAAAATAATCAAAATTATCTTTCCTTTGTGGTAGGATTAACATATCATCTCTTCTGTTGGGAGTTCAGAAGGTCTTCAAAGTTAAGGGCTTTGTTGCCAAATGACTGCGTGGGCTTCTGATGGACATCACACATCTTTAGGACAATTAAAAATGTCTGTTACAGGGGTGACAAGGTTGTTCTCCTGTCATTTATGCAGAAGAACATACACTGAGCTTGCATCTTCCCCATGAGAAGAATTTGATTTGTGTTGAGCTTATTAAATGCTAAAAGTTGGGAAACTGATAAAGTATTTGCAATTAACATCAACATGGGTAGAGATACTGGTTGACTGGTGGGGAAAAAAACAAACGTATTAGGCAGTTGTATCTTGTGTAACTTTAGTGATCATCAATTTAGCATAAGCCATGGTTTTGCAATGTGGTGGTGTTGATGATGGACAGCATTGAAGCTGGAGGAGAAACACCTATCCAGGAGCAGGAGGCAGTGGACTAGAGATGAGCAGAGTCAGGGTGAAAATAGTGATAGCAGAGCTCAATTTACTGAAGGGAGAAAGAGGGTCTGGCTTCCTTTATCTGTAAACTTTGGAGCAAGAGGTTGAGATCTTATGTTTCTGATGTGGTGACAGATAACAGAAGATGGATGGACAACCCCTCTGTCCTTGTTTGCCATATCTCTGAAGTAAAATAATTCCCCTTGTATTTCCTGGAGATGCCATCCTGCATGTGAAGTCCTGTTTGAGTCAAGGCACTGCCAGCACATGGTCTGTGGTTGCTCAGCTCTCAGGAGGTGACGGTAGGGTGTGAAGCATGGGAGGATGTGCATGACATTCATTGGTGATGGAGAGGAACTGGCTCTCTCTTGGGTTTATCTATATGGAAGGTGGCACTTAGAACATACATGAATATTTTTGGCCTCTAAGCTTAACACTAGTAATAACTCTTGTATTTATGAAATCCCTTGAATATTCTTAATATTTTCTATCTATTTATGCAGTCGTGCTTGTTTTGATAACCCTAATAACAAAAAACTATAAACCAAGCAAACTTGGGAAGTCTGAGTAGTTAAATGATCTCTGGTAAAGTACAGCTACTGCAGGGGAAGAAGGAAGGAATTCAGTCCAACCCGAATAAAGTAATTGTGAGTTTAGGACCCTATGCCTTTATAAATGACAAATATTTACCAGTGAAATTCTACAACTACTATTTTTTCATCTGTCCACACAAACAAATATGCACAGTTTAAGCTACTACTTTAGTTTCTAAGTGAAGTCAAGTTCTTAAAAGAGAAAATCCCTAAAAAAAGGGTCAAGAGCTCTCCTTTTTTGGCAAGAAAAAGAACAGAAAGTGATACACCGTTTAAAACATAAAAAGTGAAAGGAAATGCCAGAGCTACTTTTTGTCAAGTCTAAATGAAAGGAGCAATGATCCATCAATTTAAGATTATTTTAGAAGCAATCTATAATCCAGTGCCACAAATGTTGGAACTGTATCAAGAAATCGTTGGGCATTATGTTGTGCAAGATTTTCTTCTTTTTCTCCCTAAATAAGTGAGCCTCAAGAATTGCTCCAGTCCTTTAAGATCACAAGTTAGGAGCTATGCAGGAAATGTAGTTCTCATTATTAATAGTAATGAAATTAATGATGTATTAAAACAGCAGAAGTGTCTGATAGGAGGGCTCTAGTGTCAATGGCAGATACATAAGCAAAAAATACTTGGAATTTATGCTTTGGCCGTTGCTAAGGCAACCGTAAGCTGGAAAGCGTGTGACTGAAAGCAGGGCAACTCTACATCTAAGAGGGTCATTGTATGGCGAGTTTGGCGCTCTGGTTCCATTAAACCTACACTTTTCAAACTCTCTAAAGAAAATCATTATTAATTTTGACATTTGGAAAGCACACTGGATTATTACTTCAAACACGCTAGGTGTTAGGAAACGTTCTTCACCCCTTTTTACTCCGTAGTAACTGCTGAGGAGGGGAGAGTGTTTCAACACTGACTCTAATTCCTCGCCTTTTTAATGTTCCTACTGCATATTAAAAATGAGAGAGAGAAGTCAGCTTACTTAGGGAGGAAAACCCTGTTGGAAAGGGCACTTCTACTGGAAGCTGGATGTGTTTGAGGGTAGACCTGTCCTCTGTACTGAGAACTGCTGAGTTGCTTTCGTAGCCCTTTCCAGCCTACAAGGATTTAAGTCTGCTCAACATCAGGAACATTTTTACCCTTGGCAGAACTGGGTTTATCCATGCCTAGTACTCTTTTATTGTTTTAAATGATAACTATAGGTAACTTTTCATTAAGACAGTCCTGCTGCCGTTTGATGAGCTAGTAGTAATAGACTATGACTAAAGGGCAACATGTTACAAAACGGGGAAATCAGAAGAGTAAGAACAGGTCACCTGGTAAAAATCATATGGACCAGAATGGCAAGTGTAGAAAATGCCATGCTCTGAATTCAGTAGAAGACTGAGGGACAAAAGTAGGTTTTGATCTTACCAAAATCACGTCCACCAGCATTACGCACAATATTTTACTTAACTAGGAAAGTCCTTGACAGGAGAGATAGAAACTAAGATCTAAGCAGAGGCCAAGAAAGTTTGAAGGTGTGTGACAATAAAGAAAACACCCCTGGAAGAATTAAAAAATGATGTATTTGTGATATCTGTATGACAACTAACCTTACAGAATTAGGAACCATCTCCTCTCTAAGCATAGTATTCCATGATAGTCCATTTGAGCAGGTTTGGTACTTTCGTTGGACTATGCTAACAACCACTGTTATGGCCAGAGCTGCTCATCCCAATGGACAATGAGGGAGATTTGATATGTGAGTTCCTGTGAACTGCCATAATGGGTCAAAGTTTGTGCATCCCACTGATTAACAATAATTATTGTCAAATTAGCTAATAACTGTTTCCTATATATACTTGGCCATATGCAACTGTAACGTTTTAGCTTAGGGACTCAGCTCTGGGGGTGGATCACATGCCTTCAACCCACCTCAACCATAATGCTGTTAACAGGTCCTTTCCCTGCACTGTTATGGGCCAGTTTTCAGAATCATAGAAAGGTTAGAGTTGGAAGGGACCTTAAAGATCATCGAGTTCCAAGTCCCTGGCCATGGGCAGCAGCTTTCTGATGTTTTCTATTGCAGAGCTCCCAATCAATTTGAGCCTGTTAAAATTTGACCCTTATGTCGAACAGTTTCTAGCTCAACATTTTATGGTCCTCTCCTTCCCAAATGCTGGTTCATGGGAGTTAAAAAATAACAGGTATTACGTACTTTGCTTTAGTGACAAGACATTTGGGAAGGAATCATCCAACCTTGAAATAAAATCTTTATTGAAAGCAATTCTGCATCCATGCCAGTCAGATACATGGTATGATCAGAGGAGATGTCCCAGGGGAAAGCTCGGCACAGTAGACAGGGTTGATTACTTGGACCTCCTGTCAGTTCTTAACTCATTGACAATGGCTGAGACATTCAGTACCACTTTGTTTTCTTTATTTGGAAGTAAAGTTAATATACTTACCTTAACTGTGCCAAATGTACTGGAAAATAACCTGATAATAAAACGTACTATCCTAGGAAGTGATAATGTCTGTGTGTGTATAAGCACATTTTGGCAGGGCTTTTGCAGACGGGTTTTTCAGTGTTAGGAAGGAAGCACAAGTACAAAATGATGCACAGATAAACTATCAGGTTTCTTCTGAATGTATTTCCTTTCCATTTAAGGCCTGTTACACACTTCCCTGAGATACAACAGCAAATGGTGTTGCAGTAATATGCTGTAAACTTAATTCAGTTGCTCTTCAGGAAGAACTTGTGCGGGTTTTGGTGCTAAAAAGACAACTGAACTACAGAGTTTGGCTTTGAGAGTCCTCTTAAAACACAAACAATAAATGATCTTCTATAACAGGTCAAAACCTTGCAGAGATATACATATCCAGCTGGATATACCACCTTAGGAGAGGCAGCAAAGGAAGAAGCGAGCAGGGCCCATGAGTGACTTAACCCCATCTTGAGAGACTTATGGAAATAATTGGTGATAAGTGAGCCCCTGATACCATAAGCTCTATTTGTATAAACTGTTCAATTCACTGCACTGCAACACAGATAAATTTAAAATTTAGTAATAAATTGGGATTTGTTCAGTTGCATTACAGTGGTATTCACCAGCTGATGAAGCTAAGCGAAAGCAAACACCACCAGCTGAATCCCCAGCTTGTTGTTTGTGAAACCTCTACACCTTGTTGGGAGAGGAGGAAGGGGGGAATTTGTGCGTTTGTAGCTGCAACCTGAGTTTTATGCTTATAGAGGAGCTCCAAAACACTACAATGTCTGTCCTTCTCAAAATGTGCCACGTGGTTTCTCCTGCAACAAATATGCAGAGTTTGGGGATCACAGTGGACTAATAAAGTTCCAAGCTGCTTTCTTTTGCCTCTGTAAAATGCAGGGGGACTTGAAATTCCTGTTTGCTCCATAGGTTGAATTTGAAACAATAGCTATCCAAGACGGGTAATAGAGAAACCAGATCATGGCGTATGATATGTTACGAGAGGGGTCAGAAATAGTTCAGACATACTTAAGAGCTTGCTTTTGCTGAAAATAGCCTCCATGGCTCCTGGCCTACAGAAACTCCATAGGCTTCCTGTGCTCTGCAGCTGTGGGTTCATATTACAGCTCTTTGGGAAAAAGCCCTCCTCTTCAGTTGCTCTGGGACACAGGAACAAGCGCTTGATGCTGTCTTCTTCTGCAGACTAGCCTTTAAATCTGACCATTGGATAGCTATAGATAGTACCTGGACAGCTGACACGGACCTGGTGGAGAATGGGCTTCCTCAGGGGAAACCCCACATATCTCACAGCATGAGCCCTTCCCTGGATGAACTGCCTTGGAGTCTAGCCCTCAGTGAAAATAATAACTAAACTAACTCCGAACATCAGTTCACAGTTGGCTGAATAGACTCTGCAAAGCTGAAGAAAGGCATTTATTCTGGCTTGGTCTGGTTTAATAAAACAACAGCTCAAAATAAAATCTTCTTGCCATTGGGGGAACTCTGCTACCTGTATGAGGTCCTTTCTGAAGAGCACGTGTGGTCTTGTCTTTCCACACATCTCAAATAGTGCCCTTCTTGTAGAGAAAGTCTTCATTTTCCATGTGATGGAAGCCAAGATGTAAAAACACATTTAAATATCTAAGGGGACTCAGGTCTCTACAAGGTCTTGGTTCAGGAACATACTTTGTAGAAGTCCTGCTTGCTTTTCTGCACAACTGGAGCTGTGCTCCTGCTTCTGCCCTTGGCTGTGGTTGTATGAAGAGAGCAGGTTAATGTGGTACCTGCAACTCAACCTTGGGATCATTTCTTTATTTCTGGCTATCTCCTGTGTTACAGCAGCTCCAAAGGCAGAGGGTGCACACAGGTGACCCGGCATGGCATGGACAGCAAAGGGCAGGAGCTCATCTCCACACTGCGGTGGCTCCACTGAAGAGCCCCTTGTGGACAGAGGCTCAGGTCCCACTCCCACAAACCATTTTCTGTCAAAGAAATGAATTCAAAATCTTTCCACAAAGGCTTCTCTATTGACTGCAAAAGTTCCAGGTCTCCATTTCGGAAAACTGATCCAAACGAGTGACCTGCTAGCTTTCTTCTGTTTACTGACAACCAGCACTCTGTCCTCCCAGTTTGGCTTGTTTTTTAATATTTTGTGTGTGTGAATATAAACTGGTTCTGACTAATGCTCATAAGACCAGGGGGAGGAGGAGATCTGGCTAGTCCGTGTTATCACAGTGCAAGTTGTTGTTGAGCAACTTTGCCTGTTTGGGGACAGCAGGCGTTGGTTGGAGTCAGTTGAAGATCATGAACTTCCTTAAGAAGTATCTCAGAGTCCTCTGGCTGCAGCTCCGTGCACAGGGCATTCATTTTTACCTTCTCTAACGGCCCTCTAGCAGCAAATATATCTCAAACAACAGCAAACCCCTCTTCAAAAGCCACGCTACCACTGCTAGCACAAGTCTCTCCTTGGGGAGCGGATGGGAGAGAACAAAACCACCCGTGGCAGATGTTAGGCAGATGCTAATGCACTTCTTAGAGGTGTTTGGATACTAGGGTGATAAAGGCAGTGTGAGACTACGTAAAATAATATATGTTGAGACAGAGATATAACACATAGAGCCCTTAACTGTATTTTTGGCTGGTGGTGTAGCTTTTGCTGTGATCAATTTTATTTTGTTGTTGTTAAATTCTGTTTCTGATTTCTTTTTTCTGCAGAACAGCTAGCTTATTGTAAAGACCAACCTGCCAGAGGTCCTAGATCTGTACTCTTTTGCAGCCTATGTGGCTCAGAAGGCAACAGATAGTTTTATATGAATAAAGCTTTAAGTTTTTAAATTGCTTAAATATTTTCGTTCAAGAATGCCTGCAGCTACATTTCCTTGTAACATTAAAAATAAAAAGCGGTTAGAAACAATCTCCCTTAAATCAAGAATTGTAAATATAGAACCTTTATCATCAGCACAGCACATCCAAAAATGTCTTTGTAAAATAAATCAAATTATATGAGTTAATTGATTCCAGGCAACATCAGCAACTGCAGGTGGAAACTGAATAACAGGATGTTTATTAATGAGGGACTATTAATCAAAATTGACAATATCAATTCCTGTTTCTTTTATTTGAATTCTACCTGCAAAATCCATGGACATACTTGCTGAATTTTTAAATGAAAATGAAAAAGTAAAGAAAACACTAACAATTGGGATTTTAGCTTTAGATGTAGGGCTATTTGTTTAAACAGCGAAAGGATATCCTAAATCCAATTTGACAGGCAATGCCAAAGATGCCAGTGGTAATTAATTAGCACTTAATTTAGACCACAGAACAACAGGATATGGAATTGGTGCTCAGTGCCATTTCCCCTTAGGCTTCATCTCATGAGGGTCAGGAGTATGGCTGTTGCATTGAAGGTCAGTAAATAAATTGGGGGAACACATTGACACTGGACTTTTCATGATAGATATCCTTCACCCTTATTACTGCCTCTGGCTATGGCTGATGAGAAAAGGACTGCGATTGTTCTGTGAAG
Organism: Thinocorus orbignyianus; assembly: GCA_013400375.1. NCBI lineage: Eukaryota > Metazoa > Chordata > Aves > Ciconiiformes > Thinocoridae > Thinocorus > Thinocorus orbignyianus. The sequence goes on from VXBW01001548.1 coordinate 1,961,375, forward strand.
AATGCTGTACACAGGCTCAATGAGAGCAAGGTAGCGTCTGAGCTCACGCGTGGTGCTGTAGCGGTGCTGGATGCTTCCTACGGGCAGAAAGCTGTCTCAACTTTGTGTCTGGGCTGGAAATAAACTTCCAACTGTAGCACAGAAAGCCTGAGGAACTCTGACAGGCGAGAAAATTCACTTAAAAGCAGTCCCGAAGTTTGCTAGATTTGTGAGCTTAGCTTTAGATTAAGCATAATTAAAATAAATGGAAGATTTTAAAGTGAGGTTAGAAACTAGGTCAGCAAGGGAGAAAACAAATTTCCTTATTATCCTCTTGTCTTTGTCTTAATAATATTTGGTACTTCTCCATAAAGCTAAAGACTCTTAATAAAGGTGGATTAATGTTATTAACAGCATTGTTTTCTGATGAGGACACCGAGGCTTTGACATGCTTAGTGATGGACAAACAAAAATTGTGCAGCAAAAAAAGTAGAGCCACCGGTTCTGCTGATATTTAACTCAGTGAAAGAAGTCACCCTTCTCCAACACACCCAAAGCAGAGGGCATATGGAAAGCACGCAGAGACAACATGGAGCCTTGTTCGCAGACACACATAAATTGCATTTTTTGGTTCAGATTTACTGGTAAGAAAAACTGAATGATGATGAGACTCAGTATTATCAGATGATTCTGTCCCTCTACTCTACTCTGGTGAGACCCCACCTGGAGTACTGCCTCCAGCTCTGAGACCCTCAGCACAAGAAAGACATGGACCTGCTGGAGAGGGTCAAAGGAGGGACACAAAATAATCAGAGGACTGGAGCCCTTCTGCTGCAAGGACAGGCTGAGAGAGTTGGGGGGTTTCAGCCTGTAGAAGAGAAGGCTCCGGGGAGACCTTTTAACAGCCTTTCAGGACCTAAATGGGGCTGCAGGAGAGATGAGGAGGGACTCTATCAGGGAGTGTGGCAATAGGATGAGGGATAATGGTTTTAAACTGAAAGAGGGGAGATTTAGATTAGATATTGGGAAGAAATTCTTTACTCAGAGGGTGGTGGGACACTGGCCCAGGTTCGCCAGAGAAGCTGTGGATGTGCCATCCCTGGAGGTGTTTATGGCCAGGTTTGTCAGGACTTTGATCAGCCTGGTCTGGTGGGAGGTGTTCCTGCTCACAGCAGTTGGGTTGGAACTCAATGATCTCTAAGATCCCGTCCAGCTCTAACTATTTGATGATTCTATTCTGTCTGGAGATCATACTAAAGACGGAGGCAGTAGATGCCCCATTGCTGGAAACATTCAAGTTAAGTTTGGCTGGGGCTCTGAACAAGCTGATCTAGTTGAAGATGACCCTGATCGTGGCAGGGGAGGTGGGAGTAGAAGATCTTTGCAGGTCCCTTCCAACCCAAGCTATTTTACAATTATAATATAATCCTCCTTCTCCTCAGGAAGCTTAGCATCCCTGGCAACCCACTGCTATGCTCTTCCTCCCAGTAATCCCATCTTTTCCAAAAGCGGCTCAGGTGGAAGGGTGTCAGCATTGGCACTGGTACTCAAAGATGTGAGAAGCAATTTCAGAAAGCTATGACAAACTATGCCTCACTATGCTATTGTAGTCCTGTTCCATCATGGCCCATAGGCTGATGAACCATGGGAACTTCAGCAGTTCCAGCAGAGGAGTTCTTCCCGCACATCCTAGATGTGCTCCACTAACAGTTTTATTCCCTTGGTCCCCAGAAGGGCTGTCNATTCAAGTTAAGTTTGGCTGGGGCTCTGAACAAGCTGATCTAGTTGAAGATGACCCTGATCGTGGCAGGGGAGGTGGGAGTAGAAGATCTTTGCAGGTCCCTTCCAACCCAAGCTATTTTACAATTATAATATAATCCTCCTTCTCCTCAGGAAGCTTAGCATCCCTGGCAACCCACTGCTATGCTCTTCCTCCCAGTAATCCCATCTTTTCCAAAAGCGGCTCAGGTGGAAGGGTGTCAGCATTGGCACTGGTACTCAAAGATGTGAGAAGCAATTTCAGAAAGCTATGACAAACTATGCCTCACTATGCTATTGTAGTCCTGTTCCATCATGGCCCATAGGCTGATGAACCATGGGAACTTCAGCAGTTCCAGCAGAGGAGTTCTTCCCGCACATCCTAGATGTGCTCCACTAACAGTTTTATTCCCTTGGTCCCCAGAAGGGCTGTCTGCATTGCTGTGTCAGGAAAACACTGAGTTAGACAGCAGTCTGTGCTCAGAAAAATGTATTTTGGAAGCTCCAGGTTAGCAATTATTTTAACTTTCACTTCATCACACCCTTTGCAGCATCTCTCTTGACAGTGAGTGAAATTTTGATTACTGTTAAAGTCACTGACAAAACCCCCAGTGACTGGGAGCCAGAATAGAGTCAGAATTTCACCTTATATGAGCTTAACTTTTCTCATTTTGGATGATATCTACTTTTACTAAGTGGAATTACTGCTTTTGACTATGTTCAATCTACAGCCTCTTGCAGCCTTCAATTATAGCCCTTTTGTGCTACGGTAATCCAGTTGACAGCAAATAATTCAGCCCTGGATATGACAGGTTTACTTTCTGACTTAAAGCCCAAAAGTGGCAATTGGCTGGAATTTCAACTTGGGATGTTGAATTGAACACAAAACGCTCAGAAATGCATCTTTGCTGGTGAGTCTACAGCTTCTGGTGAAAAACTTAGTTTCTCTAAAAACTCATTGGTTTTTGTCCGGTGTCATAATAAATTATTCAGTTTTGTGAGATGGCCAGTGATTTTTGATGTTGAAATCAGAGAATGTGGCAAAGAATTCCACGAAAGTCAGAGAACAAACTCTCTCCAAAGTTTTCCAAAATTACTGGAGAAATTACTTTGTTTCAAGTCTTTTCAAATACTAAAAACCTTTTAAATACTGAAAACCTTTTCAATATTGACCTATTAATTGTCCCCAGTATAAGATCTCCATTTTTCTACCCTATATTATCACCATCTTGTTGTTTAAAATGAAAGTCTTTTTGCGGTGCTCTGCCCAACAGAGATGATTTTATATGGGATCTAACCTCAACCAGGATCCCTACTCTTTCAGGTTCAGTTCTGAGTTCTCCACAAGCTACTATTGCAATATATCTGCACTGCATTTGTATCAGATTTGAAAGATGCTTTAACGTGCCTCCCAGCATCACGATTGTTTCAGCCCTGATATTGAACGTGAGTAGGATGAATGTATCTCTTAAATGCACTAGTGAGTATGTGCCATGAGTCTTTGATTTCTTTAAACTTATTTACATTTTACGTGCCCTTGAGCAATGAATTTACTATGTCAGCATTGTCTTTTCTACTTACACTTTGTCTGTCTTGTCCACTCACCTTAGCTTGATGTTTATTTTTTGTGCACGTGTATAGTCCATTGCACTAAATGCACGAACCGCCTGGAGTGGAGGATTTTCCATATATTGTGTCTTTCTAAGATGCACCCTTTGTAGTACTGCAAGTTCTGCAATATTTCCTAGCTTTAAACTGGCTTTGAATTTTCTCATTAGCTCCTTTTTAAGTCAAATACCCCTTCACACATGTACTGGTCTCAGATGACTGTGGTCTAACTGCCTTAGACACTTTACAGAAGTCTTTATTCTCTATACAGAGAGAGTGCCCTACCTCTCTCTGTAGTTGTGTTTCTTTCATCTTTGAAGCTTCAAGTGACCAGGCTTGCCAATATCTGCTTTTGTCTGACCCTGATCAAAACCCACAGTCAGAAAAACTGGTGAGAAAACATACATGAGTCTCTTAGACCTCCTAAGCGAAATCACATTCGACAGACATTGAAGGATGTAGGAACAACAGGCACAATCTTGCTCTTGATATCAAGTCATACTCATCAGTCTTGGGACAGCTCATTCAGCGAGCACTTTCCAGGGCATCACATCTCTCAGTCATAGCTTAAGTGAGTAAAATGTCTCCATATATCTCATAAAGTTGCAGAGAAGCTTTTCTGACAGCACCCTCCTACCAAATGGGTCCGACCCTCTATGGCCTTGCTTGTTTATGTTGTGTAAAGCATGTTGTTCTTGGAGATGAAGCTTAAATGTCTTGTATATGATTTTTTTTTTCCATTGCCTTGAGTTTCAGATCACCAACACTGGGCTGTCTTGCTCTCAGATGAGGCTAAATTCAAGACACTTTTTTTGTAGGTGCTGCATGGACATTCCCCTCCAGCAGAAAATGGCTAACCTTAAGTGAATAGTTGTAAATGGATTTACAGTCTGAGAAAGTACCTCTTTAGGAAGCAAATATTGTAGTTTCCAATGCAGAGCTACGTAAACATAATTTACTCTGAAGAGTGATGGAAACCTGTTGGTATGTAGCACAGAAAGGTTAAGCAGTTCCTCACCATTGTGTTCAGGTGAGATTCAAAACAAATTCATCAGGATTTGGCACTTGCCCTGAGAAAGAATTCTTAGGGCTGACACTGAGTTCGTAGCAGCTGCAATGACTTCCATGGGGTAGAAGCTCTGAAAGAATGGGAAACTCCTTCTCTTGATGTTGCTTCTGTGATGCAGCTATCCAGATATGAAAACACAGTTGGGTTGTCCTAGGAGGTAGTCTTAAGTTGCGTGCTACTAGTACTGTTACAACCCTACTGAAAACTCTCTTAGGCCTGAAAGTTTGAGGATGGACAAACTGATGTTCACAGTAAACTCTCCTTACTGAAAAGTTTCCACGTGCTGTAGGGCTGTCCCATATGTTATATGCCACTGGGGTCTCCAAGGTTGCTCATAGTGTTTGGTGAAGGCCTGGACTCGGCAATGTGGACAGCAATGATCCGGGAAGTGGGAACCTTTTCAAGGCAGATGAAGTGCTATTCTGAGGTGGTTTGGTGAGGCTGAGTCTAGTGCTGACACAGAGAACATGGTGTGAAAAGTTTGCACTTTGTCCATGAAGGTGCTAGGAGACCTACAGGAGACAGATTGGCGGGATCTATAAAAAACATGGAAATTTTCTGAATTCCCTTTTCTTGGCTCATCTCCATTGAATGGGGTCTTCCAGAAGACCTCAGCAAAGCTCTGGAGAGGATGTGGCAATGCGATCTAACAGCAGGGCTGAGATGGGTGAAGAAACCCTCAGCTTAGAGGAGGGAACTGGTTGCATCTTGTGGACCAGGAGAGGAGGAGAGTTTTCATACGCTTGGCTGGAGTTAGCTGCTCCACAGATTTATGATTTTACATTGCACCATAATGCGTAATGTACGAAAAGATAAATATTTTCCATTCAGCAACATCTTGCTGTATTTTCATCTAACTCTATAATTTTAATTATAAAGTGAACATAACCTGTATCAAATTATGATTTTGTTAACATATTGAATGAGGACAAGAAAAATAAATACCAGATTTTATACTGTACAGGCACATGAAGGTATAGTAAAAAAATCTGGTTTCCTTGACCACATTGTCATAATATGCATATATAACTGCTTATTGAATCCAGGCTGTGTAGACAACAGAAAGAACACTGGCTCCATACCATCACAATGCATGCCCACAACAAAGAGGAGGAAAGAACAGGCTCTTTCATTGTGTGTTTCTAAGTATTACCAACATAAGGGCTAAAAACATTACCTCTGTCTGAAGTGTATCTATATATCCATGCATAAGTTATTAACTGGGCTCCCTGAGCACAGTTGCTGAAAATATTAATATATTCAAATTATATTCTAGCTACTGCAAAAACAGTAGATCAGACAAATGTATTAAAATCTCGTCAGACAAAAGGAGTCACGTTATTTATAAAGTTCCTCACCCCCACCCCCCTTACTGGAACACAAACCTTCATCGTATATAATGTATGAGAACGCAAGATGATCCTTAGATGTCAAAATGTGGCTTAGAGTTTGAATGTAATCATAAAACAGTGACTCTAATGCTTGCCATAAACAAATTGTCACTGGAATTATGTAAGTTAGACTATTCACAAAGTATAAAAGAGGGGAAGAATAAAAGGTGGCTGCCAAACACCATGGGCCAAATCCGAAGGCTGTGCCAAATTGTGCTAGCACATTGGGAATTGCTAACCCAGCGTGGAATTCGGATTTGCACTCCCTGGTGCTCAGGCTGCTCCTGTGCCTTTAAATTAGAGGAAGATAAAGGTTTTTATGCTTTTTAAATTATTATTATTTTTATTTTGTCAGTTTAGACTGTAAGGCAACACAGCAGCAACCAGTGGCTCCTGCTCTCTCTTTTTGGGAGGTGGGTAAGTGGGAGAAAAGTTCCCTAATTACCTCAGGGCCCTTTTTTTATGTGGAATGACCTTTAGGACACAAACAGGCATAGTCAGATTGCACCAATAAGACAGCCCAGAAGAGAAATGCTGCTCTCAAATCTGGTGGTCTTGAATTTTTCACTCTACTCAGCAGGTAGGGTACCACCTTGTTGGGCTGAGACCCTGCTCTTCGCTTGGATTTTTTAGGAAAGGCGGCACAGTGGATTAATGACAAAGAAACACAAGGCAGAAGGTTTCTGTGAATAAGAACTTATCATTCATAGGTATTTTCATTTAGTCCAGACTTCAGGAGCAATGGATATCTGATAATACACACACTACAGCTAGTTAAGGCCAAACTAGGTGGTTGTCTACCACCCCTTTTCATACCCCCTCTTCCTTTTAAAAGTAAAATGACATTTTTCTCACAGCCTGAAATAATTGTTCAAGCAGAGATACTGGTTTAACTCATTATGAATTATTAGTGGAAAAGTGGGTCTCAGAAGTATGTTACATCTGAAATATTTTTCGTCACTTGAACATGTGCCGTCCAGAACTGGCCCTATTCTACCAGTCACTGGGAACAAACACTTCGCATTCACAGATGCTCCTAATTTGGTGTGGTTTGGAGTGTAATTTAGATCAAACGTATCCATGTAAATGAGTCAGGGTTTCTTAATTAGGTGCCTCTAAAGAAAAAACTTGGACCACATCAGTAGGTGTGGGTGTGGTGCCCACAGTACTGGAATCTTTCCTATAGATGAGGGGTGAGTTTTATTCAGGCATACTGTAGGTTTTTCTTTTCCTTTTTTTTCTTTTTTTCTTTCCCTTCTTTTTTTTTTTCTTTCTTTTTTTTTCTAAAGCACAATAATAAATCTGCAGATGGCATAGACATAAAGACGCTACTTCAGAGGAGCTGTCTAAAACACTGTCTCTTTGGCAAATGCCTTAAAGTAGGTCATTCTGCTGTGATTTAGGTTTATATTTCATTGCCAGCTTTTTGTTCCCATTACGAGTAGGGTGCATTCCAGTCCACAGATTTGCTCTTTGTTTTTCTTCTATTCCGTTTCATATTTATTTACAAGAATTTGTAGATCTTCATAAGAAAATGGCCAATACCTTGTCAGAAGTACTAATCGTGCACTTGACCACAAAAGGAGATGTATGAAGGTGATAACCTGCAAATGTCGGAATGTAAAATACCCTTCTCTGCAAGCAAAAAATGTATTGATTCTCTTAACGTGGTGCTTGAAATGATTGTTGTGTCTTTCGGAATGTGTGAAAAATGATTTGATCTAATGTAATTTCTGAGGTCTTATAGAGCTGGGGTATCCATTGCCCTAGTTGTTCAAGTATTTGGTTTTTCTTTTTATATATTTGCTGCTGAAAAGCCTGTACTTTATAGCTTAAATATATAAAAAAAAAATCATCAGGGTCTGTTTTCCCATCAAAGTGCTGGGGGATTTACATGCCAAACTCCCACTAGCCTTAATGAATTACCTGCATAAATTCCCTTTCAATCGATAGTAGAATAGATCCTATTGTGTTATATTAATTATTTTGCACAGAACACTGACACTTTGGCATTAAAGTCTGTTTTGTTTTGGTTTTAAGTTCCAATGAATATCTTAAGAAACTTCAAGCCTATTATTTATTTTACAGCCTTATTCTGAGAAAAAATCCCATATCTGTAATCAGAATAAAATGAAAGGCCTTGCAATTTACCCTTTGATGAACTGATCTTGGATGTTAATGTGTTAGGGCCCGATCTCCCAAAATAGGAAAAAAAAAAAAAAAAGAAGGGGGGAAAAGAAGCTCTTTTGTAATGAATTGAGCATTCTTAATTTTCAGCAGCAGAAAACATTTGAGTTGAAAAGAACACTAACCCCAAGCAATATTAAGAGGTTACAAAATCACATAAATTAAGTCCGCCAGTGATATTTTCCTAAAGCGTATGGGAGCGCAAAGCAGAAGCAGGACTCTCACATGGTCTTGATTAACTGAAAAGTACTTAGCAGTCACTGGCCCTCCCCGAGATGTGCTGGCCATATGCACCCAGCTCCAATAGCCACATGGGCAAGCCTTCAAAGGCGCGGGGGGCTCTCGGGGTGGGGGGAACCAGGGAGAAGTCAATGGAGAGTGGAAGTGAGAAGTGTTCGCTGTGTCATCGTGGGCAAGTGCCTTACCCTCCTCACTCCTCACTTTCTCCATCTACACAACTAGGATAATAAAACTTACTGACCTGAAAAGGAAGTTGGGAGATTTAATTAATGTTTGAAAAGGCTTTTTTGAGATGGTTTGATATTGAGTAATGTGGGATGAACAATGGGAGCTCTTTGAAACAGGGGCTCTATCTATCCGTATTTGTGTACTGCACCTAGCACAATGGTGCCGTACAGCCACAGAGTCAACCGTATCATAAATATTTAAATTAAAACTATGTTAATTATTTTTATCGTTCTGTTATTTGCTGATACACCAGTTCAGTACATTCTGAAGCTTGGTAGCATTGAAAAGTACCAAGTGTAATTATTTGCCTGATTGTTATGAAAATCAGGGTTTGTATTTTTAAATACGGTTGTGGAAATAGGAAGTGTATGGAAACACAGGTGAAAATGTGGTTTTAATTGCTCATCATTCTTCTCATTAAATACACTAAGCTGCAAGGTATTCTTCGGGGAAGAGGTGAACTTTACAAACACTCTTATTCCTCAAAAAGAAGGACTAGGCATGACTGCATAAACCCTTGGTAGCAGGTTGCCCCAGCCCCAACGTGAATACAATAAAAATGCACAAAGATGCTTCTGGAAGACTAGATTATTTTATTATCTTTAATCCAAAACCTATTATTACTCTTGTCCCGTGCACACTTGTGCCTGACACACGTTTGCTGGTGTCCACTAATTTATAACAGGGAACTTCAGTAGACGGATGGGTAGATGGTACTTAGTAGGGAGAGAATGGGTTTAACTCTTTTCATTCCCCTAAATCGAGCCCCAGGAAGCTGTAGGAAATGGGACAAGTGCTGGCACTCCTCCAGCTCCTTTCTAAAACTCTTCTATAGCTGAAACAGAGAAAAGGACGTGTGCAAGAGCACGTCTTGATATATATTTGCCTTCCTCAAGATAGAAAGTGATTAATTCATTTCATGTAAATCTTTAAAGTACCAGTCGGGGATGCCTGAGTCTCTTATGTCTGTGACCAGTCACCTACTTGCTCTTCTGGTGCAAGAAGATGGTTTCTCTTCACATTCCCAGTAGCTACTCCCTAACTTTGTAGGAGCAAGGGTAAGCTTTTCTCCCTGCTGCTGTCCCATGGCTGAAGAGCAAGAGCTGCTCATGAGTTGTCTGACTGTAAAGAAGGGTCTTGATTCAGGAAATAATTTCAACACATAACCACTCTTTTGCCTTCAGCTAGGGGCTTCTGTACTTCTGCACATTCCTGAATCTGGGCATTTTCCCTGAAGTAAAATGCAAGTGCCTATCCCATATTTTGGGTTAAAGATCTCCCAGAGGTTCTCTGAGGCTCCCCAAAGAGAATCATAAGATGATTCAGGTTGGAAGGGACTGTAAAGACCACGTAGAAACACCTCCCACCAGATCAGGTTACTCAAAGCCTCATCCAACCTGGCCTTGAACACCTCCAGGGATGGGGCAGCCACAACTTCCCTGGGCAACCTGGGCCGGTGTCTCATCACCCTCACACGAAAGAATTTCATCCTGATATCTAATCTAAAATTTGAAATATGAGGATTTTGAGAAATTTATTGTATAGTCTTTCCATTCTGGAAATTGTTTTTTCTTTTAAATAACTTTTTTTGTTTTGGTTTGGTTTTCTTCCTCTTTCTCTTAATAAAAAGCTCATACACTTTTTAATGTAATCTGTTCTTCTACTGTGTGAAAAACAGGGTTCTCCTGAGCCTAGATTTAACATGTAAGCCTGCCCAAAACTGCTGATATGACACATAGTTTAGTAAGTGAAAATCACATATGTTTGCTACATCTTTCCTCCACCAACTTTAAAAACAAAAAAAAAAAAAAAAAAAAGTTTGCAGACATCCCCTGCTTCGTATCACTAGATGCCATACTTTAACTTTATTTTCTGATTTTCCCTCAGAATTCTGGGTACTGCTGCTGGACTTGTCATCACATTGTCATTGTGTCCTGGTGTGGGGGCTACTGTGGGCTTCTGTCTGTGCATGGCTTTTTTCTTTTTCTTTTTTTTTTTTTTTTCTAGTCTTTAATAGGTAGAAACAAGTCTGTTTAGTCGCATGCAGTTTGTAAAAGCCTATGCTCTTTCGGACATAACTGCCACATGTTGTGAGGTTTAAGGGGGGTGTGAGGTTCATTTTGTCAAGCTTGGGTCCTTTCCTCTGTTCATGGGCTTATGAACATGGGGGGGAGGTTATTTTTCAAAACAACTAGAGCCTGAATACCTATGACTTTCTTTAGATAATATATTAATACTAGTGGGCTTGCTTTAGATAAAAAGTTCTACTCCTGATGAGGAGCTTATTTCCAGTGAAATTGATGCAAACAATCACCAGTAAAAAGGAAGAATTTGGGAAGGGGGGAAGGCATTCAGAAAGAAAATCATCATTTTCTCTCTGAAAGGGCAGAAAGCCTGGATAGCATCTGAAAATCTCTTGCCGTGCTATGTACAGTATGGGAAAAAATGGAGCAAAATAAATGGAGTTTCTTGGATTCAAAGGTGAATCAAAAGGAATTGGCTTCTGGCTGGACAAGGCAGCCAGATAGGGCACAGTAACAGATCCACGTGATAAACCAAGAGGCAACTGCAGAGCTCCCCAGACAACTTGCCTGAAGTGCCTGCCAAGGAGGCAGATGCTGCTGCTGGAAGAATCTCTTCCACAGTTGGGCATCTGGGTTCAGCGCTTCCCACGTAAGGGAGAGGGATGGGAGCGTCAGGCTGGCCCCTGCCTTCCCGTTTTAATTATTTCAACATCCATGTTATGCTTCTGCAAATAACACGTATTATCCTGTCTTTGTGCGGGGAAAAGAAGGAGGAAGGAGAGGGGGTTTTTGTCTGTAATAGATCCCTTCGCAGGGGTGTCTACACGGATGGGTAAAGACAGACTGGAGCTTGGCTGCCCTGTGCTCCAGCCTGGTCAGATGTGAGACAGCTCGGGTCTGGGAGTTGCAGAGCTGCCTTGCGGTGGCACGGAGCTCAACCTAATAAGCAGAGCAGGCTGAGATTCATTAATTTAACATTAATAAGCACAGCTTATTAGCTCAGGCACAGGGCTGTATAATGGAGGCGCACAGCTTCTGGAGCAGAGCTGCCTCCATCCTCGCCAGCTCGGAGCGTGGTCCAGAGGACCCAGCCAGGGTGCTCCTCTCCCCTGCCACATTCTGCATTAGGGAGGAAAGAGTATTCTGTGGTTGCTGGAGAAGCTTCTGTGCAAACAAAAAAAAATAACCCCGAGCACTCCAGGTTGTTCTGTTGCATTGCTGGTTTATGCTGAGTCTTTAACCCATTTTAACTTCTTCCGCCTCAGTTTCCCTATGGGTGTGTGATAGTTACCTCAGCCTGGGAGTCCTGGTGGACAACAGGATGCCCATGGTCCAGCAATGTGCCCATGTGGCCAAGAAGGCCAATGGCATCCTGGGGTGCATCAAGAAGAGTGAAACCAACGGGCTGAGGGAGGTCATCCTCCATTCTACTCTGCCCTGGGGAGAACCCATCTGGAGCACTGTGTCCATTTCTGGACTCCCCAGTTCAAGAAGGACACGGAACTGCTGGAGAGGGTACAGCAGAAGATCACGAAGGTAATGAGGGGTCTGGAGCATCTCTCTTACAGGGAAAGGCTGAGGGACTTTGGTCTTTTTAGTCTGGAGAAGAGAAGGATGAGGGGGGATCTGGTCAACACCTATAAATACTTAAAGGGTGGGTGTCAGAGGAAGGAGTTGGTCTTTTTTGACTGGAGCCCAGTGGGAGGACAAGAGGAAATGGGCACAAACTTGTTCATAAGAAATTCCATCTAAACATGAAGAGGAACTTCTTCCCTTTGAGGGTGGCAGAGACCTAGAAGAGGCTGCCCAGAGGTGGTGGAGTCTCTGTCTCTGGAGACATACAAAACCCACCTGGACACATTCCTGTGAAATCAGCTCCAGGAGGACCTGCATTGACGGGGCAGTGGGGATGTGGACTAGATGATATCAGAGGTCCCTTCCAACCCCATATCATTCTGTGATTCTATGATCCTGCTATGAAAGCAGGATAAGTACTGATTGTAAAAGGCCGCGGAATCCTTAAAGACCAAAATGCTCCTTCTGCCTCACTTGAATGGCAGTTCTGTGAGTAAATTACTGGGTACAAATAATGATTTATCAGATAGGGGTTGGTTGCTCTCAGTTCACATTTGTGCAGAGTGACAATACAAGGTTTCTGCATCATTTGATGTCCTGTGTATGCCTGGAAAGTAAAACTAGAGAATTGTATTGGTTTTATCTGGTACTTGTGATTAACTAACTCTGGGAGTAAAAATCACTTGTAGGAACAGGAAAAAGTAGAGTCCTGGGAAACTGGGGGGCATAGCGGTATGTAGGCTATGTACAGCAAGCAAGTGTTCTCTAAACATATTCAAGTGGAATAGCTTGTCTTCTGTAGCCCTTTTTTTTTTTTGAAAATCCCTATTTAGATTGAGTTTTCTAGTTTCTTTCATGTATAAAGTATATTTAATTGATTTGCTCATCTTCAGGAAGAAGTACAAACAACCTTAGTAGTTGTGCTCAACCATTTTCAGTACGAGACCTAATAAAACAATCTCTTATGTTACTAGACTAGCAAGATTTATGTGATATACCCGCTCAGCCCCATATTTTTTCCCTTCTGATTAGAATCACAGAATCATAGAATGGTTAGAGTTGGAAGGGACCTTAAAGATCATCAAATTCCAACCCTGCCATGGACAGGGACACCTCCCACTAGAGCAGGTTGCTCAAAGAGTAGTGGAATAACCTGAATACTCCTGCTTAGGAGTAGTAGAATAAATTTCACGGGAAGTTGAATGGGGACATTGGTGGGTTTTGTTTTTTTTTCTCCCCATCAAATAGAGAAAAACTTAAAAGAACAGGTACTGCAACCTCAAGCTTTGCTTTTAATCCCCCTCCTGTGGGCTTCATACGCTGCACTGTGACTTTTTGCAGCTTCAGAGGGCTTGGTCTAAGGAAGATAGATGGCCCGGGTGTTAATCCCTGCTGCCAGTCCTTTCTTGCAGGCTCTCTCATCAGCTGCTTTGTCTGGGTTTCTGAAGGAGGACCCTTCTGAAGTGCATTGCACATTGTTATTTGTGCTTGATGTGGACCTGCTCCTGCAGACTGGATCGCCACAGAATAAAACCATCCCGCAGCCCTCGTTGCTGACAGTGATTTAGGATAAGCGTGGCCTTCTGGGCAAAGGTTGGGTTCTCCTGCTGAGCTCCTGTGTGTCAGTGAGATGTGTGCTCTCATGTGCTGTACAGAAGTCCTAGGCTTACAAAGCCCCCTATATCAGTCGTGTTTTTCTGATAGAACAGAAAGAAAGGGCTGGGAGAAAGAGGGGAATGCCACAGAATCAGCATAACTCTGGTCCTTTAGCTTCTCCCCATCAGAAAACTCTTGAAGCTCAGTTCAACATCAGGCAAAACCAGCCATCTCCACCAGCAAATACAGAAATTGCAGCAATATGCCTCAAACCAGACTTGTTTACTTATTTTTTCAAGTTATCAGCAACTTCAGAATTTCCTGTGATTTACTCTGAGCAAACGCTGTGGTTGAAGAGAGGGGCACAAGGTGCAAGTGAGCGGTGAGGTTGGCACATTGTGGACGTTGGAACTCCTCTTCTGAAGAGTGTCCCTAAACATGATATAATTCGATGCTTTTTAACCCCTGCAAACTAGTCTTGTTTCCTAGGTTAATTTAAACAAACACACCTAGCCTACACTTGTGTGATACAAGCATGTTATTATGTACAACTTATGTATGCTTCTTTATTCTCATTTTCAGAGCCATGAGTCCATTCTTACTGGCCCCTGTCTTTGGATTGACAAGTTCAAGAGAACAAACCAGTTTTTATCTGTTTTTTTGGTGGTTTCAGTATTTATTCTACTGCTGTGTCCATATCAATAGAGCACAGCTTATGGGGTAGTCCTCTCCTTCCCTGGGGATGTTTGTGTGGCAGGGAAGGCTGACCTTCTCCAGAGAGACTCAGATGGTTGCTGCCATAATGCTCAGCCCCCTGAAATGGCTTAAATGTCATGTTTTCCTGCCTTCCCTCACTGTGCCACAGTGTTGTGTCAGTACAGCTCTAGCTTCACCGTAGCTTCTGCAGTGACACTTGGGTAAGAGTAAGGGATTATTTGGATAGTGCATCCACCTTCCTACTGTACCCATAGAGCTGAGATCAAGCCTGGGATTCTCTACTCATACATTACAAAGTACTGATATTTGTGGTCTGTATTTTGGTGTGGATTGGTTTTCTCTCCTTTTTCTCTAAAAACACCAGCGTTGGTCCAATTTTGCCAGTTATTCTGCACATACACAGCAGGAAACAATTGCTGTCCCGAGCAGATTATGCTCTAAAAAGCCAAGGCAGACAAAGGAAGTATTATCATCATTTTGTAAACAAGGAACCAAGGCACAGAGAGATTAAGTGATTTACCCAAGGTCACCCAGAACATCCGGTCAAAGCCAAGAACTGAACCCATGTCTCCTGGGTCTCAATCAAGTGATTTTACTACGAGATCAAAGACTTATTGTGTATACCTGATATCTCTCCCCTAAGACACAGTGAAAAAAGAAGTTTCTTCAGGTTAGAATCAATGCCACAGATGCTGCAGTAAATTTAGTATATGGCATATCTGTGCTGACAGCGTGTACCCACTTCTTGCACTCAGGTGCTTCCCAGGAAATAATTTCCCTTATTATTCTTCCATTGACAGTAATAAATTATCATCCTTCTCTAGATAACCCGCTGAAGGAGAGAATGTGCGCACATGGTACATCAGACGAATACATAGAAAACTGTTTTTCTGCAAGGCCAAACTCAGTCATTTGATGGGCTGTTTCAAATCTTTCCATGCTTAATGAAATGGGGACATTCCCACGACTATACGGGAATATATGGGAACTGTGTGGATTTCATTTTGCAGTTTCAACTGGAAGCTGCAAAACAAGATAAAGGTTCTACATCTCTTACAGGCATATGCCAGGAGAATACAGAAGAAATGAGCAGTATAAAGGCATCTTTCATTATAAGTGGGGAGTAGTCTTTTATTTGGAGGTTTTATTACTCATTCACTGGGGTCATTGTATCATTCCTGAGATGAACTGCTCCTCTGTGCACAGGGCTTCCATGGGGCCTTACATCCTACTTTCTCCCTTCAATTTTTTAGGGGTAGTTTGGCTCAAGAGTGACTGGGCAAAATGGCACTGTTTAGTTCCACCAGCAGGACAACCACACAGGGAGGAAGAGGATCCTGCCCTTCGTGTGCTCCTGTCTTGAGGTCCACCACTTCTGCCTGGTCATTCTGCAAGTCAAACAGCTGCAGGTTGGCTTCCGAGCAAGCCTGTGGTCTATGTGCAGTGTTACTGTTAATGCCACAAAACACGAGAAGAAAACCTGAGGTGAACATGAGAACCTGGGTTGACTTTGTGGGCTGACATCTCTTGCAAACAGAGCTCAATGAGTGTGGAAACCCCAGAGGAATGATAAAGTGGAACCTCACAGTGTCACTTTCCTACCGCTGTGGTATCTCAGCAACATTAGAAGAGCAAAAGGGCACTTCCAAATCTCTCCTCGTTTTTTCTTAGAGGTTCTGTGTTGTCACAAGCTTTCTCGTGAGATACAAGAGCTCGTAATGGATTTTCTTTGGTGAGGTTATTTCTGTCATTACGTGCCTCAGTAAAGGAGTTTGCATGGCAGGGATCTCAGTGGTGAAAATATGGTGATCATAGGGTCTACTGGTGGAGAAATTAGAAATAAACTGGACAAATGCAATACTGGAACACGTTGTATTTGCCCAATTCAGTATGGCTGGTGTATAGTAATCCTCATGTATCTGACTGCATTGAAGGAAACAGAACTGTTTGTTTTTTTTTTCTCTAGGAGAGGAAGAATTCATGGTTTTGCTTAGACATGCTGATTTCTTGTGTAGGAACAGGATATACATAGAAACCATAAATCATCCTTAGCTTTGCCAAAGAACGTAATTATCTTTGGTATTTTGGATGACATTTCCAATAGGATTTGGACACCACACACCGACTCCTTTTAAAATTATTGATCTGTTAGCACCACGGTTCTACTTACTTCTTTAGATGTTCAAAGAGGATTTTCATTGTGTCATAGTTGGGTCTGGGGAGCTTTTTCACCAGGCTCCTTATGGATTTGATGCGTGTGGCATTGTCCTGGATTTCTAAAGGGAAAAAAAGAAAAATAAAATAACAATTTGAGTGCCATATTAGGACATTGCTTTGCCCAGTACTGTATCTGGTACCTTAACAAGAAAGGCCACCACAAATATATGGTTGAAAACATAATATATCATGCCTTCTGTCACCTTACTAGAGAGCAAGAGTAATTTACAAAGATTTAAAATTTTCTCTTAACTTTAAGAGAACATTTTCTGGGTCGTAGAATTAGATTCTTATGCTTTTCATTTGTTTTATCGGACTATTACACTGCTGAAGTATCTTCACTTAGCAAGGGACACATATCTTATGTTTAATTCCTCTTTGGAATTACATTTATCCAAAGGTGCAACTTCTGCGATCGATCCACTTCCCATGTAGTCCTTGTCCTTTTTTTAATCATTGTAATTTAATGAGCTGTATTTATGAATCTCTGTCCTTATAACTGCACGTTATCATGTTTGAAAATATAAAATGATCTGCTATTCTTTTTAGTCATGCTTTCTGGACATCAGTTGTTTCAAGAAACTATTCTGGTGAAGGTGTTTTCTAATACTTGTATAATCTCACAACTCTAATTTCTGGAGGAAACAATTTGTGTTTCAAACTCACAATTAATAATAAAGAATGCAGCTCTAAGGACTTTTATCTCTTTTGAGGTGATAAGAACGTTGCCATCCTCTTTGTGAAGATATACCTTCCTGTTGGTGATTCATAGTTTCGTGGGAAAGGTTTGACCAGTATTTTCATCGATTTGTGTAAGATGTTGCAACTAAGGCAAAGTCACGTACAACCGTGCTTTCGTTTAGGAACAGATTAGATAAGGTGCCAGTAGGTCTGACGTAGGGAAAACATCTTGCATGTTACATGCCCTAGATAACCTGAGAATACTTTTCTGATCTTATCATCTATGATTTAATTATCACCTATCATTCTTCGTATATGTTCCCTTTTAATATTCATATTACCCTAGCACCCAGAGATCTCAATCAGGATGGAATCCCAGTTGCAGGAGGTGCTGCCTAAGCATAAATGGTGATGAGTGCCTTGTTTCAAAGATTTCACCAAGCAAAAGTTTCAAGTTTCAAACTCAATTTCAAAATTAAAGTTGCTAGGATAATAGTCCTTCCTCAGTGTGTATTCCTAATTCCTGTTGAGGTTAATACTTCATAAGCACAGATAGCGATGTATATATTTGTATTGTTTATAATTTGAACATTTATATTGATACGAAAGAGAAGAGGTCAGAGTGTTCAATGCATAGGTATTGTGTTCCAGTTAAAACCCCCCCAAATTTTCATATAGATTTATTCTATAGGAAGCCATGCAATTGACAGCAGAACTAATGAAATTACACACAAATGAAGAATGCACTTTTTGTGTATTTCAGTCTTGTTCTGGTTTGACCTGTGTAGAACCTTAACTTCTGAAGAGTGCAAACTCCCCCAGTCTTGCAACCCAGTCACCCTGTGATGTTTTCTGCCGCCTCAAGCCATTAGCACTGTTTATTTTTTGTCCTGTGGATGATCTGCCCGGTGGAAATATGTCTGAAATTATGAATGAAAATGATATCAAACTCCAGAACTGAATTTATTGTAGGAAGGGAGCACACATTCTGTGGGCTTGGTGTGCATGCATGCTATGATCTTACCAGATAAGTTATATTCAGGTTGGGGTTGCCCTGGTTGTACTACAAATTCTCAAATAAACCACCTTAACTATGATATTTTTAAATTTTGCTTTCTCCTGAGCATTTAGTGTACTTGAGTGGAACTGAAACACTGAGGTGGGGAAAGACTGAGCGGAGGGAAAGGCTCGCTGCTTGTCCGTTGTGGAATATTTGCAAGGAAATGTTGTACAGTAAAACTTTATCGTGTTCTCTTGAAGGAAGTGTCTCTGCTCTGTGTTGATTAACACAGATACCAGCTTGGTAACCGCCTTCCCTACAGCAGCAGCTACAGCACAGAGGCTGTGCTTCCTTTTAAGGTTTATTTATAAAAGAGAGAAACTAGAAGGAACAATATTAATTTACAAAGAAATTATTTATTATTGAGAGAATGGCAAGGGCAGAAAGCTTTGTTTTAGGACTTACTGTTTCAAAGTCATCAGCAGTGATAGACAGGAGAGGGAATCTTGAGGTAGGCACTACAGCACAAAAGCCCTAGAAATTTTGCCTAAAATTATTTTGTGAATCTGTCTATTTGTTAATTGCTAGTCTGTTGTAAAGGAAGGAAAACCAGGCAACATGTGGTAACTTTAGTCAGCATTTCTGAACTGGGAATGATAAACACCTCTGCCTGGCTCTGGCATTTATCAGTACTGAGATATTATTACCACATAGAGTCACAGCATGGTTACTGTTATCATCAAAAAAAAAGAGCCAGCTAATCTTAATGGTTTGTAAAGCCGTTACCTGCACTGGTCTGACATTTATCATGATCATTTTACCACATGAGTCCTACATTGCAAAGGTATTTTATCTGGAAGGGACATCACTATGAATTATTATTTGCAGCTAGGTAGAAAATTGTATGTTGTAGATACCTTTTCTCATTATAAATCACAGTCACATTTCACCATTTCCCACACAAAGCTGCTGAGCCCAGGCTTTTTGCCATAACACTTAGTCTCGCTCCCTTTTATAGTTCCATGAAAATATTGGGTACTCTTTCATTAAAATGGTTGATATTGGTGGGGTTTTTTAATGCTATATACACGCTTGATTTTTCTCTAGTATAAAAGAATTTGTTTTTCCACTTGAGAAGCTGAAGAGGATAAACTGTTCATTTTTTTTATTAAAGCTTACTCTCGCTTCAGTTTTTGTGGCTGGGCTTGTCTTTACTCTTGACCTTGTTGATGGAATATTTAACAGATCAGATGCAAGATCTTATGTTTCATTTGCAATACCTATGTATTTGCTTGCTTTCTTTAAAGCCTTGAGTTCTGCTTTCCTAGAAATTTTCCCCTTTCAGATTCCTGAGTAGGAAGATTTTTTAAGTTAATCTTTTTTTTCTTAAGCTTTCTCTTTATTGTGGTGAAATGGAGGAAGGAAATCCTTAAACACAGGGTTGTATAAATAGTTGTGGAGAAGGTATCCCCCTCTTTACACTCTATTATGAGGCCTGGCAGTACAGGATGCAAAGAAAAGGAAACACTTTGAACAGCTGTTAAATTCTTTAGCTAAGTCTAGAAAATGAAGCAGACCAATTTTTGATAAAATTAAATAAAATCATTTTTCATTCTGACCTTTTTATTGTGAAAGTGTGGGGAAAAGATTCCCATTTGGAAAGTTAGACTCTGTTTTCCCTATGAAGATTTAAGAAGAAAAAGGGTGGTCATAATCACCTATATCAAATAAAGAATGAGAGGACTGTTAATCCTTCTCGCATTTTTGGGGTGAAATGTGGAAGATATAGGCAATAATTTCAACAGATACTCCAAAGTGAATCGTAGATGGATTTCCATGTAATATTTTCACAGAACATGTATTTAGAATTCGGGTTACTGTCTTTAAAAACAGGGCTGGCTCCCTTTAAACGGAGTAAAACTGTGGAGATGCTCTCCTGTTTATATTTAAATGAAGAATGCATTGAAAAAACCCCACTTAATATTATATAAGCTCTTTTGTAAATGAGTTTTGGATAAACATTTGAGGAGAGAAGAAAACATGATGTGTCCATAACATTAACAGTGGCTGGCTAAAAATGAATGAAGAAAGTAACCTTTAGCACTCGTGTCCATAAAGAATACTTAAGCAAATCCCACCGAATCTTTCTTTTAATCATTAATTTTAAATGGACGTTGCTGTTTACAACAAGCCACTTTGTTTCAGAACAGGAAGTCCAAGGTTTATCTCCAATAACTCACGTTTGCTAGGAAGGGATGTATGTCTCTAACCTGACACACATTCATTATTTCGCAAGGTACTGGAGTCTGACCCGTGACCTCCCCCTCCCCAGCCCCGCTGCATTATTCATGTCCGACTTACTTTGTATAGTTTTACTCTAGCTCCCATTTCCCTTTACCAGGCACCGCAGTGGCTTGTGCATGTTTAATGTTAAATGGCATTTATGGCTCACATTAATGCCTAATTTTATCACGAGCCACGGTTTCTGTTTTTTTTTTATGCTCTCGAGCCTCACAGCTGAACTGCCGAAAAAACACACCAGTGATTTACGATTCTGCATAAAACATCAAACTATTGATCTGCCACCTAATCTATGTTTTGTTGTTGTTATTGTTGTTGTCTAAACAGGGTTTTCTCTGATTGTCTTACATGGCTCTTCTCACCTTGTTTTGGGTTTTGGGATTTTTTTTTTTTTTTGGATAAGATTTCTGCTGTGGTTAAAACGTCACACACTGTTGCTACAGCAAAATCTGTCTGCCAAGACTTTTTCCAACAATTCGCGACTGATTCAGCTGCCGAGAGAAAGGCAGGTCTTGTCTGGGGCTTTTTTTTTCCTGTTTGTTTGTTTATTTTGGGGGGGTTTAGTTGATTTTTTTTTTTCCTTTTTTTTTAATCGGAACTGAGTGGGTTAGGTGGATTTTCGAGTGCTAATGAAATTGTGAGACTTATGGCGCTGGCTACAGCCAGCCGTAGTGTGGGCAGACGCTCTGTGAGCTTCCCCACTGTGCTGCTGTGCAAGCATCCCTGCTGTTATGTTTGCTATAGTTTTAATGTCTGTGAAAAATTCCTGATGCAACTAGATTATGTTCTGCCCTCTTGTTTGTATAAATAAACACCCGCCTTAGCCAATTCATCTTGCTCTTGCCCATTTTAGAAGCTTGCCCCGTCACACAATGCTTAACCCCAGTCCTTGATAGCTTTGGTGTTATCAGGGAATGAAAACTTGCTTAAAAGAGAGTGCTCTATTGGCTTGATTTTATTCACATATTTTTTTCAGAGACATCAACTGCCCAAAACTCTGCTTTTATTTGGTAAGTCTTCATATTCTGGAAGTCATGCTGGCTAAAATACAGACATTTTAATGTATTAATATATAGATAAATTACTTGTATCACTTCTAACGTCAGGATATTTTAGTGTTACTGGATGCAACATAAAAGTCCCAATTTTAATCACTTGCAGTACACCACGGCAATCGTCTCGTGCAGACATATTGTAAAATATTTTCTTGTTTTAAAAAAAGAAAATCTATAAGAAGCATTCAAACTAAGTAATGTTTGCTACAAGGAAAACAACCAATTTGTGATCTGAATTGATTTTGGTTTTTATTCATGCTTCAGAAATAGATGTTGCAAAAGAAAATGAGAATTGCGTGGAGCCTCTCTTATATGGGCAATTGATAAATTCATCCTATGTGATATAAAGTGGAGTTCGCAATGAATATTCATACAACTTTTGAGATCCATTAGCAAGACCCAAGACAATGAGTTTGCAACTCCGTCCCATTTAACAAAAAATATATGTGGAATTAATGGGGAAAAAAACAGCACTTACAAAAGTTAAACTTTAATGTATCAAACTCCAGGTGCCAGAGTTGGAGGGAAATAACCAATAATAGTCATTTTTTACATATTTGATGGGACTGATTATGCAATGTGCAACTCTAAATGGCTTATAGCACATTGTAGCATGGTTCCATCCCATTGGCTACAGTAGGGTGCAGGCAGATGGATGACAGTGACAAGGAGAGAAGTGCTTTTGCTTAGCCGTGCGTTAAGATGCCATCCAGAAGCTCTGTGCACTGCAGACACTTCATTAGGATGCCAGGATAATGGTAAACTACCACTCAGAGTGACACCCCATTTCCTGCTTACTGAGCTCTCCAACCTCGGCAGATGTCAACAATCTCACAGTGCTACAGAGCAGACCTAACTTTCCAGGCACTTTGACTCCAATTTTTTTCCCTTAACAGTGCCATACATTACGTGCAATATGTAACAGCAAGTACCGAACAGAAAACAAAATTCGCTGCCCTAATTAGAACAAAGCAGCATCTGACTTAGGTACTGCCTGCCCGGCGTACAGACAACCCGTTAGGCAGCATAAAAGAGGGGAATGATCTTTGTGGGTCATTTTTTGGGGGGGTTAATTAGACTTTGGACTTGGATGGCTAATGGATAGTCTGATCTCGACTGAAACGATTGCGCTTCACCGCTAACTTCTTCTACCAAAAAAAAAAAATGTGCTGAGCTCTTCCCTGGTATTTCATACGCCGTTACAGCCTTGTGCCGGGTTTTCTGCACGGAAAGAGCAGACTTGAGCATCTGGACGGTGTGATATTTTCTCTGCAAATGCACAACTCGAGGCCGTAACGCACCTCCCCAACAGCAGTTAAAGCCAGCAGAGAGACTGCGCTGCGATGCTTGACCCGCACGCCTTTCCAGAGAAACATAAATAGTTGCTCACGCTTTCAAAAATTGCCTTCAGATACCGAAGCAATACCCATAAGGTCACCGTTTCTAATTTAATTTAATTTCTTGAACCTGTCAGTGGGTGATTATGTATAGAGAATCCTATTTATTTTATGTCTATAGGGTTTTTTTCCCCCACTCTTTTTTGGTCAAGGAGGTGAGTTAGCAGTGGTGCTCTACCCTACCCCGGCAGTGGTCCATCACAACTTATTTTTGTTGTGTGGAAACGTGACAAGGCATCACTGTCAGCTCCCAAAATCCCCACTCCCCTCTCCTTCACAGCCTCCTCTTGCCCCCACTGTCCATGCTTCCATTGACATCCCCTGGTCCTCACCCATGTTCTCCAAACTGGCGTGTTGGTTGAGGACCTGGGGGTGGACAGCAATTTGGGAGCCTGTGGTAGGGTAGAAGGAAACACGCGGATGAACTGGAAAAGAATTCCACAGATTTCACTTTAAGAGAAAATTAGGATGCAAAATAGGAACCGACTGAGAACAATTGCAAAGTTGGGGCCGTATCCTGTCACTTTTACTCAATTGTTGTCCTTTTTCCCGGGGGAAAATCCCCACCAAAGGTCTCAAATGCATTCTGCCTTCGCACCCCGCATTGCTATCAAGAGAGGGGATCAGTCCCCTGGTTTGTACTTCAGGAGAGATCCTGGGGAAGGTGAAAACTGCAGATGTGTTTTAGGCAGTTAAGCTGTAAATTTATATGCTTAAAAAGAGACTGTTAAAACATGTTGGAAACAATATTTTTTTTGCATATTTATTCTGGTATTTTTGCTCTGCTCTGCTTAACCTTTAGTATCTTAACCTCCAGCAAAAGAAAGAAGCAAGGAAGTTCATTTCTCAGATGACCCATATGAAGGGGTTAAAAGGATTCAATATTTTTAGTCATCAAAGAAAAGCATACATTTTATTCTTCCTTCCCCCCCTCCCCTCCCCAGCCTTCTAACATTAAGAAAAAAA